>CM019696.1:28355682-28738182 GCA_009760885.1 Achatina immaculata | reverse complement strand
GCTGCTTTTTCTGCCTCTTTCGCCATATTGTCTATGTATTCTCTTTTATCCCTTCTAGCTGAACTTTTTACTTTCTTGTCTATGTCTTTGTATTTTGCTTTTGCCGAATCTCTTTCATGATCTGTTTTTGCATTCAACATGTTTAATTTGACTGCTCGTCTTTCATGTATATACTTCCATGTTTTATCTGATATCCATGCTTTTCTATTTGGTTTTTTCAATCCAGCACTTACTTTTGCTGCTGTGATTATGGCTGTGCTGTAAGAATTCCATAACTCATCTATACCTATCTCCTCAACTTCACTGGGTGTTTTGGAATGATTGGCAAGTTCCTGATTGAAATTAATGTTAGTATTTTCTTCTTGTAGGCTGTGGATGTTTATCTTTCTGTGTACTGATTTCTTGTGTTGACTTTTCAATTTTAGTTTTATTTTCCCTATGCACAGGTTGTGATCACTGTTGACATCTGCACCCCTATAAGCCCTTACATCCATGAGAGATGTTCTGTATTGCTTTCTAATACAAAAATGGTCTATCTGGTTTCTAGTTCTATCATCTGGAGATATCCATGTTGTTTTATGTATCTCTTTGTGTGGGAATATTGTGCCTCCAATGACCATGCCCTCTGTTAAACATATTTCAATTAATCTTTCTCCATTCTGATTAACCATGTCAATTCCTTCTTTCCCCATCACTTTTTCAACGTCGGTATTATCCTTCCCTACCTTAGCATTGAAGTCCCCCATAGCAATTAGGATGTCGTGTTTAGGGACTTTGTTGATGATTTGTTGTAGTTGGTGATAAAAGTCGTCTTGTAGGTATTAAACCTTCACTAAAATTATATCTCTGTTCCTTCCAGTTTCTTCTGTCAGTATATCAGTGTTATTTATTTTATGAATTTTTTCAAAGGCATAAAAAAAGGCTCATAGGAAGTAAATTAAATTACTGTTGATCACAACTAAAAGTTGATACAAACATTTTCTTCATAGCAGCTGTATCTGGGGATTTTTGACAGAGACAGTTCTAATGCAAAATAATAATAATAATAATGAAAAGAAAGAAGAAAAAAAAAAGAACAGCAAAAAGCAAAGCTTTAAAAAAACCTGGACTAAACTATCTTCAACATTCATACTTATCTTTAATGAGCTAAATCTAACCTGTAAGTTTAGCAAATACTGGCCTGTCTTCTTAAAGTACTCCTCGTTGATATGGTTGACCACATGTGAATAGTCCTCATTTAAGGCTGCCACAAAGTGTTTAAAATCTGACATGCTCAAAGTGCCAGCAGCTTTGCAAAGCCTTGTCATAATTCTATAGTTTGTACTTCTTCTACGGCCATAATAAGGGCAGCAAAAGCAAGTGCTGGACTGCAAAAAAAAATTCAGAAAAGCATGGATATCAGAAAACACATGGAAATATGTACACGAAAGATCAGCAGCCAAATTAGCCATAGTGAATGTAAAGACATATCTTGGGAAAGAATTGGCAAAAGCAACATACAAAGAACTAGACAATAGAGTAAAAAGTTCAGCTAGAAGAGATAAAACAGAATACATAGACAACATGGCGAAAGAAGCAGAGAAAGCAGCAAAAACAGGAGACAACAAAGCTCTATATAACATACAAAAAAGGCTAATGGGTACTACTACAATCAAAGAAAGACAAATCCTTAGCAAAACTGGAACCCTATTATCATTCATTCATTCATTTGCATGTCCCTTGCGGAACTTTGCCTCCCAAACAGCACTCCTGTAGGCCTCTCAGTTGTGAGCAAGATGGCCTGCCACTGCTGCATCCATTTGCAGATCGTCAACAATGTCTTGCAGCCATCTTCGTTTTGGGCTTCCTCTCTTTCTTTTTCCCATTATGTACCCTTCCAATACGGTCTTCTCAAAATTATCATGACGTTTAATGTGTCCAAATATTTAATAACAACAAAGCTGCAGGTGAAGATGAAATAGCAACTGAAAAAAAAATGTTTGCAGTGACAACATGAGCCAACTACAGAGAATGTTTAATAAAGTTTGGAAAGAAGAAAAGGTCCCTTCTAAATGGAAAAAAAAATAATTGTTAAAATACCCATAAAAAAGGCAACTTTAGTGACTGCAATAAATGGACAGGAATAACCTTACTATAAGTTGTGTCAAAAGTGTTTTGTAAAGTTATTCTGAATAGACTTAAAAGATATAGTGGATAGTGCAATGAGAGAAGAACAAGCAGGATTTTTTAAATGGGAGAAGCTGTCTCGACCAGATCTTCACTCTAAGAACTTGAAGACCATATTGAAAAGCAAAAACCATTAATCCTGAACTTCGTAGATATACACAGAGATCCATTGTGGAGAATTTTAAGACTATATGGAATACCATCTAAAATTGTCAACATCATTAAGGATCTCTAAAATGGATGTATGTGCTGTCAACACAAAAGACGGATTGACCGAATGGTTCCAGATTGAAACAGGCATGAAACAAGGATGCATGCAATCTCCCTTGCTTTTTGGAATTGCCATAGACTTCATAATGAAAAATGGTGCACAGGTATTTATTAAGTATATAGGACCCAATTAGCAGATCTTGATGACATAACTCTTATCAGTGCTGTGCTGTGATATAACTCTTATCAGTGGCAATGTGAATTCGATGTAAGAAAAAAACAGACTTCACTGGCTAGTAAAATAGGACTTAAAATTAACAAAGAAAAAACAAAAATAATGAAACTTCCCATTAATCAAGAAGGAAAAATAAACATAGAAGGAACAGCTGTTGAAGAAGTAAATCAATCTGCATGCCTCAACAGCTACATAGGTCACCAGAAAGGAAGTTAGAATTGCACAATGCAGCACTGACCTTCAAGAATCTTGAGAACATACAGCATTCAAAAGTTGAAAGCACAAAAACCATGTGAAATAAAAAGCATGTTTTGTGACAGAGTAGTAACTGGGGCAAAAATCTGTCTTGCAATATCTTCCCTTTTTCCATGCATTTTTCCTGAATTCTTTGATTTTCCACCAACTTTTTCACTTGCCTTTTTTTTTTTATCCTGAATAAACAATGAAAGCTGCAAGGGGTTTTTTTTGTTTTTATTTTCTCCACATCAACTGTAGTCTGGTAAGTCAGGAAAAATATACAGAAACTTATAAGTTTCTCTAACAAATAAACTAGAAATTGTAAATGTTTAACTTGAAGATGATAGTTTATTGTTCAAGTTTGACTGGCATGGTTTAAGGTCATGTCCCATTTATGTTTCAAGAAGTTAAACCACTTTTTCACTTTTAGACTTTTTATTATTTTATTTTATTTATTTATTTAATAACTGTGGGTGAAGTTCCGCCACCTGTGACGTGCTGGGTTGGGGATGGTCGCCCCAGCTTTACCCAGTAGTCCAGATATGGAGTCCTCCAGATATGGAGGATCCCTGTGAATAAGGAGTTATCCAAATAAGCAGGCGCGGACCAACTGGCGGTAGACTCAGAGAGCGAGGTGGGGTAGCAGGTGGCTCTACTACTCCTATAAAGTGCCTCAGGTGCTCAGTGAAGGGATTACCAGGCGGGTCAGAGGCGCCTTAAAACCTCTCGCTCCCGCTGCCTTGCGGGTAGGACAGGGAGTCCAAAGGCTAGCGAAGAGTCCGTACACAAACCGACAGAAGGCAACGGGAAACCACTGTTGTAATTCCCAAGAATAGTTATGCTTAAACAGAATAATCGATTCATCATGAACGACGTTAATGGATGTTCCTCTGGAACAGCCTCGTCCGGTAGGGCAGCTCACGACCCACAGGTGAGGCCAGATCGTCATCAAACTACTGGTGGCAAAACTAACAAGTTCAAAATAGCAACATGGAATGTTAGAACTTTATTCCAGGCTGGAAAATTAGAAAATGTAAAGATGGAAATGGAAAGGATGAAGATCAACATATTAGGAATGAGTGAAGTTAGATGGACAGGTGCAGGGAAGATAAACTCAGATAAATATACAATAATATATTCAGGAAGTGAGAAACATGAACGAGGAGTAGGAATTATATTTGATGAACAAACGGCAAGGACAACTGTAGGATATTTGAACATCTCGGACCGAGTCCTGCTAGCCCAACTGAAAGGACAACCAATAAACATAAATATTATACAAGTGTACGCTCCAACATCTGAAAGCTCTGAAGAAGATGTACAGCTATTCTATAATGACATAGAGACAGCACTAAAACACACAAAGTCACATGAAGTTACCATAGTCATGGGAGACTTTAATGCCAAAGTTGGTAAAGGAAGAACTTCAGACATCGTTGATGACTATGGACTGGGGGAGAGGAATGACAGAGGTTATAAATTAACTGAATGGGCAAGAATACACAGCATGGTTGTAGGAAACACCTGGTTTAAACAACATCCTCGAAGACTGGCAACATGGTGCAGTCCAGACAAAAAGACTTTTAACCAGATAGACTACATATTAATCAACAAACGATTCCGCAATGCATTACTGACAACAAAAACCATGCCAGGAGCTGACTGCAATAGTGACCATGATCGACTCTGTGGAAAAATTAGAATAAAACTAAAGAAAGCAGGCAGAAAAGTGAGAAACATCAAACTGAATACAGAACTTCTTAAAAATGACCAAGAACTGAGAGAACAATACAAAGTTATTATAACAAACAGACACAGTGCAATAGCAAAGATAAATAGTATAGATGAACAATGGGAAATGTTAAGAGATTCTATCCACCAAACTGTTAAGGAGATAATACCACCAAAAAAAGAAGCCCCTAAAAATAAATGGATGACAGATGACATCTTAGGACTGATGGACAAGAGGAGGAGGAGTAAAAATAACGAGAAAAAATATAACAAGATAAATAAAGAAATAAGACGCAAATGCAGAGAAGCAAAAGAAATGTGGTTAAATGAGCACTGCAGACAGATAGAGGACTCTCATATTAAAGACAGCAAAAACATGCACAAACGAATTAATGAACTCACAGGCAGGAAAACAAAATATACCACAGGATGCCTGAAATCGAAAGAAGGTAAAATGTTAATGGGAAAAGAAGACATTGTGGACAGGTGGACAGAGTATATCGGTGAGCTATATGGAGGAGAAAGACCAGAATTAACACCAGATACTGAAAACTGTGAGGGACCACCAATACTTGAAGATGAAATCATAGATGCCATCAAACACATGAAGAAAGGAAAAGCGACTGGGCCTGATAATATAATAATAGAAGAAATAGAGGCACTAGAGGAGACAGGAATAAAAATAATAACCAAGTTACTGAATGACATTTACAACAGTGGTTATATTCCCAGTGACCTGATTAAATCCACGTTTATAGCACTACCAAAGAAACCAGGTGCAAAGGAATGTGACGACCACCGGACTATCAGCCTCTCATGTCACATAACGAAGCTACTTCTGAGAATCATTATGAGAAGAACAAGGAAAAAGATAAAAATGGAAATAGCAGATGAACAGTTTGGATTTGTTGAAGGAAAGGGAACACACAATGCCATTTATGCTTTAAGAACACTAACAGAAAGAGCTTTAGAAGTACAGAAAGATCTCTACTTATGCTACATTGATTACACCAAGGCATTTGACAAGGTGAAACATAATTAAATTATTAAAATGCTTGAAGACATCAATATAGACGGCAAAGACCTGAGGATTGTAAAACATCTATACTGGCAGCAAGAAGCAGCAGTTCGAGTTGAAAATAGAATTGGAAAATATCAACCTATAAAACAAGGGGTGCGACAAGGATGTGTACTATCTCCTGACCTTTTTTCTCTGTATAGCGAGAATATTCTAAGAACAATCATCACAGAACCAGGCATAAAAATTGGAGGATACAATATTAACAACCTGCGTTATGCTGACGACACAGTACTGATAGCTGAGAACCAACAAGACCTGCAAAATCTCTTGGATAAAGTCGCCAAAGAAAGTGAACAGAAAGGCCTTACTCTGAACATCAAAAAGACAGAGACTATGGTTATATTTAAGAAACAGAATCCACCAGCATGCAGTATACAATTAAACAGAACTATTGTAAAGCAGGTGCAGAAATTAAAATACCTTGGAGCAGTAATAACTTCAGATGGGAAATGCAGAACAGAAATTAGGAACAGAATAGGCCAAGCAAAGACTGCATTTCACAGAATGAGAAACATATTAACCAACACATCCTTATCAATGAATGTTAGAAAACGAGTCCTAAAATGCTATATTGAACCTATCTTGTTATATGTAAATGAATCATGGACAGTAGGCAAGTCTGCACAAAAATCATTGGAAGCAGCAGAAATGTGGTTTATTAGAAGAATGTTGCGAATCCCCTGGACAGCAAAAATAACTAATGAAGAATGTAGGAGATGAGCTGGAGAGACAAAAAAAGCCTTGTCAAAAAGATAAGAGAGAGACAATGTACTTTCACAGGACATGCAATGAGAAGTGGGGGCATTGAAAATATTATAACAACAGGAAAAATAGAAGGAAGAAGATCAAGAGGAAGACCAAGAGAAATGATACTGGACAGTCTGACGGGATGGTGTGAGAGGAGATCACCAACTGAGCTGATGGCCTGCATGAAGGATCGCGTACTCTGGAGAAGCATAATAGCCAACGCCAGTCGGCACGGCACATGATCTTCTTCTTCTTCTTCGTTCACTTCTACCACCAAAAACCGCACTGTGAACCTACTGAATTCACACATGTGGTCCTCGTTAGGTCCGGTGGTCCCCTGTGTGGTCCAAAATAGACCACATGAGTTCCACGAAGGACCACAAGGGGTTCAGAGTATCACAGTGCTTTAGCCTGTATTCTTGGTGGGTCTCGGAAGCGGGATTGCGTGACACCGTGGTTTTCATTGCACCAGTTTGGTCTAGGGTTGGACTTTCTCACCGGAAGACCTCGACGTACGGCACATGATGATGATGATGATGGGTGAAGCTCCTTGATCACAGTATCTTGGCCTTTGTTTCCCTTCTTTCATTCTGCTTGTACTGAAGCTGGTATGTCTCACTCTGCAGGCAGATATTCTCCATTTTCAGGGCTCATTTTACAAAGCACTTGTGTATCAGGAACCTATTATTACAGACAGGTAATGAACTCACAACCCTTCAGGTGAAAGGGCAGATCACTTTTGACTAGCCCTAGTCTGGGACCTACTATTATTTGACTCATTTGTAGCAATCCAGGACTAATTTGCTATCAGTGAAGATAATTCTGTAAAATTACTTTCAGATGTAAATTTTGTTCACTCTTACTATCTGTACTAAAAAGCTGACAGTTATCATAGCCTATGAATATATTTAGAACTGACAGTAACAAACGTGGCATCACTCAGATGAAACAAAGAGTTTATTCATTGCAAATGGAGTTCTGAAGCAGGCAGTTTTGATAGCAGGGCAGCAGAGAACACAGTGCTTAATGCACTAACATCTCATGCCAAATTTTAAGGGGGTGAAGACGCTGTCTGATGAGGGAATCAGCGACCCATAGTCAGGGTTAGTGAACCATAGCTGACCAAGACCCTGTCCCACCTCTCGATGGTACCCCCAATAACAGGCCTAGCCTGGCTAATGGGGCAGGAATCACCATAGTCCTCATAGTGGTGGAGTCTGCTAAAGAAGCACTGCATACCCCCTGCTTTTTTAGCTGTACCCCAGGACTGAAAAAGTATCTGCTATAACCCACTCCCATGCCGATATGATGCTGTGCCTCAACACCTCTACAGCATCAGCTGCAAGGAACAACAGCTTGCAGTTACAGGGAGTTCATACAAGGCAAACTTTAATGGCTCATATCCAGCCTGAAGGTATCCCAGTCACCCAGGCATAGAAATGGGTACCTGGCTTCTGCTGGAACTGTAAAAGAAAAAAGTAGTCAGGCGTGACACTGACCACATCAGTCTCTAGTGTGCTGAAAGGTCACTGAAAATATGGACACTAACACCATATCCTCTAAGTATACTATAAGTGCCTCCATGGCATAACAAATTACCTGTATCTTTTTTTTAACCTACTTAATTGTTTGTGGAAGTTGCCTGACATAATTTTATACATTCACTGTTTGGTATATTTGCTATCAGTAATTACACAGCCCCACAATGAACAAAACTTTTTACAAAATTTTATGTATATGTATTTTCATGTACTGAATTTAAGAATGAAGCTCTTTTTCATGTATCACATACCATTTTATTAAACAACTCCATAATTCTGTATAATTGATATTTTCAACTTCTTTATAACATAAAAACATCATATAAAGGGGATAATCACCATCTAAGTTTTTGGCTGTATTGAAAAAAATGAATATCAAAGATTGTGTGAACTGTCACGACAATTTTTGTTACATCTGTGGAGACTTTATGATTAAAAATCATCAAAGAAACATTACAGATTTTGTTAAGAAAATGTACTACCCCTATTTTGGAATGTAAGAATGATGGAAGCACCAACAAAAACTACTCAAGTCATCATAGAAATGGAGAGATACCACCTAGACAAACTGGGCATCAGTGAAATGCGATGGCCAGAAGCAGGTCAAGGATCAGAGGAAAACGGTAAGTGAATAATACATTCAGGCAGAGATGACAGGAAACATCAAGAGGGGGTAGGCATAACTATGTCAAATGTCACAGAAAAGAGTCTTGTTAAATGGGAACCAGTGAACAGTCATATAATAAGAGCACGATGCAACCTAAGACATGGAAGAATGACAATAATACAGTTTTATGCACCCACGAATGATGCAGGTGATGAGGTGAAGACAATTTCTATCACTTACAACAAATCATTAACAAAACGATTTTTATCACCAATTACAACAAATCATTAACAAAGTCCCAAAACACAAAGTCCTAATTGGTGTGGTGGACTTCAACGCTAAGGTTGGAAAGATAACAATGATGTTGAAAAAGTAATGTGGAAAGAAGGAATTGACATGGTAAATCAGAATGGAGAAAGATTAACTGAAATATGTCTAACAGAGGGCATGGTCATTGGAGGCACAATATTTCCACACAAAGTGATACATAAAACAACGTGGACATCTCCAGATGATAGAACTAGAAACCGGATAGATCATTTTTGTATTAGAAACCAACACAGAACATCTCTGATAGATGTAAGGCATATAGGGGGGCAGATGTCAACAGTGATCACAATCTGTGCATCTTATATCTTATATCCTTCCTGTGCCGTTAAATGTCACATAGGGCTTGCAAGGTAGTTCGCCAATTTTTCCTGTCTTCAGTGTCTTTCAACCTCATCAAGGGATTTTATGCCTATTAATTTGGCCTCTCTTAACAATGTCCTCTTCAGAGTTTCACGCGGTCTGCCTATTTTTCTTTGACCTGTTGTGTTCCATTTTATAGCTTGTTTTGGGATTCTATGACTGTTTCTTCTCATCACATGACCAACATATGTCCATCTCCTTTTCCTGATCACCCTTGAGACTGGTTGTTGTTCAGTCAGCTGTCTTATCTCTACATTGTTCTTGAATTCATTCCACTTGATGCCGAGTATTTTCCTTAGGCATTTGTTTTCAAAAGAGTCTAATTTCTTTTCTATTTCTTTAGTTGTTTTCCAGCTTTCGCATGCATAAATAAGTGTGGATATTACATTTTAATTAAACAGTCTTAACTTGGTTTTTGTGCTTATAACTTTTGAATGCCATATGTTCTCAAGATTCTTGAAGATCAATGCTGCAATTCTAACTTCCTTTCTGTGTATATCTGTAATCTGTGTATAGGGAAAATAAAATAAATCTGAAAAGCCACAATATTGGAGGCACAATATTCCCACACAAAGAGATACATAAAACAATGTGGATATCTCCAGATGATAGAACTAGAAACCAGATAGACCATTTTTGTATTAGAAAGCAATACAGAACATCTCTCATGGATGTAAGGGCTTATAGGGGTGCAGATGTCAACATTGATCACAACCTGTGCATAGGGAAAATAAAACTAAAATTGAAAAGTCAACACAAGAAATCAGTACACAGAAAGATAAACAGCCACAGCCTACAAGAAGAAAATACTAACATTAATTTCAATCAGGAACTTGCCAATCATTCCAAAACACCCAGTGAAGTTGAGGAAATAGGTATAGATGAGTTATGGAATTCTTACAGCACAGCCATAATCACAGCAGCAAAAGTAAGCGCTGGATTGGAAAAACCAAATAGAAAAGCATGGATATCAGATAAAACATGGAAGTATATACATGAAAGACGAGCAGTCAAATTAGACATGTTGAATGCAAAAGCAGATCATGAAAGAGATTCAGCAAAAGCAAAATACAAAGACATAGACAAGAAAGTAAAAAGTTCAGCTAGAAGGGATAAAAGAGAATACATAAACAATATGGCGAAAGAGGCAGAAAAAGCAGCAAAAACAGGAGACAGCAAAACTTTATATAACATACAAAAGAGGCTAACAGGTACTATTACATCTAAAGAATGACCAATCCTTAGCAAAACTGGAACACTATTAACATCAAATAAAGACCAAAAGCAAAGATGGGCTGAACACTTCCAAGAAATACTCAATCGACCACACCCAAAAGAATTGTTAAACCTTGAAACTGACTTACCAGCCCCACAACTAAATGTCAACCTAGATGAAATTAAATTGCATGAAATTGAAACAGCAGTGAATTTAATGGCTAACAACAAAGCTGCAGGTGAAGATGAAATAACAGGCGAGATGCTAAAAGCTATCAATAGTGACAACATGAGACAACTACTGAGAATGTTTAACAAGATTTAGAAAGAAGAAAAGGTCCCTTCTAATTGGAAAAAAGGAATCATTGTTAAAATACCAAACAAGGCAACCTTAGTGACTGTAACAACTGGAGAGGAGTAACCTTAATATCTCTCTCTCTCTCTCTCTCTGAACCTTAAGTGCCCAGAGCACATGGGGCTTCCGCAAGGGTTTTCCACAAATGCCTGTCCTTCGCCTTTTTTTCAGCTCTTGCCCAGGTGAGCCCTCTATTGCTCAACATCCTTTCTGTTGTTCTTCTCCATGTCTCTTTTGGTCTACCCTTACTTCTGTTCCCCTGTGGTGTCCATCTTAGTGCTATTTTTGGTAGTGAGTTGTCAGTCATTCAGAGCACATGTCCCAACCATCGCCACCGTCTTTCCTCAATAATTGTTGTCAGTGGCTTCATCTGCATTTCTGCCAATAAGATTTTATTTCTTATGGTGTTTGGCCAAAATATTTTTCTAATTCTTCGTAAACATTTAGTCTGGAAAGAATTCAACTTGTTTTCTATGGTTTTGGTGATTTTCCACCATTCACTTCCATAGAGTAGTACACTTAGAACATTACTCTTAAATATCCTGATTTTCATATTTATCTCATCTCATCATCATGTGCCGTGCCGACTGGCGTTGGCTATTATGCTTCTCCAGAGTACGTGATCCTTCATGCAGGCCATCAGCTCAGTTGGTGATCTCCTCTCACACCATCCTGTCAGACTGTCCAGTATCATTTCTCTTGGTCTTCCTCTTGATCTTCTTCCTTCATATTTATGCTTAGTTTTTTTTATTTCCATATAGTCTGCAGCACTGCAAAAGCCTGGTTTGCTCTCGTAAGTCTGCTGTTGATGTCATCTGTGCTGTCTCCATTTTCTACTACTCTACTGCCAAGGTATACAAATTCGTTGACCTCCTCCACTAACTTGCTATATACTCTGAGTACATTTCTGTTGTTCACATTTTGCTTCATTAACTTTGTCTTTCTTACGTTGATCTTTAGTCCTATGTTGTTTGCATTCTGAGTTAGCTTGTTTATTTTATCTTGCATATCTTTTTGACTGCTTGATAACAGACAAATGTCGTCCGCAAAGTCAAGGTCCTCCAGCACTGTGTCAAGGGTCCATTGTAATCCTCTGCGTTTGTCTGATGTTGCCTCCTTCATTAACCAGTCTACTGCCAAGATAAATAATGTTGGTGATAGTACACATCCCTGTTTCACTCCTGTTTGTACCCTAAAGCTGCTGGAGGTATGTTCTCCACAGATAACTTTGCACTGAAAACCCTCATATAGGGCTTTGATTACATTTACTATTTTATGGGGGAGGCCATGCCATCTTAGGATTTTCCACAGTGCATCTCTGTTGACACTGTCAAAGGCTTTCTCAAAATCTATGAACAATGCATATGTTGTGCTATGCCATTCATTTGCCTGTTCTAATATTTGTCTAAGTACAAATATGTGGTCTATGCATGATCTTCCTTTCCTAAATCCTGCCTGCTCTTTCCGAAGTTTTTCCTCAAGTGTTGGTACAATTCTGTTGATGATTATTCTGCAAAATACTTTACTGGTGAGTGGCAGTAGGGTAATGCCTCTCCAGTTCCCGCAATCTCTGAGGTCACCCTTCTTTGGTAGTTTTACTATAAGACCAGTTTTCCACTCCTCTGGGGCTTTTTCTAGATCCCAAATTTGTTGTAATATCCGGCAAAGTTGTTTTGGTATTTCTGTTTCATCTGCTTTCAACATCTCAGCAGTCACTTCATCTTCACCTGGTACCCTGTCTGATTTTAGCTTCTTTATCGCCTCCTTTACTTCACTTATTGTTATTGGTCCTGTATTGATGTTTAGTTCCGTTTTTGCTTCAGGTATGTCTATTGTTTGTGTTGCTTGTGTTCTGTTTAGTAGGATGTTAAAGTGTTCCCTCCATCTTTCAATTTTTTCTCTTTCTCCACTGACCAGTTGTCCATTTTGTGTCCTTACTGCACTTTCACATCTTGTGTTGAAGTTACCTGTCATCTGCTTTGTGATTTTATATATGGTTTTCATGTCATTTGTATATGCTGCTTTCTCTGCTGCTTCTGCTAAGTTGTCATAGTATTGATGTTTATCCTGACGGCATGATTCCTTCACTTCTTTGTCTTTTTGTGCATAATTACTTAAAACTTGTTCTTTAAGCCGTTGTGATTTGGTGTTCAGTAATTTTTTCTTGATTTCTTTTCTTTGCTCTATCTTTTCCCATGTGGTCTTGCTTATCCATTCCTCTTTTCTCCGTTTCCGATATCCCAGAACCTCTTTTGCTGTTTCCTGTAGTGTTTTATTGAACTCTAGTATGGACATTTCTGCTTCGTCTTGTAGGACACTGAAGCGGTTCTTAAGTACTATTGAGAATTCATTTCTTGTTTGCTGGTCTTTCAGTTTTCTTGTATCAAAACGTATCTTTCTGTGCTCTCCGATTTTGGCTTTCCTTAATTTTAGTTTTATTTTTGCTACCAGAAGGTTGTGATCACTTCCTACATCTGCTCCTTTCCTTGCTCGCACATCTTGTAGTGACCGTTTCCACTTGTTGTTTATTAGTATGTGATTGATTTGGTTATCTGTGGTTTTATCTGGTGACCTCCAAGTCTCTTTATGGATGTTTTTATGTTGGAAAACTGTCCCTCCGATAGTCATCATGTTTTCTTCACAGAAACTGCACAGTCTTTCTCCATTTTCATTTATTTCTCCGATTCCTTCTCTTCCCATGATTCTTCTTTTATCTTCATTTCCCTCACCTACTTTTGCATTGAAGTCGCCCAAGATGAGTAGCATATCATGCTTGGGTATTGTTTCTACTGTGGCTTGGAGGCTGTTGTAAAAATCTTCTTTTATTTCCTCGTCAGCTGCTTCTGTTGGTGCATAACAAACTATAATAGACAGCTTTGTGAATCTTGAGTTGAACCGTGCATATAATAATCTCTCATTTATTGGGGTCCATTTCAGCAATGCTCTTGATGCTTCTTTTGTTATAATCAATGCTACTCCTCCTTCATGAAGATCTTCTTTACCTGACCATATTATTGTATCTTCTGTGTGCTGTGTTGTTAATTTCCTTCTGCCTTGTCCTGTCCATCTTGCTTCTTGTACTCCTAGTATGTCTAGTTTGTATCTGTGCATTTCCTTGATGGTTTGTGCTAGTTTTCCAGTCTGGTTTAGTGTTCTTACATTCCAGCTGCCTATTTGTATCTTGTGTTTAGGTTCCAGGAGGTCTGCAGTCGGGCTGGGGACTTCCAGTGGCTGGCTTTCATCCACAACCTTCATGGGCTCAGTTTCCTGATTAGCATTTCTCCTTCCACCTGCATTTGTTTTTTCCCTTGCTTCCGTTTCTGTAGCAGTCTGATAGTTTTTTTACCAGATAGGGTTGCTGGCCCTATGCCGAACCCTCCTTAGTCGCCTTTTACGATCATGCGTGGTAGGGTACAGTGGTCCTATTCTTTGCAGATCCCGGGTACCACACGGGGGAACCTTAATATCAGTTGTGTCAAAAGTATTTTGCAAGGTCATTTTGAATAGACTCAAAGATATAGTGGATACTGCAATGAGAGAAGAACAAGCAGGATTTTGAAAAGGGAGAAGCTGTCTCGACCAGATCTTTACTCTCAGAATAATACTTGAAGAACATATTGAAAAGCAGAAACCATTAATACTGAACTTTATAGATTTTAAAAAGGCATTTGATAGCATACACAGAGATTCATTATGGAGAATTTTATGTCTATATGGAATACCATCTAAAATTGTCAACATCATTAAGGACTTATACATGGATATGTTTGTGCAGTCAAGACAGAAGAAGGGATGAGTGAATGGTTCCAGATTGAAACAGGCGTGAAACAAGGATGTATACTGTCTCTTTTACTTTTTGGGATTACAATAGACTTCATAATGAAAAAATGCTGCACAGGTAACACAGGTATTGACTGGGTACATGGGACCCAACTAGAAGATCTTGATTTTGCTGATGACATAACTCTTATCAGTAATAATGTGAATTCCATGCAATAAAAAACAGACAGTCTGTCTTCACTGGCTAGCAAAATAGGACTTGAAATTAACAAGGACAAAACAAAAATAATGAAAATTCCCATCAATCAAATTGGAAAAATACACATAGAAGGGACAGATATTGAAGAAGTCAATCAATTTGCATACCTTGGCAGCTACATAGACCAGGATGGTGACACTAGAAAGGAAGTTAGGATCAGAATTGCAAAAGCAGCATCAATCTTCAAGAATCTTGAGAACATATGGAATTCAAAAGTTATAAGCACAAAAACCAAGTTAAGACTATTCAATTCAAATGTAATATCCACCCTCATTTATGCATGCGAAAGCTGGAAAACAGCTAAAGAAATAGAAAAGAAATTAGACTCTTTTGAAAACAAATGCCTAAGGAAAATACTTGGCATCAAGTGGAATGAATTCAAGAACAATGCAGAGATAAGACAGATGACTGAACAACAAACTTGTCTCATGGGTGATCAGGAAAAGGAGATGGATATATGTTGGTCACTTGATGAGAAGAAATGATCAGAGAATCCCAAAACAAGCTATCAAGTGGAACACAACAGGCCGAAGAAAAAGAGGCAGACCGCGTGAAACTCTGAAGAGGACATTATTAAGAGAGGCCAAATTAACAGGCATAAAATCCTTTGAGGAGGTTGAAAGACTCGCCGAAGACAGGAAAAACTGGCGAACTACTTTGTGAGCCCTATGTGACGTCTAACGGCACGGGAAGGATATAAAATATAAGATTTATCAGAAAAGCCAACGCAAGAAATTAATACACAGAAAGATAAACAGCCACAGCCTACAAGAAGAGAGTACCAACAGTAATTTCAATCAGGAACTTGCCAATCATTCCACAACACTCAGTGAAATAGAGGGGATAGGTACAGATGAATTATGGAATTCTTACAGCACAGCCATAATCACAGCACCAAAAGCAAGTGCTGGACTGAAAAAAACAAATAGAAAAGCATGGATATCAGAAAACATATGGAAGTACATGCATGAAAGACGAGCAGCCAAAGTAGACATGTTGAATGTGAAGACAGATCTTGAAAAAGATCTGGCGAAAGCGACATACAAAGAAATAGACAAGAAAGTAAAAATTTCAGCTAGAAGGGATAAAAGAGAATACATAGACATTATGGTGAAAGAGGCAGAGAAAGCAGCAAAAACATGAGACAGCAAAACTTTATATAACATACAAAAGAGGCTGACAGCTACTATTACATCTAAAGAAAGAAAAATCCTTAGAAAAACTGAAACCCTATTAACAACAAGTAAAGACCAAAAGCAAATATGGCCTGAACACTTCCAAGAAATACTTAATCCACCATACCCAAAAGAATTGATAAATCTTGAAACCGACTTACCAGCCCCACAACTAAATGTCAGCCTAGATGAAATTACATTGCACAAAATTGAAACAACAGTGAATTTAATGGCTAACAACAAAGCTGCAGGTGAAGATGAAATAACACCCGAAACATTAAAAGCTATCAATAGTGACAACATGGGAAAACAACAGAGAATGTTTAATCAGATTTGGAAAGAAGAAAAGGTCCCTTCTAAATGGAAAAAAGGAATCATAGTTAAAATACAAAAAAAAAAGCAACCTTAGTGACTATAACAATTGGAGAGGAGTAACCTTAATATCAGTTGTGTCAAAAGTATTTTGCAAGGTCATTTTGAATAGACTCAAAGATATAGTGGATACAGCAATGAGAGAAGAAAAGCAGGATTTTGAAAAGGGAGACGCTGTCGCAACCAGATCTTTACTCTAAGAATAATACTTGAAGAACATATTGAAAAGCAGAAACTATTAATACTGAACTTCATAGACTTTAAAAAGGCATTTGATAGCATACACAGAGATTCATTGTGGAGAATTTTAAGTCTATACGGAATACCATCTAAAACTGTCAACATCGTTAAGGACTTCTACAATGGATACTGGGGTGACCATCCCAAACCTAGTGTGTCACAGATGGCGGATGGTGAAAGTCCTCCAGATATGGAGGAATTCTGTGAATAAGGATTTATCCAAATAAGCAGGTGTGGACCAACTGATGGTAGACTCAGAGAGCGAGGTGGGGTAGCAGGTGGCTCTACTACTCCTATAAAGTGCCTCAGGCGCTCAGTGAAGGGAATACCAGGTGGGTAAGACGCACCTTAAAACCTCTCGCTCCCTCTGCCTTGTGAGTAAGACAGGGAGTCCAAAGGCTAGCGGACAGTCCATACACAAACTGACAGAAGGAAACAGGAAACCACTGTTGTAGCTGCCAAGAACAATTATGCTTATTCAGAGTAATAGATTTGTCATGAACGACATTAATGGATGTTCCTCTGGAACAGCCTCATCTGGTATGGCAGCTCACGACCCACAGGTGAGGCCAGATTGTCATCAGGCTACTGGTGGCAAAACTAACAAGTTCAAAATAGCAACATGGAATGTTAGAACTTTATTCCAGGCTGGAAAATTAGAAAATGTAAAGATGGAAATGGAAAGGATGAAGATCAACATATTAGGAATGAGTGAAGTTAGATGGACAGGTGCAGATAAAATAAACTCTGATAAATATACAATAAAATATTCAGGAAGTGAGAAACATGAATGAGGAATAGGAATAATATTTGACAAACAAACAGCAAGGACAACTGTAGGATATTCGAACATCTGGGACTGAGTCCTGCTAGCCCAACTGAAAGGACGACCAATAAACATAAATATTATACAAGTGTATGCTCCAACATCTGAAAGTTCTGAAGAAGATGTACAGCTATTTTATAATGACATAGAGACAGCCCTAAAACACACAAATTCACATGAAGTTATTATAGTGATGGGAGATTTTAATGCCAAAGTTGGTAAAGGAAGAACTTCAGACATCGTTGGTGACTATGGACTGGAGGAGTGGAATGACAGAGGTTGTAAATTAATTGAATGAGCAAGAATACATAGCATGGTTGTAGGAAACACCTGTTTTAAACAACATCCCTGAAGACTGGCAATGTGGTGCAGCCCAGACAAAAAGACTTTTAACCAGACAGACTACATATTAATCAACAAACAATTCTGGAATGCATTACTGACAACAAAAACCATGCCAGGAGCCGACTGCAATAGTGACCATGACCCACTCTGTGTAAAATTAGAATAAAGCTAAAGAAAACATGCAGAAAAGTGAGAAACATCAAACTGAATACAGAACTCCTTAAAAATGACCAAGAACTGCGAGAACAATACAGAGTTATTATAACAAATAGATACAATGCAACAGCAAAGATAAATAGTATAGATGAACAATGGGAAATGTTAAGAGATTCTATCCACCAAACTGTTAAGGAGATAATACCACCAAAAAAAGAAGCCCCTAAAAATAAATGGATGACAGATGACATCTTAGGACTGATGGACAAGAGGAGGAGAAGGAGTAAAAATAACGAAGAAAAATATAGCAAGATAAATAAAGAAATAAGACGCAAATGCAGAGAAGCAAAGGAAGTGTGGTTAAATGAACAGTGCAGACAGATAGAGGACTCTCATAATAAATACACCAAAAACATGCACAAATGAATTAATGAACTCACAGGCAGGAAAACAAAATATACCACAGAATGCCTGAAATCAAAACAAGGTCAAATGTTAATGGGAAAAGAAGACATTGTGGACAGGTGGACAGAGTACATCAGTGAGCTATATGGAGGAGAAAGACCAGAATTAACACCAGATACTGAAAACTGTGATGGACCACCAATACTTGAAGATGAAATCATAGATGCCATCAAACACATGAAGAAAGGAAAAGCAACTGGGCCTGATAATACAACAATAGAAGAAATAGAGGCACTAGAGGAGACAGGAATAAAAATAATAACCAAGTTACTGAATGACATTTACAACAATGGTTATATGCCCAGTGACCTCCTTAAATCCACATTTATAGCACTACCAAAGAAGCCAGGCGCAAAGGAATGTGATGACCACTGGACTATCAGCCTCTCATGTCACATAACGAAGCTACTTCTGAGAATCATTATGAGAAGAACAAGGAAAAAGATAAAAATGGAAATAGCAGATGAACAGTTTGGATTTGTTGAAGGAAAGGGAACACACAATGCCATTTATGCTTTACAAACACTAACAGAAAGAGCTTTAGAAGTACAGAAAGATCTCTACTTATGCTACATTGATTACACCAAGGCATTCGACAAGGTGAAACATAATTAAATTATTAAAATGCTTGAAGACATCAGTATAGACGGCAAAGAGCTGAGGATTGTAAAACATCTATACTGGCTGCAAGAAGCGGCAACTGGAGTTGAAAATAGAATTGGAAAATATCAACCTATAAAACAAGGGGTGCGACAAGGATGTGTACTATCTCCAGACCTTTTTTCTCTGTACAGCGAGAATATTCTAAGAACGATCATCACAGAACCAGGCATAAAAATTGGAGGATATAATATTAACAACCTTCGGTATGCTGACAACACAGTACTGATAGCAGAGAACCAACAAGACCTGCAAAATCTCTTGGATAAAGTTCTCAAAGAAAGTGAACAGAAAGACCTTACTCTGAGCATCAAAAATACGGAGACTACGGTTATATCTAAGAAACAGAATCCACCAACAAGCAGTATAAAATTAAATGGAACTATTCTAAAGCAGGTGCAGAAATTCAAATACTTTAGAGCAGTAATAACTTCAGATGGGAAATGCAGAACAGAAATTAGGAACAGAATAGGCCAAGCAATGACTGCATTTCAGAGAATGAGAAACATATTATGCATCACATCCTTATCAATGAATGTTAGAAAATGAGTCCTAAAATGCTTTATAGAGCCCATCTTGTTATATGGAAGTGAATCATGGACAATAGGCAGGTCTGCACAAAAATCATTGGAAGCAGCAGAAATGTGGTTTATTAGAAGAATGTTGCGAATCCCCTGGACAACAAAAATAACTAATGAAGAATGTATGAAAAGAGCTGGAGAGACAAAAAATCTTGTCAAAAAGATAAGAGAGAGACAATGTACTTTCACAGGACATGCAATGGGAAGAGGGGGCATTGAAAATACTATAACAACAGGAAAAATAGAAGGAAGAAGATCAAGAGGAAGACCAAGAGAAATGATACTGGACAGTCTGATGGGATGGTGTGAGAAGAGATGACCAACTGAGCTGATGGCCTGCATGAAGGATCATGTACTCTGGAGAAGCATAATAGCCAATGCCAGTTGGCACGGCACCTGATGACGATGATGATGATGATGATGATGATGATGATGGATATGTGTGTGCAGTCAAAACAAAAGAAGGGATGAGCAAATGATTCCAAATTGAAACAGGTGTGAAACAAGGATGTATACTGTCTCCTTTGCTTTTTGTAATTGCAATAGAATTCATAGTGAAAAAATGCTGCACAGATAACATAGGTATTGACTGGGTACATGGGACCCAACTAGATCTTTATTTTGCTGATGACATAACTCTTATCAGTAACAATTCCATGCAAGAAAAAATAGATATCCTGTTTTCACCGGCTAGCAAAGTAGGACTTGAAATTAACAAGGACAAGACAAAAATAATGAAACTTCCCATTAATCAAAATGGAAAACTACACGTAGAAGGGACAGGTGTTGAAGAAGTCAATCAATTTGCATACCTTGGCAGCTACATAGACCAGGATAGTGACACTAGAAAGGAAGTTAGAATTAGAATTGCAAAAGCAACATCGATCTTCAAGAATCTTGAGGACATATGGCATTCAAAAGTTATAAGCACAAAAACCAAGTTAAGACTATTCAATTCAAATGTAATATCTACCCTCATTTATGCATGTGAAAGCTGGAAATCAACTAAAGAAATAGACAAGAAATTAGACTCTTTTGAAAACAAATACCTAAGGAAAATACTCTGCATTCTTATCTTATATCTTATATCCTTCTCGTGCTGTTAATAGGGCTCGCAAAGTAGTTCGCCAATTTTTCCTGTCTTCGGCGAGTCTTTCAACCTCCTCAAAGGATTTTATGTCTGTTAATTTGGCCTCTCTTAATAATGTCCTCTTCAGAGTTTCACACGGTCTGCCTCTTTTTCTTCGGCCTGTTGTGTTCCACTTGATAGCTTGTTTTGGGATTCTCTAATCATTTCTTCTCATCAAGTGACCAACATATGTCCATCTCATTTTCCTGATCACCCATGAGACTAGTTGTTGTTCAGTCATCTGTCTTATCTCTGCATTGTTCTTGAATTCATTCCACTTGATGCCAAGTATTTTCCTTAGGCACTTGTTTTCAAAAGAGTCTAATTTCTTTTCTATTTCTTTAGTTGTTTTCCAGCTTTCGCATGCATAAATGAGGGTGGATATTACATTTGAATTGAATAGTCTTAACTTGGTTTTTGTGCTTATAACTTTTGAATGCCATATGTCCTCAAGATTCTTGAAGATCGATGTTGCTTTTGCAATTCTAATTCTAACTTCCTTTCTAGTGTCACTATCCTGGTCTATGTAGCTGCCAAGGTATGCAAATTGATTGACTTCTTCAACACCTGTCCCTTCTACGTGTAGTTTTCCATTTTGATTAATGGGAAGTTTCATTATTTTTGTCTTGTCCTTGTTAATTTCAAGTCCTACTTTGCTAGCCGGTGAAAACAGGATATCTATTTTTTCTTGCATGGAATTGTTACTGATAAGAGTTATGTCATCAGCAAAATAAAGATCTAGTTGGGTCCCATGTACCCAGTCAATACCTATGTTATCTGTGCAGAAATAATGGAAAAAATGGGATTTCCAACACATTTGATACAATTAACATCACTGCTGTATTTAGACCAACAAGCAGCAGTAAGAATAAATGGTGAAACAACAACTTGGTTTGACATAAAACAAGGGGTCCGTCAGGGGTGCATATTGTCACCCTACTTATTTAACTTGTACACTGAAAATATAATGAGGAATGTTAGAGAAGATGTAGACAAAGAATATTACGATGCCATAACAGTTGGAGGTTATGAAATACCAGAGATTAGATATGCCGATGACACAGTATTGCTGTCCACAACACAAGAAGGAATGGAAAAACTAATTATGTCAGTCCGCAAGAACAGCGAAGAGCAGAACCTCTATCTTAATGCAAAGAAAACTAAAGTGATGACAACTGACAAAACAGACAAGGCAACTGAAATATGTATCAGTGAGGAAAAACTGGAAGAAGTGGAGAGTTTTGAATATCTTGGATCACTACTAACTAATAATGGAGATACAATGCGGGAAATTAAAAGGAGGACATCTATTGCTCTTCAGAAAGTAAAACAAATAAAGAGTCTGTGGAGAGGAGCAGACAGAACCACAAAAATAAGATTTTTAAGGGCATGCATCTTTCCCATCGCAACATATGCCTGTGAGACCTGGACACTTAACAAAACAGCTGAGAAGCACATAAATGCCTTTGAATGTAAATGCTATAGAAGAGTTCTCCAAATATCGTGGACACAAAAAAGAACAAATATATCTATACTACAAGAGCTTAATATTGAAGAAGTCTGGCTAGTAAAGAGGATTAAAGAGAGAAAACTTAAATATTTTGGCCACATTAAACGTCATGATAATTTAGAGAAGACCGTCTTGGAAGGATACATAATGGGAAAAAGAAAAAGAGGAAGACCGAAACGAAGATGGCTGCAAGACATCGTTGATGATCTGGAAATGGATGCCGCAGCAGCAGGCCATCTTGCTCACAACCGAGAGGCCTACAGGAGTGCTGTTTGGGAGGCAAAGTTCCGCAAGGGACAAGCAAAGGAATGAATGAATGAGTCTTAATTTGGTTTTTGTGCTTATAACTTTTGAATTCCATATGTTCTCAAGATTCTTGAAGATTGATGCTGCTTTTGCAATTCTGATCCTAACTTCCTTTCTAGTGTCACCATCCTGGTCTATGTAGCTGCCAAGGTATGCAAATTGATTGACTTCTTCAATATCTGTCCCTTCTATGTGTATTTTTCCAATTTGATTGATGGGAATTTTCATTATTTTTGTTTTGTCCTTGTTAATTTCAAGTCCTATTTTGCTAGCCAGTGAAGACAGGCTATCTGTTTTTTCTTGCATGGAATTCACATTATTACTGATAAGAGTTATGTCATCAGCAAAATCAAGATCTTCTAGTTGGGTCCCATGTACCTAGTCAATACCTGTGTTACCTGTGCAGCATTTTTTCATTATGAAGTCTATTGTAATCCCAAAAAGTAAAGGAGACAGTATACATCCTTGTTTCATGCCTGTTTCAATCTGGAACCATTCACTCATCCCTTCTTCTGTCTTGACTGCACAAACATATCCATTGTATAAGTTCTTAATGATGTTGACAATTTTAGATGGTATTCCATATAGACATAAAATTCTCCATAATGAATCTCTGTGTATGCTATCAAATGCCTTTTTAAAATCTATAAAGTTCAGTATTAATGGTTTCTGCTTTTCAATATGTTCTTCAAGTATTATTCTGAGAGTAAAGATCTGGTTGATACAGCTTCTCCCTTTTTGAAATCCTGCTTGTTCTTCTCTCATTGCAGTATCCACTACATCTTTGAGTCTATTCAAAATGACCTTGCAAAATACTTTTGACACAACTGATATTAAGGTTACTCCTCTCCAGTTGTTACAGTCACTAAGGTTGCCTTGTTTGGTATTTTAACAATGATTCCTTTTTTCCAATTAGAAGGGACCTTTTCTTCTTTCTAAATCTTGTTAAACATTCTCAGTAGTTGTCTCATGTTGTCACTATTGATAGCTTTTAGCATCTCGCCTGTTATTTCATCTTCACCTGCAGCTTTGTTGTTAGCCATTAAATTCACTGCTGTTTCAATTTCATGCAATTTAATTTCATCTAGGTTGACATTTAGTTGTGGGGCTGGTAAGTCAGTTTCAAGGTTTAACAATTCTTTTGGGTGTGGTCGATTGAGTATTTCTTGGAAGTGTTCAGCCCATCTTTGCTTTTGGTCTTTATTTGATGTTAATAGTGTTCCAGTTTTGCTAAGGATTGGTCTTTCTTTAGATGTAATAGTACATGTTAGCCTCTTTGTATGTTATATAAAGTTTTGCTCTCTCCTGTTTTTGCTGCTTTTTCTGCCTCTTTCGCCATATTGTCTATGTATTCTCTTTTATCCCTTCTAGCTGAACTTTTTACTTTCTTGTCTATGTCTTTGTATTTTGCTTTTGCGAATCTCTTTCATGATCTGCTTTTGCATTCAACATGTCTAATTTGACTGCTCGTCTTTCATGTATATACTTCCATGTTTTATCTGATATCCATGCTTTTCTATTTGGTTTTTCCAATTCAGCGCTTACTTTTGCTGCTGTGATTATGGCTGTGCTGTAAGAATTCCATAACTCATCTATACCTATCTCCTCAACTTCACTGGGTGTTTTGGAATGATTGGCAAGTTCCTGATTGAAATTAATGTTAGTATTTTCTTCTTGTAGGCTGTGGCTGTTTATCTTTCTGTGTACTGATTTCTTGTGTTGACTTTTCAATTTCAGTTTTATTTTCCCTATGCACAGGTTGTGATCAATGTTGACATCTGCACCCCTATAAGCCCTTAAATCCATGAGAGATGTTCTGTATTGCTTTCTAATACAAAAATGGTCTATCTGGTTTCTAGTTCTATCATCTGGAGATATCCACGTTGTTTTATGTATCTCTTTGTGTGGGAATATTGTGCCTCCAATGACCATGCCCTCTGTTAGACATACTTCAATTAATCTTTCTCCATTCTGATTAACCATGTCAATTCCTTCTTTCCCCATCACTTTTCCAACGTCGGTATTATCCTTCCCTACCTTAGCATTGAAGTCCCCCATAGCAATCAGGATGTCGTGTTTAGGGACTTTGTTGATGATTTGTTGTAGTTGGTGATAGAAGTTGTCTTTCACGTCATCATCTGCATCATTCGTGGGTGCATAACACTGTATTATTGTCATTCTTCCGTGTCGTAGGTTGTATCGTGCTCTTTTTATACGACTGTTCACCGGTTCCCATTCTACAAGGCTCTTTGCAGCTACATTTGACATAATAATGCCCACTCCGTCGCGGAATTTACCGTCATTTCTGCCTGAATGTATAATTAACTTACCGTTTTCCACCGATCTTTTACCTGCTTCTGGCCATCACATTTCGCTGATGTCCAGTATGTCTAGATGGTATCTCTCCATTTCTTTGATGACCTGAGTAGTTTTTGTTGGTGCTGCCATCGTTCTCACATTCCAGAATCCAACCCTGGTCACATGTTTGGGGCCGACGAATGAGCTCTTCGGAGTTGGCATCCCTGATGCTCGGTTGGTTTCTCTGCGAGTTTCCATAACTATATCTTTTTTTCCCATCTGGAGTTGCCTCTAGATAGGTCCCAGGATAAGGTTGTTAGCCTTATGCCCAACTCCTGGTACATGATATGTAACAGATATGTAACTCTGCATTAAGTGGAATGAATTCAAGAACAATGCAAAGATAAGACAGCTGACTGAACAACAACCAGTCTCAAGGGTGATCAGGAAAAGGAGATGGACATATGTTGGTCACATGATGAGAAGAAACGATCAGAGAATCCCAAAACAAGCTATCAAGGAAAAAGAGACAGACCGTGTGAAACTCTAAAGAAGACACTGTTAAGAGAGGCCGAATTAATAGACATAAAATCCCTTGATGGGGTTGAAAAGCTTGCCGAAAACAAGAAAAGTTGGCAAACTACCTTGTAACTATAAGATATTTTAAAGTGAAGTACGGAGATCAAGACAAATCATTGGCTCCACACAATATGTGCTGTGTTTGTGTAGAGGATCTAAGATCTTGCATCCTTCCCATGCCGCTAAACGTCACATAGGGCCCTCATACTAGTTCGCCAAGATTAGAGGATCTAAGGAAGTGGTTTAAAGGAAAAACAAAGCCCTTCAGATCTGGTATTCCAATGATATGAAAAGCGGCCAAAAAAAAAAAGCACAGTGATGACTGCTATTTTTGCAGCTGTGATATTAAGGTGTCACACAGTGTAGGTGCCTTGTTGTGGCATGAGAGCTTGCATACCCTGACCACCCCAGAGCTATACCGGTGGGAATTTTACTCCTGGCAGGTACAACCAAGCTGGGAAGGTCTGTGTGGGAAGGGGTCAGATGAAACTTGCACCCTGGTCCTCCAGGTTGGGGGCTGCAGCATGGGGCCAACAACCCCATCTCCGTAAAAAAGATTAGTGTTATGGAACAGACAGAGAAGCCTTGAAATTGGATGGATAAAAATGGATTATGACCTTAGAACATCAAAAATATTATGAGATTTGGAACATGGAATATAAGAACTTTATAACAGACAAGGGGCAGCTAAAGAATTAGCAGATGAACTAAATAGGTATGACATGGATGTTACAGCATTACAGGAAATCAGGTTGCTTGGAAAAGGCACTAAAAAAGGGCTAGATCATTAACCAAGATATGACAGAGTATATGAAGATATCAAGAGACCAAAGGCAGAATGATCCAGATTATATAAATGTTGGAGAGATGATTATTAGGAAAGCAGAAACATACAAATTCTAGGCACAACCTTCAACAGAAGCAACACAGTAAGTGAAGAAATTAAAATCAGAGTACAGATAGGGAATAAAATATACTTTGCCTTCCAACACCTGTTAATGTAAATTGTGTATCAAAACAACAATCTACAAAACTATAATAAGACCAGCCATCATGTATGGATCAGAAACATGGAGTACAACAAAGAAAGATGAACAACAATTGCAGGTCTTTGAGAAGAAGATCCTAAGAAGAATCTTTAGGCCGATAAAGGATACCAACATTGGAGAACGGAGAGCTAGAAAGAACACTGAACTGAACAGCTTATCTAAATCCCAACGAATTATAAATGTCTTGAAACTGAACAGACTACACTGGCTGGGTCATGTAGAAAGAATTGAAGAGAACAGACAAATGAAAATGATGTATGTACAAGAGGTGAGAGAAACAAGACCAAAGGGTAGACCAAGACAGAAATTGGAAAGACAGCATAGAAGAGGATATAAAAGAAATTGGTGTCACCAACTGGAGAGAGAATATTAGTGTAGCATGGCCTTGTAAGTAATGATTATAGTTGTTATTATTATTATAAATGAATATGATTGTGAAAATATACTGTAAACAAAATAGTAACATTGAATAGTGACAGAGAAAAGTAGGTAGCAAAAGGAAGAGAAAGGTATAAAACTTCCATGACACTAGAACAAGATGTGGACAAAAGTAAACAGTGGAAACAGTGAATAGAAAAGACGAGACTCAGTGATGCTGAGATATAGGTAATACAAAGGAAGGACGCCAGAAAGTAGGATGATCCAGTGATAACAAAGCGGTGACTGGACGCTGACACGTGTAAACAAAATAGAAAAGACAAATAGAAAAGGCAGACAAAATGAAAAACCAAGGACACAATAAAACCTCCGACATGAAAGAGAAAGATAATGACTTAGGTCAATGACAACTGTATAGATGGAGTTGACACTTTGACACCTATTAGCGTTATGATGCTATTGCACATGGTTTTTAAATAAAGGAGTGACCAACTCGGCCAGCGGACCAATTAAATATTTAGAGGAGTGGCCTATTGGACACTTGACTTACGAGAGATAAGTCACGGTGCAGTTTGAATGATGGACACTCAGAACGCTCATGGGAACCAGTGGACATCTGAAGGGAGGAGCCAAAATACTTATTGGTTAATCTGTCAAGCTGGACTTGAAGATAAAAAAGCGAGCAGAGAGACAGGAGAGGAGGAGGAAGAAGAAAAGATAGAGGAGGGTTCCCAAGGACAGAAGAACAGACAATCTAGAACCAAGAAGTACGGAACTAGAGGAGAGGAGACAGGAGAGAAACCAAGAAGTATGGAAGTAAAAGAGAGGGGAGACAGAGGAGGGAGATCATCAGAACACCGTCAATCCGACAATTAGCGACTGACCAGAACTGCAAGAAGGATGGTCAGTGCATGTGGACAGTCAAGAGTAAAGAAAGAAGGTCCGACCTGAACAGCCGAAAAGCCATCAGATGAGAGATAACAACAGAAGTCCAGAAAAGAGGCAAGTAGACTTTGCTCGTTAGTACACTGCGATTGAGAGACAGCAGAGGAAGACTGTCAGAAGAAATCAGAAGACAGACAAGAGAAGAAAGAGGATGAGATGATATAAAATCAGAAGTAGTGTTAGATGGAAGATGGTTTTCAAGTGATTCAAGTGATTAAGAAGAACTGACACTTTTGAAACTCTGAGTACAGTGATTTTAAATGAGAAACTAGCTGCAGATGTGATATATTACTGAGATAGAAAATGTTCTCGTATCAAGTGTAGAATATTGTGAATTTGAGAAATTGAGAAATGCTGCATGTAGAATATGACAAAGTTTGATACTGTGAACAAATGATTAAGTGTTTCATTCCAAGTGACGTAGTCGTCAATACATCTTGAACTTATTTGTCAGAATTAAATAATGCAGTGAACTTTTCATCGGACTTGCTCTGCTCTGATTTAGTGAAGTGGTAATGTTTTGTGAAACCTGGGATGTGTTAATCAAAGAGCACCTGTAAGATTCAGTACTATAGAACTATTCTATAATATGGAAATATTCAGAAATGTATGATACACAGAATGGAGGCAAACTTCATCTGCAGCAATGAGCCTTAATGGCTCGGAAAGCTGAAAAAAAAGAAGTGATATTGAGGGCTACAACTATAAAAATAAGAAAGTTGCTGTGTGTCCACATCTTTCATTAGTTTTACAACCTGTTCCTCATGGACCTGAAGTTCCAGTTCTTCTTGTGCCTGAGAGTTTAGCAGATTCTTCTTACTGGTTCATCTGATTCAGAGAAAAATTATATGGACTTTCAATGTATAAACCTGGACCCTCAACTCTTCACTCGGTCTGAACTCAATGATTTGATGAGAGATTTAGGATTACCGAAGAATTCTGTAAAACTCTTAACATCAAGAATAAAAGAAAACAATATTACTGGCAGGTGAAACATCCATATTTTGATAGAGAACAGGAGTTTACAGCCTACTCTTTGCAGGATGGTGACTTAGTTTATTGGAAGTGAACTTCCTGGTTTTATGCAAAAGTTTGGAATTAATCACATAATGGATGAATGGAGACTTTTCACTGACAGCTCTAAACAAAGTCTAAAAGCTGTTTTAACGAACAATGGGAATAAGTTTGCTTCAGTACCTGCTGGTCATTATGCACACCTAAAAAGAAAAGTTATGAGAATTTAGAACTGGTCCTCACAAAGATAAAATATGCTGATCATGAGCTGATGATCTGTGGAGACTTGAAAGTATTGAGTATGCTTTCTTGGTCAGCATGGTGGATATACTAAGTTCCCATGTTTCTTATGTGAATAAGTCAAACAAAAAGTCAACACTAGGGGAAAAAACACTGGCAGGTAAGAAAATCTTTATACATTTTGTATCCAAGTCTAACTGATTCACAGAATCACCACGTCACATAAAATTAGGCACCATGAACCAATTTGTTAAAGTCTTGCTAACCAGTGAAAACTGCTTTCAGTACCTTCGTAATAAATGTTCTCACCTTTCAGAAGCCAAGCTGAAGGAAGGCATTTTTGTCATAACAGATATTAGAAAACTGATGCTAGGAAAACTTCCTTTCTTCATGACAGAAATAGAGAGAGAGAGAGAGAGAGAGAGAGGTCTGGATAGCTTTCATAAATGCAGTTTATAGTTCCTGAGAAATAAAAAGGACCCTTAGTCACTGTAGAAAACATGCCAGAAAAATTTAAAAACCTGGTATGTTCTTCTTCTTATCAGTCTGCTTATGCCATTAGCATCATAGGGAGATTCAGACATGGGTCCAATGCAAGGTGAGAGGCCTGGGTTGTTGTTATGTTATGTTTCCTTAGTGTAACTATCCATTTTTTACCTTGGTAAATGCATGCCCCCATCCAGATGTTTTCAAGTTGTATGCTCATTGTTCTGGATTCATGTGTATCAAATGCCTGAACCACTTAATTCTCTGATTTTTCACTGTAGTCCTTGACATCTTTTGTTCCTACCATTTTCTGGATTATTTCATTTCCCACTTGATCCCATCTTGTCTTGTTTACCATTTTCCTTAAGCATTTCATCTTGCACACTGTTAACCTTCTGTCATGGTATTTGGTGAGTGTCCATGTTCAGCACTGATAGCATAGAATCTGGGTGACTATTGTTTGAATGAGTTGTTTTTTGGCTCCATCGAGATATTTGGATGTTTTAGGATTGGTGTAAGCTGATAGGTAACATTATTTGCTTTATGAATTCTACATTCGATTTCTGTGTCTATTTTTCCATCCTGTGTAAATATGCTTCATAGATATTTGAATTCAGTAACCTGCCTGAGTTTGGTGTTATTTATATAACTTTGACTTTTCCGATCCCCAGGTTTATGAGTTTTCATTCTTTTTCCCTCGTGTTAGATAATAAAATGTACAAGTCCTCTTCAGCTGTTCTACATCTCCATACAGAATGTCAGTGATTGAGGAGTTTGGTGGTATCAGGTTCTTCCGAAGATCCTTCAATGCACTTCAGTCCAGCAGATAGTGTTTAACAGTCTCTTTTTCTTGTATGTTGCAGTGCATGCAGTATGGTATGTAGTCAGCAGTAACTTTGTGTAAGTGCTTATTAAGGGTAATGTGTCCTGTTCTCAACCTGAAAATTGTACATTGGTCTCTACAACATAAGCTGTTGATGTGGTCTCCAGGGTTATGCTTTGGCAGGAGTGTATATAGGGATTTTCCAGTTGGATTACTGGCCCAGCTGTCCATCCACTGTTGCTTGCAGTTGTTATGTATAATGTATTTAGCTGCTCTCATGTTGGTGGAGAGGTGGCGCTGTGACATGGTGGCTCCACTCTTTGCCAGTCTGTCAGCACGTTCATTTCCTCTGATATCTATGTGCCCTGGTATCCACTGTAGGGTGGTCTTGATGTCATAGAAAGTAAGTTGGTTTATTGCACTGAGTATGTCAGTTGTAATATGATCAGCTGATGGTATCCAGTTTTCAAGGGTCTGGAGAGCAGACTGGGAGTTTTTGGGGTGAGAGGCACTGTTTTTGTATTTGGTGGTAGTGGCTGCCAGGGCTGCTAATATTCCCTGCATCTCTGCATCATAATTGAAGCAGTGAGATCCACAAGGAGCAGAAATGTGGCTTGTTGTCTTGTCTGGAAACATTATAACTACCCCATACCCTGTATTGCCTGTTTCCTTGAACGCTGACCTATCAGTGTATGCATGGATCCAGTCCTTGGGGTAGGATTCCATGGTCTCCAGTGCACACAGCTTCAGAGTATTGGGATCTGATGATTTGTTCACTAATTTGTTCTTAAGTCTGATGTTAGTTTGAGGAAGTGTGTAGTTTGTGTTTGGTGGGATGTCTGGTACTTTTGTAAGTTCTTCTCTATCTTCAGGGAGTGTGTGTCTTGTGTTTAACTGTTCTGCTATGTGCACTGGAGTTTTCAGTTTCAGTCTATTATTATTCTTCCATTTATCAACCACTATTCTGTTAGGATGGTCTGGAGCCATGCGTTTATATCTTTCTACTGCCTCAGTGGTTGACTTTTCGTGTCTTATATCTAATGGCTCTATGTTTACTACCAAAACCGCACTGTGATCCTACTGAATTTACACCTGTGGTCCTCGTTAGGTCCCGTGGTCCCCGAAAGGGCCACACGAGATCCACGAGAGGACCACAAGGGGTTCAGAGTATCACAGGGCTTTAGCCTGTATTCTTGGTGGGTCTCTGAAGGGGGATTATGTGACACCGTGGTTTTTGTTGCACCAGTTTAGTCTAGGGTTGGACTTTCTCACCGGAAGACCTCGATATATTTAGGATATCAGTGCATCCCCACTGTGTGAGAGGCGGTAGCCCACCCAGGCCAGAGTTGGACTTTCTCACCGGAGAACCTCGACGTGTTTTGAGATACCCGTGTATCACCGCCGGGTGAGAGGTGGTTGACCATCCAGTCCAGAGTTGGACTTTCTCACCGGAAAACCTCAGCGTGATTAGGATACACAAACATCCCCGCCGGGTGAGAGGTGGTTGCCTATCTAGACTGCCCTGATGCTGTGGGTGTTGATCTCATTGCCCCACAAATTAAATGAACAGCGTGGTTCTGGATTCTGTCTACTTGTGTACGAGAGCTCTTTGATGCTGTGGCCTGTAGGGGGAGGTTGTAATCTATTATAGATCTAACATATCCTGTGTACAGTTGTCCGAGTGTTGCTTTGTCAGCATCCCAGAATGTACTTGCAAGTCGCTTGAGTAAGTTTAGTCTTTTGGATGCTTTTTCTGCTAGTCCATCCATGAACTCTTTAAAGTTCAATTTTCTGTCTAGTTCACAACAAGGTATGTTGGATTTTTTTTCTTTCATGATTTGAGCACCATCAAGAGTTATTTTCAGTTCAGTCTTTGCTAGTTTGTTGCTAAGAGAGAAGAGTGTTTATGTAGTTTTACTAACATTGATCTTCAACTTCTAGAAATTGCAATAGGCTGATACGGTGAGAAGGGCTCTATTAAGTCTCTCAACAGCCAGCTGCAGGTCTGTTCCACCAGTCCACAGGACAAGGTCATCTGCAAACATGGCTTTGTGGGTGTTCAACAGGTCAGGGAGGTCATTTATAAAGATTAGGAACAAAGCAATACCCCTGCTTTTACCACATTCACATTTGTACATGGTGCATCCAGGCTCTGAGTGTGCTTTTCCATACAGAAGGGTTTCTTGTATGATCACAATATGGATGTTGACTTTTTTCAGCTGTCTGCTTAATTCTGAGCCCTTTGGCCTAAGTCCACAAATGTTGATTTGAAGAATGTTTAGTGTGCCCCCCCCTCCATCCCCCAGCTGATTTTTCGCTCAGGGTAGCCGGGGGAGGGGGAAACCACCTGGTGCTGACCTTTTATGAGGCAACATCGTGGGTTTTCTTAGCGTACATAGCATTTTGTCTATCTGATATTCCTATAATAAATAAGAGGCTACTACAGATTTCTCAGTTCTATGTACCCTCTTTCTTTTACAGAAAGTTTTGTTCCCTAAAAATTCTGCCTTATAAGAGGGTGACATTATATTTTATAACAATAACAAATAGTGTTGGTTGCTACAAGTTTCTGGGCTACAGGAGTAGGTCAGAGTTTTTTAAGCAATCAGATCCAATGTTCCCTGTTTCACAAAGACTATGTTAAAATAAGTGTGTTCTTAACACAGTTGTTCCCAGGAAAGTTATTTATATAAATGTCACATTCTCTTGGGGTTCTTCTCATCATCATTGTTTCTGTTTTCTCAATATTTATTTTCATACCGTATTCTTTGCAGCTGCTGTTGAGTCTACTGATGCGATTCTGTAGTTCTTCATCATTCTGGTGTATCTGATGCGATTCTGTAGTTCTTCATCATTCTGGTGTATTAACTGTCCATTATTCTAGCTCATTATCCTTGTTTGTTTATCCATTAGACCCATCTGATTATTTCTCTCAAATTTCTCTTGAGCATTTAAAAATCCACTACTGGCTTGCTGGACCTTTGGGATGTTCAATGAGCTTAAAACTTCATTTCTTGCATGCACATTTGGACTTTTCACAGAAAATCTTGGTGCAGATAGCAAGGAGCAAAGGAGAATACTTCACCAGTATGAAAGATAGCAAGGTCGATGAGATGTTAATATGATGGGTGATTATTGCTGGATGCTATAACAATCCGTAAGCCTTGTACAAGAGAGAAACAACAAGCACAGCTTTAGTGACTAAAGAAACAGGCAGTGCAGGGCTTTTGACTAAGGTTAACAAATTACGTTGAACAGCAGTGGTAATCAATTTATTCAGATGTTGTACAGATTAATTACTTTTATTCAATCATGTTATAGAATTAAGTTTAGTGTACTCATACAATACTGTCACTTTGCCCAAAAATGCAGGAAAACTATATGTGATGGAGACAATCTGAGGTCATTTTCAGATTCAGCGCATTGAAAACGTGTAAATGTAATACACAACTTTTAAAAACAAACATTTTTATGAACAGTGTTATCAGTAGTAATGCAGAGATAAGACAGATGACTGAACAACAACCAGTCTCATTTGTGATCAGGAAAAGGAGATTGACATATGTTGGTCACTTGATGAGAAGAAATGATCTAGAATCCCAAAACAAGCTATCAAGTGGAACACAACAGGCCGAAGAAAAAGAGGCAGACCGCGTGAAACTCTGAAGAGGACATTATTAAGAGAGGCCAAATTAAAAGGCATAAAATCCTTTGATGATGTTGAAAGACTCGCCGAAGACAGAAAAAAATGACGAACTATTCTGCGAGCCCTGTGTGACGTTTAACGGCACGGGAAGGATATAAGATAAGATTATCAGTAGTAATGACAAGATTTGGATAAGTAAATGGAAATTTCACAACTAAACAAGAAAATGTACCCTTCCGTGAGCATTATCCTATGAGAACGATAGCTTGAAAAGAGAGTTTTAAACATTCGTACTTACACCTTCAACGCCCTCAAATGCTATTGGAGAGAAAATCGGTTCCATCCCCGATCTCACATGAGTAAATTGTACCTCTGAAGAAATAAAATGACTACATTCATGCATAACATCTTGGATATTGGAATGATTCTCCATGTCAGAACGACTCTCATTACTGTCCGAGACTTATCAAATACTAGTCTGGCAATGTTTTTAAAGAAGCAAACACTGTCTGAGAGACTTTATTATTTCGCTAAGCTTCCTATCTGGTGCCCCTGTTATTCAAGGACACGCGAATAATTAGTGTATAAATATATATACACGAAGCGTGATATCAAAACACCACAACAGCTGTTCCTGCATTCTGTTATTCCGGGATACAGGAAAAAACAGGGCTATTGGCACGGATCATTCTGCACAGGTGTTAAAATGTATAAACTGGGGGGGGGGGGAGGGGGGAGTAGGAACACCTTTATTACTTACCGTTACGTTTTGGTGTGAACCCCAATCATACAAAAACATACAGGACGAAGAAATAGGGAGAGAAGATAAAATATAAATTCACATGAATGCTATGTAGGCATGGAAAAAAAACAGAATAAAATAAAATGAATGGAGCACTTAGCTATGACTTGAACGAGGCTGTGTTCAGAAATGCGCATTGTGGAGTGTAGTGAATGTTTAAATGGAGACTTGTGATGAGTTGGATTAGTGGCATATGGCGATAAAGTATTTTCTTAACAAAAATGGAATCCAGTTATGCATGCTTGTTTATGGGCTTTCTGTAAGTCAAATTATGAGAAACCTACACTGACATATTCCCAGAATTCTATAAATGGTACATCGATGATGGCATTGGAGTCACTGGTATGCCAAAGGAAGAGCTAGAAAATTTTACTGAATTTGCCAACTCGCTTAATGAGAACATCAAATTCACTTACGAAATTTCTGACAAGTCTGTCAATTTTTTAGACATCAAAATATCTGTTGGCAAAGACAGTCTTGTCATCTCTGTATTTTACAAGCCCACCGACAGCCACGCGTATTTACTTTACACCTCCTCTCATCCTAAAGTTTGTAAGAACTCCATCCCATACTCTCAACCCCTCCATTTTCGCCGCCTATGTCAGGATAACTTGGACTTTATGGATCAGTCCAACAAATTATTAGAATTTTTCTGTCATCGCCACTATCCAGAAAATGTCCTTCGGAAGGCACTTAACCGTATCCAAAAAGTGAGCCGCGAAGAGGCATTAAATCCGTAACATCATCCTTCAGAGTTAAATTAGTACTTCCTTTTCACTCGCATGGTCATTTTGTTAAGAAAACTCTTTATCACCATCCAACTTATCACTAGCAGCGGGATTTTGTTTTTTGTTGGTATACACCAAAAAAGGCACCTGGTAATGGTATTGGATAAATCTGGGGGGGGGGGGAGGGGGGGTAAATGCCGCCAGGCGTGATACTGACTACACCACACTTTCATGTGCCAAAGGTCATGGAAATCCGGGGGCCTAACACCGTAACCCTAATATGCCATGGAAACGGAGATTTTTACCTTTACCTTTTCTTTTACTTCTGCCATCATTCCATAAACAATACAGTGCAACAAATCCCATATTATTTACGTTGCGTTATAAGTAATATAAGATATAGAGGTGCGCTGGTGTCGCGGTGGTGTAATGCACTCGGTGCCAATCAGAAAGTCTCTGGTTCGATTTCGCACTCGGGCGAAATCTTTCGGACCGACCGGCACCGGAGTCAACTCAGCCTCAAAAATGGGTGCCTGGGGTTTCCATAGGAAAACAAATGCAGCAATGATAGATGCTGGCATCCCTACCTCACAATGTTGTAGTGGCTTAGAAATGTGAAGGCACTAACACTTCTCATCATCATCATGTACCGTCCCAACTGAGGTTGGCTATTATGCATCTCCAGAGTACACGATCCTTCATGCAGGCCATTAGCTTAGTTGATGATCTCCTCTCACACCATCTCGCCAGACTGTCCAGTATCATTTATCTTGGTCTTCCTCTTGATCTTCTTCCTTCTATTTTTCCTGTTGTTATAATATTTTCAATGCCTCCTCTTCTCATTGCATGTCTTATGAAAGTACATTACCTCTCTCTCTCTCTCGACAATATTTTGTTTTCTGTCTCCAACTCTTCTCAAACATTCTCCATTGGTTATTTTTGCTGTCCAGAGAATTCTTCTAATAAACCACATTTCTGCTGCTTCCAATGATTTTTGTGCAGACCTGCACATGATTCACTTCCATATAACAAAATAGGTTCACTATAGCATTTTAGGACTCGTTTTCTAACATTCATTGATAAGGATGTGTTGCATAATATGTTTTTCATTCTCTGAAATGCAGTCTTCACTTGGCCTATTCTGTTCTTTTTCTGTTCTGCATTTTCCATCTAAAGTAATTACTGCTCCAACGTATTTGAATTCCTGCACCTGGTTTAGAATAGTTCCATTTAATTTTATACTGCATGTTGGTGGATTTTGTCTTTTTGATGTTCAAAGTAAGGCCTTTCTGTTCACTTTCTTTGGCGACTTTATCCAAGAGATTTTGCAGGTCTTGTTGGTTCTCAGTTATCAGTACTGTACCGTCAGCATACCTAAGGTTGTTAATATTGTATCCGCCTACTTTTATACCTGGTTCTATGATGATCGTTATTAGAATATTCTAGCTATATAGAGAAAAAAAAAGTTCTGGAGATAGTACAGTTTTATTGGTTGATATTTTCCAGTTTTATTTTCAACTCGAATTTCACACCCCCTATAGCATGCAAATGCTACAGGATTTAGATTTTTATTGTTGTTTAGATTCATCAAAGAATATTAGAAGATGTGGTTAGGTTATACTGAAATAATACGCCATTTTATAGGGACTTGAACACTCGCCGATTTTGGTATCTGTGGGAGGGTAATGAAACCATTATTCCGAATAAATCTAATGATCACTCATAGCTGACCTTGACATGCCATTGTTGTTACTGTTTTCTGTGCACAGAAGAGCACCTGTATAGCGTGATAAGACAACTCTTGTGTAGTGTGAGGCAGACGTTACTTACAATGAGACGCGACTAGGATTAAAACAAAAAAAAACTCAAATACTTTCTTGTTAGGTTCGGTGTATGCAAGGTACAGTAAACTCATCGTTCCAATAACATAGATTACAAATTGTCGTAGAATCATTTTTACTCATCTGCGTTATTTTCGTGATCATAACAAATCTATGAGTGTCGCATATTTGTATCACCATGTGTTGAACAAATTCATTCAAAATCGTTTAAGACCAACAAAGCGGCGTTGTCCACGTTATTTGTGTGTAGCCTCCGTGGGTCGGGGGTAGATACTAAAGATATCTAGCTTTTTTTTCGTATAGTAGAAATAAAATACATGTGAAAGCTGGAAAACAACTAAAGAAATAGACAAGAAATTAGACTCTTTTGAAAACAAATGCCTAAGGAAAATACTTGGCATCAAGTGAAATGAATTCAAGAACAACGCCGAGGTAAGGAAGATGAGTGAACAACAGCTTGTCTCATTGGTGATCAGAAAAAGGAGATGGAAATATGTCAGTCACGCAATGAGATGAAACAGTCAGATAACCCCAAAACATGCTATCAAGTGGAACACAACAGGTCGACCACGTGAAATTCTAAAGTGGATATTGTCAAGAAAAGCCAAGTTAGTGGGCATAAAATCCCTTGGTGAGGTTGAAAAGCTCACAGAAAACAGGAAAACTCTGGAAACTACCATGCGACCCCTATGTGACGTTTAATGGCACGGGAAGGATGTAAGATGTAAATAAGAAATAAGCAACATGGCTAACCATGTTGAAGGATCAAATGTGATCAATTTTTAATGGGGGAATTTGCTAGGTCAGGTACATTGTGAAAGAGCGAAGACTATCTAGCAATATTAGCAAATTTCATTTTTTCAGCAGTATCCAGAAATGTAATTGTGCTGATTACTGAAATCTTGATTTACTAATTTTATTTGATGTACAATCATACTGTGATGTCTTGACCATAGGCATTCATGCCTTTCCCTAGACCTCGATCTTTGATGCTTTGCATAATCTCATATGGTGATTTTCTAGTACACCAGTGTGTCAAACTATCCAAAAATTGCTTGTTAGAGAAAGAGTATTTAAAATAGTGATAGTTCAGGCAATGCTAGTGACAATATGAAATGGTGGTAGTTCAAGCAATGCTAGTGACATTATGAAATGGTGATGGTTCAAGCAGTGCTAATGACAGTATGAAATGGTGATAGTTCAAGCAATGCTAGTGACAGTATGAAATGGTGATAGTTCAGACCAGGGTCTTAGAAAGAAATTTTGTAAGCCAGTACACCCCCATCAGTTTATATTTTGTCATTCACTCCTCTACGCCCCCTGCCAAGAGCCATCTGGGCCCCCTCCCAAAAGTCCTCTTGGCTCACCCTTAAATCGGAGAAAACACTCAAAAGCCTCCGAGCAGTGCATTGACTGAGCACTCCAACCTCATAGGGAATGGTTCAGACAGTGCTAATAAGCTGTAATATTTAAATTGATTATAGTTCAGACAGTGCTAGTGAGCCATAATATTTGAAATGATTATAGTTTAGACAGTTCTAATAAACCACAATGTTTGAAATGGTTGTAGCTTGAACAGTATCGAAGAGCTGAATAGCTGAAAGGATCACAGGTTATAGGACAGCACAGTGGCTGAGACTGTTGTAATTGAGACATTACTGTCTATAATGAACATATAGCAAAAGCTAATAAAAGCCTGTCGTATATCTTTATGGTGCGTCTGGTAAAATATTATTATAATGCTGTTCTCTGGCCACTGTAATAGAAATTGGCATTACCTGAATTAAACTTTTTCAGAAAAGTATTTCTAAAGTTTATGATGGAAGTAAAGAAATCAATAAGACACACTCTTCATTTTAATATAATGCTTTCATTAAAGAGTAATCACCATGGCATCATCTACCAAGAGCACCTAATTTACACTGTAGAGGAATGTAGCATTCATTTTTTTTTTCTTTGTAACAATAGTGAGAGTTAAGATGACTTGCTACAGTGGAAACACAATCAGGGCTGTCAAACCATAGCAGACCAAATCCTTGTTCTAACTTCTCTCTGGTGCTCCTAATGATGGGCTCAGCTTGGCTGACAGGAGAGTTTCCATGTAGGTTAGCTTCGAATGGACAAAGTGATCGGTACTTCAGCCTGGTAACTGACAGATACAAGGAAGAGAAACTTGCAGGATTCATTAAACACCTTGCAGGAGAACAGTATATTATTCATAATGGAAACTTTTTTTTTTTAATTCACTTTGACATTTGTGTGAGAAAACATTCAGAAGTGAAATATGTCACATATAGATTAGTCATCTTTTTTATGTTAATATTGATTTAAAACTTGAAAAAAAATTAACAGTGTAGCTATATCACTTAAGCTTTATCACCCTCCATTATGATATATCAGCCTCAATGAAACTTTATCACTATCCATTGTCCATAATGACATGAAAACCATCTTCCTCTGCAACCTGACATGTTTTAACCTTATATGAGCAAAACAGTCGGAAAACACTTGTAGATACCACAACAATATAGTGGACTGAATTATAAAACCCATGGACAGCTAGATCATAACAACTTTGTATTATGTATTTAAAATCCTCATTCCTAATAATGAAAAATTCATTTGCATGTCCCTTGTGGAACTTTGCCTCCCTAACAGCACTCCTGTAGGCCTCTCGGTTGTGAGCAAGATAGCCTGCTGCTGATGCATCCATTTGCAGACCATCAACGATGTCTTGCAGCCATCTTCATCTTGGTCTTCCTCTCTTTCTTTTTCCCAGTCTTTTGGGCATACATACATTATAGATGATTTCTGATCATTTGGTGGAAAGTGTAGATTCTTTTGTGTATCATTCATGCCAATGCTATCCATTCTCACAGACTTGGTAATGGAGTTCTTGATCACTTACTGATTTCTGAATTCTCTAGAATTAATAATGTGCAGTCTGTGTCATGGTGATCTTGGGGAGTGTTTTATGGTGGCTTGCTTAAGAAGTCTAAGAGGCAGACATCTCTGCAGAGTCTGTCATTACAGGAACAATACTGAGTCCTACCCCATTAGCCAGGCAGCATTCATTTTTAATATAAGAACTCAGAAGAGTAGAATGAAGTAATAACTGGTTCACAGCCTTGATAAGTGCCCCTTACCTCTAGTGCAGTCATCTGTGCTTTGAGTTCTCATTCAAAGAGATTTTGATTTAAGAAAACATGCTTTTAAGGGTTCATTTGGACAGGTAATGGGTTCATTGGGTTAACTTTGTTTATTCTAGGTCTTTCACCCAAGTCACCACAGTTTAAGTCATTTTATTTCAATCCTGAGCAGATTTGAATGAAGTGAGTTCAGCTGGGGTGAAAGACAAAAATGGTTAAAGAACAGTTCAGGGAAACAGACATTGCAAAGAAGATCAGTCATGTGACCTTTGGTTTCATGAGCTCTGAGCAGATGCAGAAGGCAAGCCATCTTCATGTTGTGAATAAAACCCTGTACAGGTGAGTTTGCCCTGGCTTTTGTGTTGTTAGTACCATTTTCTTGGCTGCTTGTATGCTGTTAGTACTTTTCTGGCTGTTATGTGTTTTTCTGGCTGTTTGTATGTTATTAATACTATTTACTGGCTGCATGTATGTTGTTAGCACTATTTCTTGGCAGTTTGTATGTTGTTAATACTATTTCCTTACTGTTTGTATGTTTATACTTTTTCCTGGCTGCTTGTATTTTGTTAATACCATTCTGTGGGTGAGAGAGTGTATTAAGTCTACAGGAAGTTATGTGTGTACACACGCACACACACACTTATAATACAATACAGGGTGGCCAACTGACATGCTTAAACTTTGATTTGGCTTTGCTGTTGATGATGTAGAGTAGTTGTTGGGGTGACACTGAAAGGAGATGACACCATTTTAATTGATTCAATTCTGGTGGATCATTGGACCTTGCTGCTTTATACCAGCACTGTTCATTCTTACTTTGAAAGAAAATCTGTGACTGAAGTGCCACATTGATTCAGATATTATTTTAATGTTAAATGTCAAAGTCAGGTTGTGTTGTGGAATATGATATCAAAGGTTCCAAATCAGACTCTGGCATCACTGCATTCAGTACAGCCCCATATATGCTTCATTGCATGCCACAGCATCCATTCAAGTGCTGTGGGTAAATAAATTTGAGGAAATGGGTGGTGTGTTAGGATTTCCATGAACTGTGTGCATGCCTAAGAACCAGCAGAGAATGAGAGAAGCTTTTCAACACAGTCCATGATGTTCAGTATGCCAGGAATCTTGCATTTTAAGTGTGAACAGAAAAAAGATTAGGTCTGATGCTGAAGGAGATAGATTTTATCCATTCATTCATGTGACATGTCCTTTCCAGAACATTTTCCCTCTCATAGCCTTCCTGAATTCAGTACAATCCTGCGCAGGTTGACTGGTGTCTTGCAGTGACACATTCAGACTTTCCATGATGTCCTAAGTCCATCTGCGGCGAGATCGTCTCTTTTCTCTTTTGCCAGGCACTGCGCCTTCTACTGTCAACTTCTCCAGACTGTTGTGTCTTTCTGTGTGGCTGAAGTATCTCGACTTTCTAATTTTTATGGCGTTAACAACCCAGTTTTCTGCGACACCTAATCCCATCGGTATCTCTTTATTTGATTTTCTTTCTATCCATGATATTCTGTAACATTTCATTTCAAATGCTATTCTCTTTTCTAGTGATTTGTTAAGTGTCCATGTCTCACATCCGTATGTTGCTTCTGGGAATATGTAAGCTCTTAGTAAACATAACTTTGTTTTCTTGTTGGTACCTTGCCACATACTTTTTGTTTGTGCTAGTTTCTGTGATACAACTGCAAGTCTTCTTTTGATTTCCACTGCACAGTCACCATTGGTGGTGATGATTGAACCTAGATATTCGAATTTATTTACGTTTTCAAGCTCTTGATGGTCCAATGTCATTTTAGCCTTGCTCCTCATTTTGTCAGTTATCATTACTTTGGTTTTGTTGGTGTTTAAAAAGAGGTTCTGAGCTTCGCTGTGCTTTTGGTTGAGAGAATCAACTGTTGCAGTCCTTCTGAGCTGTTTGATTGAGGGACAATATCATCGATGCACCTAATTTCTGGAATTCAGTGGCACCTGATGTTACAGGAGTCAAATTTAGTTGTTTCCTGCTCCTCTCTTACATTCCTGTAAGCATAGATGTTAAAAAGGTATGAAGAAAGAATATATCCCTGTATTACTCCCTTTCGTAAGTCAAACCAACCTGATTTTTGTCATCTACCCTCACTGCTGCTTGCTGATTTTGGTACAGTTTGGCATAGAAGTGTACCAGATGATTGGGAAAACCCATGTTTTTCATAATAGGCCATAGCTTCTGATTTTATCTATACAAGATCCAAATTGCACAACACTTTTTAAACAGAGACTAGGAAATATGTGTTGAATTTTGTACCACCATGCTTTACTTGCTGTGGAAAGAACCTGAGATCTTAAACAATGTGTTGATGAAAGACAAATCTCACTTTCTTCTTCTGGGATTTGTGAATAAACAGAGTATGATATATTGGTCACTTGTAAACCTTCAGGATTTTCAGTCAGCCATGAGGACTGTAAAGAATCGATATGGAGAGTGGATCTTCACAAAGTACTACATCATCTTAGGAGGAACTTGCATACAGAAGGTGTAAGTGGAAAGAGACCGGAACTTGATACACAAATATATTTTTTGTTACAGTTGGCTGAATAGTGTTGATGAGGAAAGCTGCTGGGCAGAATTATGTTTAGAAATTTCCACAAACAGTTCAGCTGCAGGAAATCTGTTCAGAGTTTATCAAAGCTACCTTCTGAGTTGAAAAGATCTGTTAGATGTCATGTACAATACTGCAGTAACTGGTATCATATCTTTACTGTCTGTCAGCCAAGATGGTAAGAACAAGCCATGTCCTTATGGAGTGCTGGACCACAGGATGGGCACAAGTGAAAAGGAGAACAGTTGTGATACTTGTGGCAAAGTTCTGGCAGATTGTGTAGGTCACTTTGGGTTAGTATTTTTTTAAAAATTCATTCATTCATTCATTCATTCATTCAGTTATTAAAGAAAATAGTTATCACCTAGATAATATTGAAGTCATTTTACACTGAAGAAAGCAGTCCAATTAGCAACATCTTTGCATCACTGTTTTATTAAGATCAGCAGAGTTTGTCCAGATAGTAAAGACAAGGTGGTAGGAATGAAAATCACAATGAAGAGGCCTGGTCAAAAGAAATATGGATATAATTATGAGCTCCTGTTGTTTGACATATGCTCAGAAAGAAGCTGCAAACTGAAAATATTTTTTTAAAAGAACATAATAAATATTCTTTTAACATGTTGAAGTTTCTTTACTTTTTTAAAAATCTTTAAAAGGTACATCGACTTGGAACTGCCAGTGTACCATGTAGGGCATTTCCGTGCCACTGTTACAGTTCTTCAAATGATATGCAAATTGTGCAGTGCAGTTTTGCTGCAGGAAGAACAGAAGGAGTCATTTCGCCATATGCTGAAAAAGCCTGGTCTGACATATTTGCAAAAAAAGGCCTTGAGGAAACGGATATATGACACTTGCCGGAAAGTGAAGACATGTCCTCAATGTGGCAGTCATAATGGAATGGTAAGACTAATATTTCTCCTTCTGAATTTATTTTCATATGTTTAGCCATCTTAACAAGAACACAGTTTACTATCAAGAATCCCACAATCAGCAGCAGCAGTTCCTTGTTTATGCCCCATAGATTTCCACCAGTGCTCATCTCCTGCTGTCAAGTTTGAAGTCTTAAAACTCCATAAAGAGTACTGATTTGCAGGACATGTTTGGAGACCAATTTAGTACATACAGAGTGGGATTTGTGTGGCCTTCGCTTTATTTAGATGAGTTTCTGATCTGCAGTGTTCTATTCAGACAGTTCCTTCATCTCTTAGATGCTTTTGAGTTCAGATGCTTTAGTGAAGATCTTATAACATGAATATTATATCAGGTTGGAAGGAAACAGGGACTTTCTTTCAGTTTTCAGCTAAACATTAATTAGCAGATGTTTCAGTAAACTACACCATCCACTTTGTTATTTAGTGATATGAATTAGCATCATAGCATTTGGGGCACAGATGTTTCTGCTAAGCTTTCTTTGCTAATTGTTCCAGTTAGAAGACTTGTCTTATATGGCTTGTCCAAAGTCACAGTGACAATAATGACTGCTGTCTCTTTGGTTATCTGTGTTCTTATAGTAGGTAAAGGAATATATATGAATATATACTTGACAGTTAGAAAGGTATAATTTTTTTTGTCTGTTATCTTTGAGAACTTCCTTCCTTATAGACAAGTATATGACAAATAAATGTTTGATGATTGTGTTTATGGAATATATTTTTTTTCTACTAAAGGTGAAAAAAGTCGGCCTATTCAGAATTGCACATGACAGGTCCCAGCAAGGACGTAAAAACGAGGCAGTGCTTAAAGAAAGGGTGGAAGCTTTTGACTCTGCAATCAAGGCTAATCCAGAGGTGTCATCTCTTTTGAACAAAACTTATGATGTTCTGAATCCTTTGATAGTTCATGAATTGTTCAAGAGGATCAAGGAATGTGATATCCCATTGCTCCTGATGAATTCAGATGTCAGCCGGCCAGAAGACTTGATTTTGACACGTATATTTGTTCCACCAATATGTATTCGACCGTCTGTTGTGTCTGATTTGAAGGTAATTTAGAAAAAGACTTTCCCCATTTTTTTTTTGTAACTTGTACAACATATTAGCTATCCTTTCTTTCCCCTACATAACCACACATGCAAGCATGCACAAAATAATTTTTACACGAGCTGGTTTTGTCAAAAATTTTTTTTTTTTATTTATAACATGCTTGAAAAAATTATCCACTGAGCTTCTGAATATGTCACAAAATCTGAATATGTCAATAAATTTAGATATAAGTTATTGCATTTAGATATGTCAATAAATTTAGATATAAGTCACTAAGTTTAGGTGTAAGTTACTGAATTTAGCTGTAATTACCTCAGCTAAATTATTCAGCTAATAATGAAGATAGAAGCATGAAATTTTGCACACTTTAAATATGGCATGCGCTGATTGTGTGAACCAGATTGCACCACAACTGGCCAAAAAATATGGCTGCCATAACCGTTGAAATGGAGCATGTTAGCAACTTGCAGTATAAGCGGCGAATTGTGATAGAATTTCTCGTTGCAGAGAAGGAAACTGTTGTGAACATTCACAAGCTTCTATGTGATGTGTATGGAAGTTTTGCAGTCGACAGGAGTACAGTCAGTCGCTGTGTTCAAAGAATCAATAATTGGAGATAAGGTGTTGCACGATCAGCCATGCTGTAGATGTCCTGCCACAGCCACCAAGGCAGAAATGTTGAAATGCGCCGAGGGCATTATTCTTACAGATAGGCATATACTCAACAAGTGGCCTTAACAACTGTCAGTCTGCAATGGTAGTGGAAATGCAGTTATAAAAGCGCTTGTTTTTTCTAAGGTATGCGCAAGATGGTTTCCTCGAAGTCTCACAAAGGACCATCGATTTGCAAAGGAAAGCAATTTCTTCTGAATTGTTGAAGCATTTCAGTGCTGAGGAAGAGAACTTTCTAGCTAAGATTGTAACAGGTGACGAAACCTGGGCACATCATTTTGAACCTGAGACAAAAAGACAGTCATTGGAGTGGCATCATCCGCAGTCATCACGAAGAAAGAAATTCAAGACAACTTCAGCTGGAAAGGTCATAATCACTGTCTTTTGGGACATTGAAGGTGTGATTCTTGTGGATGTTATGCCAAGAGGAGAGACAGTCAGTTTGCAAGCGTACATTAAGACATTGGGAAAACTCGATTTTCGCAGAGTTCAACCGCACAAGAATCCAGCAGACCTGCCTGTCCTTCATGTCAGTGCACATCCTCACACAAGTCTGGCAACACTGGAAGCAGTCACCAGATTGGGTTGGACTGTACTACCCTATCCACCCTGTACTCCCAAACTGGCACCCTCTGATTTCCATCTGTTTGGTCCACTTAAAGATGCACTCCAAGGGATAAGATTTGAAGATGACAGAGGAGTGATTCATGCAGCGAAGAAATGGCTACATAATCAAGAGAAAATCTGGTACGGGCTAGGAATACATGCACATGTTTAGCACTGGCGTTAAGTCATACAGGTTGATGGAGATTATGTTGAATAATACCCATGTTTACATGACATATCCATGTATTTTGTGTATAAATATGCTTTTTGAATAAACAGCTCCTGAGAAAAACGATGTGGTGCATTACTTTCTGAATGCTCCTTGTATAACTGGGTTACTGGATATGACCTAGCTCTGTTGTTGGTTTGAGGGAGCTGATTCATTACACTTGGGATGTGCCCTTAAGTGTTCTGCATTCAACAACAGGACCTTTAGTGTTTTGGCCAATAGTGTATTTGTGGACTGAATGGATGTCCTCTATTTCCGGTTCTGTGAATCTTGATGATAACACAAATATAAACATGACTAAAGGTAATAAATGTGCTGAATTTGATTCTGGATGGATTGATGACAAACGTGATGTGCAATACACATATACATGAAATGAACTATTATAACCTGAAAATTACAGTCCAGAACCCACAACAGAAAATGATAATGAAATACACCAAAATGAACGGTCAGAAAGGAGATTATTTCACGCTACAGAGATTGTGCAGCAGAATATAAAACTCGACATTGGGAATAAATGCCGTGTAATGTTATAATTGGTGATGCTGTCATGTTTTATTCAATTTGACAATTTTATATTGTTGAAATGAGTTTGTTCATTGTCTTGTTATATTAGTTTACTATTTCACATTGTTGAAGTGAACCACTTCATGCTCCTTTTTTCCAGTCAGGAACAAATGAAGATGATATAACAATGAAGCTGACCGAGATTATGATGGTGAATCAAATCATTCAGCGAATTAGACTAACAGGAGCGAAAATGCAAATGTATATGGAGGACTGGGACTATTTACAACTGCATGTAAGTTAGATAGTTTTAACAGTTCATACATGATTTACATAACCTAGTTCAGTCATTCAATTTGCATGTCCCTTGCAGAACTTTGCCTCTCTAACAGCTCTCCTGTAGGCCTTTGGTTGTAGTCAAAATGCCCTGTGTCAAAATATCAACGATGTCTTGCAGCCATTTTCGCTTTGGTCTTCCTCTCTTTCTTTTTCCCATTATGTACCTTTCCAAGATGGTCTTCTCTAAATTTTCATGATGTTTAAGTGTCCAAAATATTTAAGTTTTCTTTGTTTAATCTTCTTTACTAGCCAGCCTTCTTCAACATTAAGTTCTTGTAGTATGAATTTATTTATTCTTTTTTTGTGTCTATGATATTTGAAGAACTCTTCTGTAGCATTTACATTAAAAGGCATTTATGTGTTCCTCAGCTGTTTTGTTAAGTGTCCAGGTCTCACAGGCATATATTGCAACGGGAAAGATGCATGCCCTTAAAAATCATATTTTTGTAGTTCTGTCTATTCCTCTGCACAGCTTCTTTAGTTGTTTTACTTTCTGAAGACCGATAGATGTCCTCCTTTTAATTTCCCTTATTGTATCTCCATTATTAGTTAGTAATGATCCAAGATATTCAAAACTCACCACCTCTTCCACTTTTTCCTCTTTGATATATATTTCAGCTGCCTTATTTGTTTTGTCAGTTGTCATCAATTTAGTTTTCTTTGCATTAAGATAGAGGTTTTTCTCTTCACTATTCTTATGGACTGACATAATAAGTTTTTTCCATTCCTTTTTGTTTTGTGGACAGTAATACTGTATCATCAGCATATCTAATCTCTGTTATTATTTCATAACCTCCAAGTGTTATGGCATTATGATATTCTTTGTCTAAATCTTCACTAACATTCATCATTATATTTTCAGTATACAAGTTAAGTAAGTAAGGCAACAGTATGCACCCCTGATGGACCCCTTGTTTTATGTCAAACCCAAGTTGTTGTTTCACCATTTATTCTTACTGCTACCTGTTGGCAGCTATAATATCATACTATGATATTAATTGTATCATGTGTGTTGGAAATTCCAATTTTACCATTATTTCCCAACGTTTCTGGCATTGTTCACAATCAGATGCCTTTGAATAGTCCATAAAAGATAAATATAGATTTAAAACATGACCTAGGTAGAGCTTTTTAAATATATAGATAAACCACAGAACTAGAGCTGTATTAACCCACTGAATCCAAATTTCTGATTTGTATCAATTTAAAATAAAAAAAATATCCACTTTGCAATCCTTCCTGGGCTTGTGTCATCCTTAGACTGGGTCAGTAGTACAGTCCCATTATTGAAACACAGAGATTCTGTGCATGTATGCAGAGATGCATTCTTTTTATGATGGTGGCTTTCTTACTATAAACTTTTGTCACCTAATTGCCCTTTTTATTTATATTTTATTTGCATTTCAACACATGGTCGAACTAGCGCTGATCTCCAATATTGGACTTGCTGATCAAAAACCTGCTGCTAAAGAGAATTGATAGTTGTAATCAGTTTTAATCTTATCACCAAATCCTGCCATGAAGAGAAATACAAAATGTGGTTTTCTGATTTCTTGTGTACTTTCAACTAAGAAAGGTTTTTCCAGTCTCTTTATCCTGTCTCTAATGTGATGCTTGTTTCAATATTCTTACTAAATGTTCTGTAGTAATAACAGTAAGCACATTCTCTGTGTTCTGAATATACCAACCAGCTTCCGTCTTTTGATGGTAAGTGCTCAGAAATTTTCTTGAATTTTCACCTACTAGAAATTCTTTATTTGCGCAAGTCCTTTTAAAATAAACTGCATCCTGTTTTCTTATACAGCAACTAACTGTTGGTGCTGCATCAGGCATCTAATAATTTAATTACTGTTCTTGAGTTACAGATTTCCAAGGACACAGTATAATTACCAGTTTAAGTAACAGTTTAATTCACCTTGCAGAATGTTTTAATTTGTCCTGCTTTTTATTTGACCAGAATGTAACTTTTACCAACAGAGCAAGATTTTTTTTCTTCTCAGAATGAATTGTAGTCTTATTTTATGATTCTATGCACTTTGGTTTGTCAAAGAAAAAGACGTTTACCACGTGAAACTCTAAAGAGGACATTGTTAGGAAAGGCCACATTAGTAGGCTTAAAATCCCTTGATGAGGTTGAAAAACTTGCGGAAAATATGAAAACTTGGCGAACTACCATGACGTTTAACGACACAGGAAGGATGTAAGAAATGTTAAGAGACTGTGAATGCTAATGATTATTAAAGTCCGTGATTATTATTATTATTAAGGTCCATGTAATGTTTAATTCTGAAATATCTCCACAAATATAATCTTGAAGGCTGCTTTGCTATACAACTCTGAGACTTCTGGGATACCTCTGAGCATGCAGCCAAAGAAGAAGACCAGGGGTTTTGTACAGAGGCTGAAGGGCAAGCAGGGTCGTTTCCGTGGTAACCTTTCAGGGAAACGTGTGGATTTTTCAGGAAGAACTGTGATTTCTCCTGACCCCAACATGCGTATTGATCAAGTGAGTTTTCCTGAATGTCACTTCTGTGAGTGTTACTGTGTAATGTTATATGTGGGGAAATACATTTATTCAGGTTTTTTTTTTTTTTTTTAACGGTTCTAAGGACTGCAAACGCGCCACAAACAGCCTCTGGCAGTCAAGTCCAGCTCCTGGCCTTCCCGTGGCAGAACTGTTTTAAACTGACAGGAGAAGGGGCGAGGGCGAATATCTGGCGCCTGAAAACCAGTTACTTAGGGTAGATGAGTGTCACGTTTGGTAGCTCATCTGCCGCTGTTGGCGAGATCTTCAGCTGCCATGCGTGGAGCGGTGCTCTTCCCGGCCAATGAAGAAATTTGCAGATGAGGTTGCCGCGCAGCATCACTGCGAAAAAGGTGGTTGAAAGAATAAAGCGAAGCAAACAGTCAAATCACGGCACCTCTGGTCTGGAGGTCAGCCACGTCCTGAGTGCAGTCATATCGGGTGAAATGCATGAACCAGCTTGTCCCAGAGGTTAAGTCACTGCTGGCTTGACTTTTCAAATGCCGCGCGTGGAGTGAAGCTCCTCCCGGTTAAGGAAGTAAATGCGGAAATAAAGGTTGCTGTGCGGCGCCGATGGGAAAAGGTGGTGGAAAGTGAAGTTTAACCTGGTATGTCCAGTAGTATCGCTACGAGAGCTATACCACGGCACCTCTGCTCTAGAGGCCGCCTACGTCCGAAATACACCTACACTGGTGAAATATGCCTAAACCGGCACACACCAAGGGTCGAACTCGATGACTAGACATGTCATGCCACCTCCGCTCTAGAGGTCGGTAACGCCTGATAAACACCCATACTGGTGAATTTTGCCTAAACCGGCTCATACCAGGGGTGAATATTGAAGGCTATGAATGTCACAGTACCTCTGCCCTAGAGGTCCGTCCCGTCCCAAACACGCCCATACTGGGATAATGCCTAAACCGGCTCAACCCAGGGGTAGAAGTCACTAGTGGCGAGGATTCATCCTCCTGGACAAAAGCTCCATCCTGGTCACAACTAGGAAGGGTAGCGGCCACGACTGCAAAATGCTGAAGTCGGAGACACTGGACCAGGGAAGTCTAGATAGGCAACCACCTCTCACCCGGCGGGGATGTCTGCGTATCCTAATCACGCTGAGGTTTTCCGGTGAGAAAGTCCAACCCTGGACTGGATGGGCGACCACCTCTCACCCGGCGGTGATACACGGGTATCTCAAAACACGTCGAGGTTTTCCGGTGAGAAAGTCCAACTCTGACCTGGGTGGGCTGACGCCTCTCACCCAGCGGGGATGCTCTGATATTCCAAACACGTCGAGGTCTTCCAGTGAGAAAGTCCAACCCTAGACCAAACTGGTGCAATGAAAACCACGGTGTCACGCAATCCCGCTTCTGAGACCCACCAAGAATACAGGCTAAAGCACTGTGATACTCTGAACCCCTTGTGGTCCTTTCGTGGAACTCGTGTGATCTATTTTGGACCACACAGGGGACCACGGGACCTAACGAGGACCACATGCGTGAATTCAGTAGGTTCACAGTGCGGTTTTTGGTGGTAGAAGTGAACGAAGAAGAAGAAGAAGAGGTTTTTTAACAGCTCAAGATTCAATTGTATTTAAGCATTTCATGTGGCAATCAGAATACAAGAAAAATAGTTTTAAAAAGGAGGAAGGGGGAAACCATAATAGAGCAAATAAAATTGCTGTGCATCAGGAAACTTTTTTTTTTTTTTTGAAAAGGGTAGGAAAGGGTTAAAACTATACCATTTAAATATAAACTGTAATCTATTAAAAACGGTGTTGAAAAGGGTAGGAAAGGGTTAAAACTATACCATTTAAATATAAACTGTAATCTATTAAAAACGGTGGGAGAAGAAATGAAAATACAATTTTAACTAATAAATTTCATAATCTTCCAGAAACATCATTGACACACCCACCAACTTATAATTCTGTTCAGTTAGATATGTTAAGTTATATATATTAGCTTATTTTAAAAGACAATACATTAACATCATTGACACACCCACCAACTTATAATTCTGTTCAGTTAGATATGTTAAGTTATATATATTAGCTTATTTTAAAAGACAATACATGCAGAATGTGCTAAATTTATAGCCATATGTTGTTTCTTGATCATGTAATATGTTGATATTTTTTGTTGTGGTGTGTTGTTTTCAATTATGGACTTCCATGTCAGGTTGCTGTACCTATTCATGTGGCAAAGACAATGACATACCCAGAGAAAGTATGTCCAGCAAACTTGGCTCTAATGCAGAAGTTGGTCAAAAATGGGTGTGATGTTCATCCAGGTGCAAACTTTATAAAGGTAGGCTGTTGGTGCATAAATGAGGACTTTTTGTGAAAGTTGGTTTAAGGAAAAAAAAGAGTGGTTTGGGACATAGAGATGTTTTTAGGTAAAGTAATGTTAGTGTTGTTTTACATTGGAAGGTGACTGAAGATATTCTTCTTCAGCTTTCCGAGACATTAAGGCTGATTGCTGCAGATAAAGTTGACCTCCATTCCTCTCTGTTCCTAATCTTCTCTCTCCAGTTGGTGACACCAGTTTGACTGAAGATGTAGTAATTGAAAATAATTTAAATGAAAACGTTTTGCAAAAGTAAAATAGGTCTTTCTGTGTATAGCAAGGTAGCTGAATGATAATGTTATTTGGACAATGTAACCTGAAAGCAGCATTTTAGATAAAATGTATTCATGTTTCAGGTTCATAAATCATTTTTGTTTTTGATTGTCTTTCTATTATTCAGGTGGCTTTCCAGAAGGGGAATTTATAATGTGAAGAGCTCTAGCTGATATCCTTATCTGATGTGAAAGTCAAATGCTGTATTATGTTTGGTGTCTATTGTTAGTGTATATGTTTCAGACAGAGCAAAGATGTTTGTAGAGGGATGATATATGAGATGATGGAGCAGCGAATCAGGGCCAGCCAAGACCGTTTTACATACTGCACTTCTCGAAACAGGGTGTTGTGCTTAAGCTGTTGTGTATTATGGAGCTTAACATGGTCCCTGTGGTGGTAGTGGAGTCTGCCAAGAAGCTAATCTGTTGGGTCCATTCTTGGTTTTTCAAGCAAGTCACCATTATCTGCTTCCTGTCCAACAACATGCCTGAACATCAAGTCATCAAAGATCAAGACTTTCACATTTCCAGTACAATATATCCCAGAGTGCTGATTGTGTTTTAGGATTCATATTTGATGAAGATATTGTTGTAGACATTGTTGTGTGTTCCACCAGCTTGTTAGCTTCTTTTGCCCAGCTTTTCTGTTTGCAAACAGATGCAACAAAGCGGACGAACTTATTGGGCAAATGGCTCCCATACTAAACAGCAAGCATGTCTCACTGGAAACCAAAAGAACTGTCTGTAAGATCATCTTCATACCAACTTTGTGCTACCAATACCAGGCATGGACACTGACAGCAAAAGACAAAAGGAAAACTACAACTGAAATGAGATTCTTGAGAAGAATTCTTGGAATATTAAGAATGGACAGAATCAGAAATGATGTCATTAGAAATAAAGTAGGAGTTGAACCCGTTCAGAACTATATTAAAAAACAACAAATAAAATGGTTCGGTCATGTATCACAGTTACCAACAGAACGTGTACCACAGAGAGCAATGTTTTACAGACCACACAAAGGCAGAGGAAGGGGCCGCCCATGCAAACGATGGACCGATGGTATAGCAAAGTCCCTGAAAATCTCAATGTACGAAGCCAACAGGCGAGCCATTGGGAGACAATTGCACTTCATCTCTACACCTAACAGTAAGTGAGGAAGGACAAGACAAGACAAGTGTTGTGTGTTGTCAAGGCATTCTCAGAATCTAATGTTTGATCTCTTAGAGTTTCAAATTCAAATACTTTTTTTTTTATGTTCTCTTAATCTGGCTTGTTTTGTCTATTAATAAAATCATAAATAAGTTTCTGTAATCATATTTGTGACACAAAAAAATATTTTGACAATATAAATGTTTTTTTTCCCTTCCACACAGATTCAGTCAACAGGTGAGCGCAAGTTTCTTCGTTATGGCAATCGCAACCATATTGCTAACAGCCTAAGATATGGTGACTTAGTTGAGCGGCACATGATGGATGGAGATGTGGTTCTTTTCAACAGACAACCTTCCCTTCACAAGCTGAGCATTCAGGCTTTCTATGCCAAAGTAAACATTTACTGCATTGTCTTTAAAGTTACAGATTGACAGATCTTCCACTGGCAACCATTGAAAAGAGTATCTAACAGAGCCTGAGTAGCTTATTGATTAAACTTCAGTTTGTTGGACAAAAGGTCATAGGTTTCAATCCCTCAAGGTTGTTATGTCTTATAGGCTAAACTCCAATTTGGTGAGGAAGGAAAATAGGATCTACATTACCTTCATTGTCATTCTGAGCTTTTTGTGACTACAGTAGAAACCATAGATAGGACCAGAAACTCGGGGAAGAATGCAAAATTCTTTTTGTTTGCACTGACTAAAATAAAGTAGGAGATATGTCTTTAAAACTGATATTTTGCTTTCAGTGCAAAACATATGGTATTTCAGTGGTATTCTGCATACACAGTTGCCAGCGTTTTGATAGAAACATGATATATTTATATAAAAAATTGTCATTATTAATGGGAAAATGTAGAAAAAAGATGTACCTAGAGCTTCAACAAATGAATGTTCATTGTTTCAGGTTATGCCACATCGGACATTCAGATTTAATGAATGCTGCTGTGGACCATTCAATGCTGACTTTGATGGGGATGAGATGAATCTGCATCTGCCACAGACAGAGGAAGCCAAAGCTGAGGCCATAACTTTGATGGGATCCAAATCTAACATTATCACACCAAGAAATGGAGAACCTCTCATAGCAGCCATTCAGGATTTCATTACAGGTTGGTTGTTTTTTTTTTTCATTAATTCTGTGCCTTGTAAATTTTATATCTTCTGTTGTTTTGTGGCTTCCCTGTAAACCATAAAATAGGACTTCTTGGTAACTTTGCAGGACAGAGAGGGGTTTGCTATGTCAGGGATAGGTTCAGCTCTTGGGGAAATTCAGTGTCATTAGACTGATGTGGATACATTGCCCAGGGCATGTTGGAGTGAGAAGCAGTGGGGTAGCCAATCATGTTGCTCATGTTGCAATTGCAACTGGCATGATTCCTATGGACAGGATAGATGTACTGAAGTTGATGGCTGAGGAACTAGGACAGGAAAAGGAAAGGGCATGTGCGCACAATATATAGTCATCAGAAGATGAAGAATAGAGGTGTGGAAGGTGAGATTGAAGAGCCAGATGACTGGCTGGTAGAATTTGAGGTTGTGAGAACCAACAGCCGACTGGAACAGTTAATGTTTATACTCCAGCTGTGGTTGCTGGAACAGGGAGTGGAGCACGTGAGGGTGTGCCCTGAGTGTGGTGATGCTATTTCCTAGTTTCAAGATTCTTGGTAACTGAAGTTCTGTTGTATGTAAATAGCTCTGCTAGACTATTGAGACATATAGGAGATACAGAGTCCAAATATTCCTTGATTTGATGGCTCACTAGAGGGTGATGTGATCAGGAGGAGCCAGGTACCTATTTCTGCAGCCAAATTGACCATCTGTCTACAGCCAGATCACTTCATGAAGGCAGTTCATTGTCATGTGCCCATCTCCTGTTAAGCCTGTTTTCTGCTATATTTTTTTTTCCATAATTCAGGTGCATACCTCATGACTCAGAAAGATGTGTTTTTTGACCGCAGTCGAGCATGTCAGCTGATATCTTCCATGCTGGTAGGGAAAGATGCTAACATAAAGATAGACCTTCCTCCACCAGCCATCATGAAGCCGTGCAAACTTTGGACGGGGAAGCAGGTGTTCTCACTTCTGATAAGACCAAACAAACAGTGTCCAGTAAAAGTAAGAAAAAGTGGATTTTTGCTTTTTAAAACTCATCCAATTTTTAAAAAGTGCAAATAAAATATGAGTGGTAAAAAATACTACCAGTTTCAGATATCTGGAAGTCATGATACAGAGGGACTAACTCCTGTGAAGAGTTAGAAGTTAAAAGGGCCAAAATACTTAGCATGCCTGGTATGGGGTGGGGGTTGTCTGCTGGTGATTTAGGGGGTAGTTTCACTGTCTGTGTCTGTGGCAGAGATTTGTCTGCCTTCTGTAGAGCAGCACACAGCAGTATGAACTTTATGACAGTTCAGTATATGTACTGAGATTATTAACATTAAATTGATGTTTAATTCTGTTTCGTTTGCTCAGTTTAGTTATCTGAGTCTCCCCTATTGGAATTTTCCGGTGACTGTCATGTTCTCCGCTGGCTTGCCTTCTCGTGACGTACAGTATCTTCAGATGAGTTTTGATCGTGTTTCAGTAGTTTAAGATGGATTTCAGCGGCTTTTATGAGATAATGTTTATATGTTGTTTGATTTCTTTTTTTTTTTTTTTGCAGTTGGTTGTATGTTCTCCACAGGCATAAGTAGCTCAAACTGTTTGAAAAAAAGGCCTTTCTTATGTTGTCAGCTGCTTCCTGTCATCCCTAATACATATTATGTTACATTTAGCAAATACTTGCCCTAGGCAAAGTACATAGTTTTTCTATGTTTACATATATTTTCTTTGAAAAGGTCAATAAACAAAGTACTTGTGTGTGTGTGCGTGTATGTTTGTGTGGTTTTTTGTTTTTGTTTTTTTTTCTTTATATCTATAATGATGAAAGTCTGTATTTATATAAAAGGTATAATATATAGGTAGTTATAGGTAAGTTATATAATATAATAATTGGCGGCCAGGTTAGCTGAGTAGTTAGGCGCTTGGTTTACTAATCCAGTGGTACCAGATTCAGTCCCAGCAGTAGATTTTTTATGGTACACACTGAAATAGGCCCCAGGGTTGACCCAGCCTATAAAAATGAGTACCAGAGAAATCTGGGAAGGTAAAGCAGCCAGGCGTGATCACACTTTCATGTGCTGAAGGTCATGTCATGGAAAATACGGGCGTAACACCATATCCCCCCAATATGCCTTAATGGCATGGAAATGGGAATTTTATCTTACCTTTATAGGTAATTGTCCATATTTATGCATCTGATGATTCTTCATGGTTATATATTATCTGTTTTAATATAATAGATGGTTATCCATATTTATATAATAGTTTATTGTCCATATTTATCCAATAGATAACTATCCATTTTTATACAACAGATGATTGTCCATATTCACATAATAGATGGTTGTCCATGTTTATATAATAGATGATTGTTTATATTTATATAATAGATGATTTTCCATATTCATGTCCTAGGTTAATCTAAGAACAAAGGGCAAAAATTACACAAAGAATGAAGACCTTTGTGTCAATGATTCGTTTGTGGTAATACACAACAGTGAAATCATGTGTGGTTATGTAGACAAGGCCACACTGGGGTCTGGGTCAAAGAAGACCATTTTCTATATCATCCTGAGGGACTACGGTGAGGAGGCGGGGGCTGATGCTTTGTCTCGGCTGGCTCGGCTTTGTCCGGCTTTCTTGTCCCATCATGGCTTTTCAATTGGCATTGGTGATGTCACACCTGGAGAAGGTGAGTTTATGCCAAATTAGTGATGTCCTTATCTTACAAGATAATTTAATTAATGCAGATTGGTGATCTTACATGTGGAAAAGTTAAATTGTTACAAATCGGTGCTGCCACATCTGGATAAGGTAAATTAACGCTGATTTAATTTCCTCAGCGTTACCTTTCCAGTGAAGAAAAGTACATGCTAAAAAACAGTGCTTAAATGCCATGATAGCCTCGCTCACTCATTAATGTTAATTATGAAGTTCCCATAATTATTATTAGAAACTTAACCTTATTTCATTCACTACATGGCAGCACAGTACCACCTTGAACATTATTCAGGTTAGCCCATAAGGGGGCAGTGATTTTAGCTTGGCAAAACCAGGCCCATGTAACATATAGGTTAATGCTAAGGAGGTTAGCCTTCTATGTTCAGTATAGTATTTCAGTAAAAGCCTTAACTCTGGAGTGTTCTGAGTGAGGAAGTGAAGAGCATGTGGCAGCATTCAAGACAAAACATTACTTTAGTAATCAATACCTGATTAGAAGCCATATAGAACATGACAGAACATAAAGTGTACTGATCAATTGTGGTATAGGTGATTATCTAATCAGCAGGTGTATTAAATACAATAGGACTAAAATCCAGCTGTAGTGAGATTTCAGAAATTTTACTCTTTCTGCTCTTAATAGAATTAGGTGCATTAGGTCATTTTATAAATCTTAGGAAAGACATAAGTTATAGGCACAAAAACCAAGTTAATACTATTCAATTCAAATGTAATATCCACCCTCATTTATGCATATGAAAGCTGGAAAACAACTAAAGACAACAAATTAGACTCTTTTGAAAATAAATGGCTAAGGAAAATACTCAGCATAAAGTGGAATGAATTCAAGAACAACACAGAGATATGGCAAATGAGCAAACAACAACCAGTCTCATGGGCGATCAGGAAAAGGAGATGGACATATGTTGGTTACATGCTGAGAGAAACAACCAGAGAATCCCAAAACAAGCTATCAAGTAGAACACAACAGGCTGAAGAAAAAGAAGTCGGCCATGTGAAACTCTAAAGAGGACATTGTTGAGAGAGGCAAGTTTAGTGGGCATAACATCCCTTGATGAGATTGAAAAGGTCGCCGAAAACAGGAAAACTGCAAACTACCATGCAAGCCTTTTGTGACGTTTAACGGCACAGGAAGGATGTAAGATTTAAGAAGGAAGGATGTGAGATTCTGTAAAGTTAATAAATAGTATAGCACATTCAGAAACATGCTAGAAGACCTGAAATAAAAAAGAAATATGAAACAGATAATGAAATACAGTTTTTTTTAAAAATCTGCCTCATGAGGTGTGATGATATACTGAAAAAAAAAAAGCATATTGAAGAGGCAAACTGAAGAAAGAGCAGGAGGATGTAATAACAGGTAGTGGATGACACTGAGAGACAGAAAGTAATCGGAAACGTGCAACTAGTTGGTAGGCAGAGCAGCTAGAGGGTTATTTCAGCAAATGTTCCATGAAAATATTGGTCATGTTGACGCATGAAGATTTTGGTGATAAAGGCATTAAAAATAATAAATAAATAAAGGAAATATTAAAATGTTTCTGAGGTATGAGCTTTGAGTATGATGGATGATATGAAGGATTGTACATACCTGTATATTTACTAAAAGACATTTGTAATTAGTCTTGATGTAAGATTTTTCCACCTGCAGTAGACAATTCTAACACATTCACAGAGAAAAACTTGCCATTGCACACAGGTGAGAAAAATATATCCAAGTCAACAGTAGATATTTGTTAGCAGAAACAAGAGACATATCCTATGCATCCAATTGCAGAACATCATCTTGCATCCCCAAGTAAGCTGTGAAAGACAACCGGACATTAAAAAAAAAATATTGCCTTATATAAATAAAAATTTTCAAACCGTAGTCATCTAGACCTGGCCAATGGGTTTAGATATGATGCAAAAGCTGCTGGACTGCATCAGAGACCTGCAGGAAATAGAACTTCATCCCAACTAGTTGGCTCTTGGCTTAGCGTGATCTAGAACAGGCTTTTCTAAAAACAGGTTTTTCATTCAGGTTTGATTCGCAAGAAACAAGCACTTCTAAGCAAAGGTTACTCCACCTGTGATGGCTACATTCGAGATTTGGAGGAAGGTCGCCTTCAGCCACAGCCTGGCTGCACTGAAGATGAGACACTGGAAGCAAAGATTCTGAAAGGTTGGTCATGCAGTAAAATTGCTGGTATAGTTTTTCTATTGGGTTCATCAGTAAGTCCATAGTGACCCAACTTTTCACCTGGAATATTGTGGATTTATGGGGGGTGGGGGCAGTTAAAGACATTATCACATTTAGCAGTCAGTGACCTATAGTTGACAAGCCAGCATCAGGGTTGGTGACCACAGCCAACCACTTGTCCCACCTCTCCATTAGGACCCCCAGGTAATAAGCCTAGCCTGGCTAACAGGGCAGGGATCACCACATCCCTATGGCAGAGGAGTCTGCTAAAAAGTATAGCTCCATTCAGATGCTTAAAAAGTTGTCATCGTAGCCTCCTCCCAATCCAACACAGTACTGTACCTTAACATTTCACCACGTCAGCTACAAAGAGCACCATCTTGCAGTTCTAGGAAAATAGAAGAAGAAACGTGCACATAATAAATAATAAATCTATGTTAAAAATATGGAGACTGCTCTGTTAATTTAGACTTTTTTAAAAAAAAACCACCACAAGATAACTTTACTAGTGAACTAGTGAATTTTGGCATCATTTTTGGTAAGGCTGTTGTGTATGAGGTTCAAGCAAAAGACTAAGGTAAATCAGTTTCACAGCCAGCAAAGGCTGGTTCCAGAAATTCAGGAGTTATTTTTCAATCCAAAATGTAAAGGTTAGGATTTGATTTGTTCTGGCTGTTCATGAAGTTGTAAAGCCTGCTTTGAGCAGCTGAAAAAGCTCATCACAAAGGGATATGAACCAGGGACAGAAACTGCGGAGCGAGAAAACTGAATGCCATCCTGGCAGCCTGAGTTCAGATTTAGCATGACTTAACACTAAAATTCTGAAATAGAGGAACGATTTTGTGTATCTTAAATGTCTTATGTAAGCCTTTTTTTTTTAAATGTAAATTTTATTTAACAGAATTGTCAGTAATCAGAGATCATGCAGGTGAGGCTTGTCTGACTGAGTTACACAAAACCAACAGCCCTCTTAACATGGCCATCTGTGGATCCAAAGGTTCCTTCATTAACATCTCTCAAATGATTGCTTGTGTAGGACAACAGGTTAGCAGCATTCATTCATTGTTAGTGTTATCATATAAGTGCAAATATGTAAACCACACTCATTTCACTTTTCAGCATTTGATGATATCAGAAACCCCCCTTCTTCCTCTGAGACCTGACAAATATAATGTGATATTTTAAACAACCAAAGAACTGAATAAGCTCAAAGTATCACACCTTGGAGTTGGAACCTGTGGCAAGAGCTATAATGCAGTTAAATCCATAATTGCAGCCGCTGTTAGACCATATGTGTGGTCTGTTCATTCATCCTTTAAAGAAGTGCAGCGTGGCAGCATGTCAGGCTTTATTTCATCCACTAGATCTTAATGCGAAGAAAACTAAATTGATGACAACTGACAAATGAGGCAGCTGATATATGTATCAATGAGGAAAAATTGGAAGAGGTGGAGAGTTTTGAATATCTTGGATCATTACTAACTAATAATGGAGATACAGTGAGGGAAATCAAAAGGAGGACATCATTTGCTCTTCAAAAAGTAAAGCAGCTAAAGAAGCTGTGGAGAGGAACAGACAGAACTAAAAAAATAAGATTTTTAAGGGCGTGCGTCTTTCCCATCGCCACATATGCCTGTGAGACCTGGACACTTAACAAAACAGTCGAAAAACACATAAATGCCTTTGAATGTAAATGCCACAGAAGAGTTCTTCAAATATCATGGACACAAAAAAGAACAAATGTATCCATACTACAAAAACTTAATATTGAAGAAGGCTGGCTAGTAAAGAGGATTAAAGAGAGAAAACTTAAATATTTTGGACATATTAAATGTCATGATAATTTAGAGAGGACCATCTTGTAAAAGGTACATAATGGGAAAAAGAAAGAGAGGAAGACCAGGGCGAAGATGGCTGCAGCAGGGAATCTTGCTTACAACTGAGAGCCCTACAGGAGAGCTGTTAGAGAGGCAAAGTTCTGCAAGGGACATGCAAATGACTGACTGAGATGACACAGTTGACACATCTCTCTGATGCAGGGGGGGGAAGTAAAGACATCGCCCTCCAACGTGCTGATTGTACAGGGAAAATGTGAACATAAACACCTTATCCTGCAGGTGCCTGTATGGTTTGATTAGTACTACCTTTACTCCAGTATCTAATTGCTACCATAGATACAGCTGGCACAGTCTTGTGGTCTTGTCAGCTACTTCTTTTTAAATGAAACCCAATACTGCTGCATTGTCTCAGATCAGCGTGATCGGCAGAATTACAGCTAAAATGTATCCATAAATAAATATGTAACAGCTGTATTAGTAGGGAGGATTTGAACATTAAATGGTAGACAAGATCAGGAACAAGGAGGTCTGGGAAAGGATAGGACAAGAACCTACGAACCTACAAATCATGTCTAGGAAATGGAGGTGAATTGGCCACACCGTGAGAAAACCTGACACCAGCATAGCAAGACAGGCACTGACATGGAATCCTCGAGGAAATAGAAAACGAGGAAGACCTAGACTTACTTGAAGTAGAGAAATTATGACAGTGCTCAGAGACAAGGGATACACATGGAAGGAAGCAGAGAATAATTCCAAGAACAGGGATGACTGGAGAGCCTTTATCTGTGGTCTGTGCTCTCAAGGGAGTGAAAGGCATTGACAGTGATGATATTAGTAGGGCATAAATACCAATTTTTCCTTCAGAAAACATGGGTTTGAATACTAAAGTTGATAAAGTATGGAAAAAAGGTCTGCTGTGGAAACTAAGAAACTACAATGTGAATGGAAGATTATACAACTGGATAAAGTCCTATTTACACAATAGAAGAGCTAGAGTAGTAATGGATGGTCACAAAAGCCAGAAAGTACTTCTGCGACACGGTGTACCACAAGGAGGAGTCCTTTCGCCTACACTATTCCTTGTATTCATTAATGACCTGGTCAAGGAACTTCCCTATGGAATCAAAGCGGCACTGTATGCAGATGATCTGGTCATGTGGTGTACAGATGAATATGCGACAGTTGCTACACAGAGACTCCAAAGAGCAGCAGACGTCTTGACATCATGGACAAACAAATGGTGTGTAAGTATCAACACAGAGAAATCAAGTACCACTCTGTTCACCCTCTCATCTAAACAGAAAGCAGGTAAGATCTTTGTAAATGAAATACCCTTAAGGATGGACAACCAACCCACTTACTTAGGAGTGACTCTTGACTCAAAACTGATGTGGAAGCAACACATCAACAGTGCAGAAGCAAAAGCTAGAAGAAAACTAGTCATATTTAGAAAATTGAGTGGAACCACATGGGGAGCTAGTGAAAGAATCCTCAAGAATGTATATCAGCAAAGTATTCTACCACATTTAGAATATGGCTCAACATTTTGGTGCACAGCATCAAACACTACACTGCATAATCTAGACAAGGTTCAAAATTAGTCACTACGGATTATCACAGGTGCCATGAGGTCCACACCAATAGTAGAAATGCAGAAAATAGTTGGTGTTCAACCGCTAAAGGAACGTAGAGACACAAAGGTCATGACAATGGGAGAAAAATTCCTTAGCTCTGTAAGCCATCCCCTGAAGGAGAGATTCAATAACATGGCATTAGGACGGCTTAAAAGAAGCAGCTTCATTCATCAGGCCAAGCGTATGCGTAAGCTGATACCTGACCTTCCAACTGTAGTCACTCCATTATCATCTGTACCAGAGCATACACCATGGAAAGAAGCAGATTATACACAAATAACTATTCAGACTGAAGTGAAAGGTATGCAGAATGGTGAGATGCAGAGCAGTCTTGTAAGATCAACAGCCACACTTAGTGTTCTAGATGACAAATATCCATGTGACACCTGGATACGTGTGTATACAGATGGATCTGCACATAATGCCATAAAGAATGGAGGGGCAGGAGCATATATTGAATATCCAAACAACACTATTGACAAGATTTCCATACCCACTGGTAAATACTGCAACAACTTTGATGCAGAAGTTAGGGCAATTATTGCTGTAGTTGAAAAACTATCAGACTCCAGAATTGATACATGTCCTGTAGTAATTCTCACAGATGCAAGATCAGTACTGGAAGCTCTTCAGAGCAACAAACTACCAGACCTTAAGGATGCCTTGTCAAAAATTGGCTTACAACATGGAGTCACTTTGCAATGGATTCCCTCCCACTGTGGGATACCAGGCAATGAGAAAGCTGATCATCTGGCCAAAGATGCCACTGAAATGGAGCAACCAGACATACCAATCACCTATAATCAGAAGAAAAGCATGATAAAAACCTACAGGAAGCCACAAACACCACCACATGATGACTATCACATGCTAAACAGAAAAGGAACAAGTCACCATCTTCCGTCTCCGAACAGGACACAGCCGACTCCGAAGTCATATGTATACAAAGTTTAAGCTTGGTACTACTAATCTATGTACATGTGCCCAGGTGCCCCAAACTGTGGAACATATCCTCCAGAACTGCATCAACTACGAGACACTGAGAAATAATTACTGGCCCAGTGAAACCACTAAAGAAGATAAGCTTTACGGTTCCATACATGAGTTACAAAAAACTGAAATTTATCCAAGAGACAGGACTGCAGATATAGACAGACAATGCGAACGAAGAAGAAGAAGAATACTAAAGTCTAGAAAAAAGGTTTTTTGTTGAAGAGTGCAAATAAGTTCTTTATGACCTCAGAATAAAAGCACCAATATATATATTAATATTTTCAAAAGTACATTGAATATATTACACATAAATTCTGACATGTTCTTACAAATAAAAAGTGACATTCCAGTTTGCACAGGAGTTTAAAAGTGTTATTTTATCATGAATCTACAAACTTCATATGTGCGTACTATATTGGTTATAGGCTATCAGTGGCAAGAGAGTGCCTAATGGATTTGAAGATCGAGCCCTGCCACACTTCCCAAGATTCTCCAAAGATCCAGCAGCTCGTGGATTTGTCTCAAACAGTTTTTATTCAGGTACTGCATCACTTGTTCAGGCCTGCTCATTGTTAACTCACATTTAGCCATTTCTTAAATCTTTACTGGCCCCATTCTTGTCCAGCCTATTTAAAGTAAATGTTTGCTGTAAGTATACAGTTTGGTGATAGTTTCATTAGGTTGTTTTGTTCTCTGTGTTCTGATTGGTTCATGAAATTTATTAAAGAGTAATGTTGTTAATTAACCCAAATTAACTATTGTTTCCTGTACATAATTACAAGAAATTTTTTTTTTTCATAATTTGAATTTCTTGTTTAAGGAAACTTTGACACAAGATTGTTATGCCAAGTTTGCTTTTCTAAGAAGTTTTACACAGAGGGTTGGAAAGCATTAAATTATTTTTAGAGGAGCTGTGTTAATGGGTTATTATCATTGCATATCAGACATGTCCATAAATGCACTCATCTGCTCTTGTGAGAAATGATCTCAGCACATTGCTTCACGTGCTGCATAGCTCCGATGGGAACCGTGACAAATAGGAGGTGACGGCATTCGATCCCATGCCTTTAGTCTGGAACTGACCAAGAGACCAAGTCTCTATTGATTCAGCCAGTCCTACTACCCAGGAGAGTTTTTAAAAGTTCTTATTTTGTGCCTTCACAGCTTTGAACAGAATTTTAATTATAGTGTAGCTGGCTTTGCTTATAATTTATATTGGATATACTTAAAATAATGTTATGCTTTTTTGGATGAACAAAACCAACCCATTCTGTCTGGGCTGTACATGAACCATGTAACCTTCTGTGAAATCAAATGTAGAACCAACACCCAGATTTCAAACACAGAGACTGTGTTGTGAAATCTGTTCAACATTTTTTTTTCTTCTAAAATGCCAATAAAACATTTTTAATAAACAATTAAAACAATAAAGCTGTTACTTCCAGAGAACTACACTAAAAAAAAAACTACTGATATTCCAGACCTGAACATATAATACTGACATTCTTCGCCAAGAGCATTTAGCTCACAGCAGAGGAGGGAATTCATAACCAGCACAGTTATGTGGTATATTTGATTTTTCCATCTGTATCTGGAAGAACTTAAATTAATCTTTGTTTATGATTTCCCTTTATCTGTCTGTGTGCCACAGTGGTGTGGTGGTTAGTTCACTTGCCTACCAATCAGAAGGTCCCTGGTTTGATTTCATATTTGGGCAGAATTTTTTGGAGCGGGTGGGGCTAACTGGCATTCTCAAAAAAAAAAAAAGGATATCTGAGGTTTTCCTAGTAAAATAAAGGCAGCGAGGACAGGTGCTGGCATCCCCAGCTCAAATGCCATAAGAATGTAAAATCACTAACACTTATGACGTGCAGTTGCTTCCATTTGGTTACTGGACTTTGTGAGCCTCACTGGATTTATTGATGAACTTGCTGCTTATATTTTGTTTTGAAGGTCTGACCCCGACAGAGTTTTTCTTCCACACAATGGCTGGTCGTGAGGGCCTGGTGGACACGGCTGTGAAGACTGCAGAGACTGGCTACATGCAGAGAAGGCTGGTGAAATCTCTAGAAGATCTGTGCTTGCAGTATGACTCAACAGTGAGGACATCTATGGGAGAGGTTTGTTCTCAAAACATTTTTTGTTTGCTTGTTCACCTTACTTAAACAAAGAAAACTATTTAGACACACGGTTATTCCAGCTCATATTTGTGCTTCTGAATTAAAACTGTAGAATCTGAAAGCATGTGAAAGCTGGAAAACAACTAAAGAAATTAGACTCTTTCGAAAACAAATGCCTAAGGAAAATTCTCTGTATAAATTGGAACAAATTCAAGAACAACACAGATAAGACAGATGAGCAAACAAAAACCTGTCTTATGGGTTATCAGAAAAAAGAAGATGGACAAATGTCAGTCGTGTGATGAGAAGAAACAATCGGAGGATCTCCAAACAAGCTGTCAAGTGGAACACAACAGGCCGAAGAAAAAAGATCGACCACGTGAAACTCTAAAGAGGACATTATTAAGAGAGGCCAGTTCAGTGGGCGTAACATCCCTTGATGAGATTGAAAAACTCGCAGAAGACTGGAAATCTTGGCAAACTACCATGTGGGCCCTATGTGATGTTTTGCGGCACGGGAAGGATGTAATTTGTAAGAAGAATCTGAAAGAATTTGAAGATGACACATCAGGCCCAGGAAAATCAGTATCTCCTTGTGTTCCTTATGAATTGTCGTGTTCCTTATGGTGACAGGCTAGTCTGATACTGCAGTCTGATTCATAATAATGGAATCTGCTGAGAAACTTAGTTCGTACATATTCATTCTCTGAATGAATAAGCTTTATTTTCAAGGGGGTAAAGAACTGGGCATACAGGCCTGCCTGGTATTCATCCTTCTCTTTACTTTATAGAAAAGTTATAAAAACCACCATCTTTTACAGCCTGTCTGTTTTGATACATGTGTTGTTTTAAGGATAAAAGGACTGCAGGCTTTTCTTGCATTATGCTCACTTCTTACGTGCAGTAAAAGTTAGAAAAGCCACCATTTTCCCCACAGCCTGTCTAGTTTGATACATTTACGCAGAATCCTCAAGGGTAGAAAATTAGGCACAAATGGCAAATTCTATCATTTTCTTACCTTCCACTAATTTAAGAAAAACCACCATTATTCACTGCTTCACTTCTGTACCAGCTTCACTGAGCTCTGATTTGCAACAACAGTGGAATACATCAGTTGTGGCCCATGCTTCCACTTTTTGTGTTATTTGTTATTTTGGCAATTAAAAATTTGTGAAACAAAATGACCAAATGTATAATTTGTTTTAGTGAAAGCATATATTTTAAATTCATTATTATTTTTTCCACATTTATGGCCTATAAATTGATCCAGAGTAATGAATATGGTCTTTTAGTAATAAAGGTTAGACACCCTAAATTTGTAGTGTAATTATTTATGGATATCATTTCAGATTGTTCAGTTTGTATATGGTGAAGATAGCCTTGACCCTGCAGCCATGGAAGGAAATGAACAGCCTGTTGAGTTCAACCGTTTAATAATCCATGTGAAGGCCATCTTGGCTTCAGAGTGTCGCCATGAACACTCGCTCTCTGGAGAGCAGGTACTGGGTCAGCACTAGATACTAGAACTTCCTGTACTGTTATGTTACAGGTGTACCAACTTACTGTCCTTGACAGATCAAATATAGAACATTTTCCATGAAATAGTTTCTAATGCGAAAGCAGTTGTCATTCTCCAGGCTGTAAAAAAAATTTTTTTTTTTTTTCTGGCTGTAAAAAAGGTGGACACCTAACATGCTTTTGTTAGGAAAAGAGAGTACAGAATATACAGTGATGTAAAGGATAAATATATGTTCAAATAAGAGTAAATATAGTATAAATCTGACATGCCAAAGTTCCCATCTGAAGAAGGCATATTTAAGCTCCAAAACTGTAGTTTACAGTCAGTCCTTGCTATTATTGTGTTCTGCCAGATTTGCATGAGATAAAGCATAACCCAATTTTCACCATTCATCACCATCAAAGGAGCATTCCCTGGCATGTTTAGTAGGCAAGAAAGTGTTGAGACACTGCATGCAGCTTTGCATATTTGTTCTTGTATGGAACATTTCTGATGGTCCTTGAAGTTCTCACTTTTTTTTTTCTACATCTGTATGTGTGAGCATCTTTTTAATCAATGTTTTTTTAGCACTTTTATGGCTTGTAAAATTTTTTTAATGAATAATAGTCCCAAGTGCAGTGTAACAAAGATGGTGAATACACCTAAAGAACAAGAAAATACAGCAAAGATGGTGAGTGCACATAAAGCACAAGAAAATGCACCAAAGGTGGTGAATGCACCTGAAGAGCAAGAAAATACAACAAAAATGGTGAGTGCACATAAAGCACAAGAAAGTGCACCAAAGATGATGAGTGCATATAAACCACAAGAAAGTGCACCAAAGATGGTGAGTGCACACAAACCACAAGATAGTGCACCAAAGATGGTGAGTGCCCATAAACCACAAGAAAGTGCACCAAAGATGGTGAGTGCACATAAACCACAATAAAATGCACCAGGGATGGTAGTGCACATAAAAGCACAAGAGAATTGTGATGAGCGTCATTGTTCATGTGCTGGATAATTGTCATTCTTGAAAATCAGTCACATCTGTTGGCTGTGAATCTGCTATGAATGTGTGCACCATCTGGTTGGTCTAGTGCATGAAACAGCTAGAGTGAATGTACAGATTATGATTTAAGTAGTTAAGAAGCTTTGTCTTTTTTTAAGTGTCCAAGCTCCTGTACAGGTCTGAAAATCCACCAACCATCTCCCAGCATCCAGTACTTATAGACTCCCAGATGAGTTTCAGGTACCAAACCTACATGTTGGCATCAACCTCAGAGCTTGCATCTTCTGAAACCTACAGAGATATATGCAGAACAAATGGGGCAGCATTACATTCATTCATTCATTCATTCATTCATTCATCCCATTCAGTGCTACAAGGATGGGTATTGATATTGATGCTTCCTCACTGTTTTCATCTCTCAGTATTTTCAGTCAGTTTTGTTGTCATTTATTTTCAGTGTCATTTGGTCAGCCTATTTAAATAGTTTTTTCTCCTTCTTTTACCCTTGAGTTTTCTACTGAATTTCATGTTCACAACTTTATTCTCTTGAAGTGGCTAAAGAATTTGATTGTCATTTTTTTTAAAACCATGCTAACTAGTTTTCATTGTTTTAGATTCTCTGAGAATTTCTTCATTTTCGTGGCCATCTGGGGTATAATTCTGCATCTATCTTTAAAACTACATCCCTTAAAGCATTAAAAAAAAAAACATGCTTACATCCTTGAAATAGCCTAAATGCAAAATAGGGCATATCAGGATACTCAGTATACTCTGTATATTGAATGAAAATAGGTTATTCACATAAAACTCCTGCAGAGTTGAAAATGAGAGAACAGGAAATGAAAAGACAGAGATCCTACCTCTTTTTATTGATAAATATACAAAAAATAAAAGTCGATACATGCATTAGTTTTTGTTTTTCATTCCATTCAGATCTGAACGGATCTATTCCTCAGATAAAACTTTTCCTTTGCATTGCAGGCACTGACACAGGTGAAAGAGATTCTAGAGAGTTCACCATGGGAGAAAGTGAACACTAGGTTCAAAAAAGACATAACAGACTTTTTCTACAATCTGGCAAAGAAGATCAATGAAACTCGATCATCTTATAGAATCGACTCTCTCGGAGAGAGAGCTCCACCATCATTGATGCAGCTAAATCGTCTGACTGTGTCTCAGGTACAGAAGTTTATGGAGATCTGTCTGAATAAGTACAGTCGTGCTCTTATTGAACCAGGTGAAGCAGTTGGTGCAATTTGTGCCCAATCAATTGGTGAGCCTGGAACTCAGATGACCTTGAAAACATTCCACTTCGCTGGTGTGGCCAGCATGAACATCACCCAGGGCGTCCCACGAATTAAAGAAATTATCAATGCCAGCAAGTCCATCTCAACTCCAATCATCACTGCTCAGTTAGAAAATGGCACAGATGAAGACTTTGCTCGCCTTGTGAAGGGAAGAATAGAGCGCACGACTCTAGGAGAAATTTCTGAATATCTTGAAGAAGTCTACATTCCTGATGATTGCTTTATTCTGGTCAAGCTTGATGTCAATAGAATTCGTCTTCTCAAATTGGAAGTCACTCCTGAAATTATTGCCTCCTGCATTGTCAGTTCAAAGCTCAAGGTTCGATACCCTGACATCAAAATTCACAGTGACTCTATCTTTTCAGTGTCTGCTAGTTCATCATCCAAGGTCAGCATGTACTACAGGCTGCAGATGCTGAAGAAATGCCTCCCTGATGTTACAATTAGGGGAATCCCCTCAGTTTCAAGGGCAGTGATACACAAGGATGAAAAATCTGGCCATTATGAGCTCTTGATTGAGGGAGACAATTTAAGTGGTGTCATGGCCACCCAGGGGGTAGATGGCTCCAAATGCAAGTCCAATAACACTTACGAGGTTTGGCGTACACTCGGCATTGAAGCAGCAAGGAGCACGATTATGTCTGAAGTGACAGTGACCATGGAGAGCCATGGGATGAGCATCGACGCCAGGCACACCATGTTGCTGGCAGATCTCATGACGTACAGAGGGGAAGTTCTCGGAATAACCAGACACGGCCTAGCCAAAATGAAAGAGTCCGTCCTCATGTTAGCTTCCTTTGAGAAAACAGCAGAACACTTGTTTCAGGCTGCGTACTTTGGCCAGCGGGATGCTATCTGCGGAGTCAGCGAGTGCATCATTATGGGAATTCCGATGAACCTGGGAACAGGCGTGTTCAAGCTCCTGTACAGGGCTGAAAACCCACCAACCATCTCCCGGCGTCCTGTACTTATAGACTTCCATGCTCCTGAGTACAGTTAATATAAGTTTTTATGTCTTTCATCATTCGTGATGCTTTGTTTGTATTTCTTGTGCTTGATAGAGTTGGTAGCCAGTTTGTCCCTTTTATTTTCACTTTATGTTGGGTTGGGTTGAAAGACTGATTGTTTTATTTATTACTTATTGCCATCTGTGAGGAAATGACATAATGTTATTTCTGATGAATTGTAGTATCATTATGTTTTGATACATATAGAAAGAGCTATTTTTATTCTTTCATGTGACAGCTTAAAAAGACTTGTTTTTCATAATTATATTTCCCCTGGGAACAACTGTGTTAAGAACACATTTATCTTAACATAGTCTTTGTGAGACAGGGAACATAGATCTGTTTGCTTAAAAAACTCTGACCTACTTCTGTAGCCCAGAAACCTGTAGCAATCAACACTAATTGTAATCGTTATTTTTATAAAATGTAATGTCAGGTTGGTGGATGGATGGGGACATGGAGATCGCCGGTGGGGATGAGGGAAATCTGGTGTGAAACCAATGAATCCAGGACATGACAAGCCTATAGGTCTTTACAACAAGGGCTATCAGAATGATGTTAACAAAACAGACCCAGCAAACTATAGGTGGTGGGGAATGGATATCGTTGAGGCACTCATCAGACTCCTCATCCCAAAGTCGGAGTGTCTCTGTGGAACTGTCTCAGAGCCGTCTGGCCAGCCAGCGTTGGATCTGTGGAGAAGTGGCTTAAGTACAGCCACCAGAGGCTGGAAAACAAAGTTTTGGCCAGGCCAGCCAACACCACTGTCTTCATGGCAGTCCGAGCAAGACGCAGTCTGCCCTAGCAAGGAAAGATGCTGAAGTCGGAGGTACCCAGCCAAAAGGTGCATCACAAAATTCAGGGTACCACGCATCATCACCGGCGTGCGTACGAAGAAAAAGAAGATAATTATGCATAGCACAGTGGTTGGAAGTTATTTTTATGATTTCGTGCAGTTTGGCAATAATTTTTTTTTTATGATTTCATGTGGTTTGACAGTTATTTTTATGATTTCATGTGGTTTGACAGTAATTTTTATGATTTCATGTGGTTTGACAATCATTTTTATGGTTTCATGTGGTTTGACAATTATTTTTATGATTTATTGTGGTGTGTCATTTTCATGATTTCATGTGGTGTGACAGTCATTTTTATGACTTCATGTGGTGTGACAGTCATTTTTATGACTTCATGTGGTGTGACAGTCATTTTTATGACTTCATGTGGTGTGACAGTCATTTTTATGACTTCATGTGGTGTGACAGTCATTTTTATGACTTCATGTGGTGTGACAGTCATTTTTATGACTTCATGTGGTGTGACAGTCATTTTTATGACTTCATGTGGTGTGACAGTCATTTTTATGACTTCATGTGGTGTGACAGTCATTTTTATGACTTCATGTGGTGTGACAGTCATTTTTATGACTTCATGTGGTGTGACAGTCATTTTTATGACTTCATGTGGTGTGACAGTCATTTTTATGACTTCATGTGGTGTGACAGTCATTTTTATGACTTCATGTGGTGTGACAGTCATTTTTATGACTTCATGTGGTGTGACAGTCATTTTTATGATTTCATGCAGTTATACTTAGAATTTTGTGGGTCCTGTCCCATAACTGACATTCTGTAACTGAAAACTCCCAGTTAGGTTCCTTCTTCAATTTATCAGCAGAAGAAGATTACGGTCTCTGGAAAGAGTGTTCACTTGTTTTCAGTTAGGAGCATCTCCAAGCGCTCTGTGAGACCAAGAAAACTTAGAACATGACATCAAACTTTAGAATCTGAGAATAGATTTGTTAGTGCATGCTACTGTACTGTGCTGCTGACCAGTAAAAGATGATCATTTCTTTCTGCCTGTTGAAAGAAAAATTGCAGATTAGCTGTAGGATTCAGTTTATTCTGTCTTTTTGCAAGTAGATGTTTATTTTTTTTTTTTGGTATTGTCTTTGTTGTGTTCTGAATGATGTATGAAATGTATGGAAGTATTGTAGTATATGAAGCGATAACTGACTTGAGTGAATAATGTATAAATAGTTATAAAGTTTGTTTTTTTTTTTAAATAAAGAAATGATCAGCTTTATTCAGCAATGAAGCACACATTTGTGACATATTGATCTCTTATTTAAAATTTTAAATATATATATATCTTATCTTCTTATATCCTTCCCATGCCGTTAAACGTCACATAGTTAGTAGTTCGCCAATTTTTCCTGTCTTCGGTGAGTCTTTCAACCTCATCAGAGGAATTTATGCCTTTTAATGTGGCCTCTCTTAATAATGTCCTCTTCAGAGTTTCACGCAGTCTGCCTCTTTTTCTTCAGCCTGTTGTGTTCCACTTGATAGCTTGTTTTGGGATTCTCTGACCATTTCTTCTCATCAAGTGACCAACATATGTCCATCTCCTTTTCCTGATCACCCATGACACTGGTTGTTGTTCAGTCATCTTTCTTATCTCTGCATTGTTCTTGAATTCTTTCCACTTGATGCAGAGTATTTTCCTTATGCATTTGTTTTCAAAAGAGTCTAATTTCTTTTCTATTTCTTTAGTTGTTTTCCAGCTTTCGCATGCATAAATGAGAGTGGATATTACATTTGAATTGAATAGTCTTATATATATATATATATGTATGTATATACATATATATATATATATATATATATATTATATATATATATATATATATATATATATATATATATATATATATATATATATATAAGATGAGAAATGAAAGGAAGAGCTAGAAATGTGTGTTAGAGAAAAAAGTTTTTTTTTAAGTGTAAAGAATATGACGCTTGGCTTGTAGTTTGTGGATTTCTGTGACGGAAAGTGGTTTATGTCACAACCTTAGTGCAGTTATCTTGTGTGAAGTTAAATATATTGACATGTACAAAAACTAACTTGTACCAAAAACAAATGTTTTGTTCTGAATGAATTATTTATTAAATATTGCTTAAAACATCTTGCTGCTGGATAAAGTGAAAAAAATCATTGTTGTAAATCAGACAAATTGATATGCGATTCTGTGATCGTAAATTGTCCAAGTGACAAAATTTGAACAACGTGTTAAGCCAGCGGGTGGAGGAAGAAGCCTTGTTAAATACATCCTTATAGTTTTTTAGTCCCTCGAGTTCAAACCATGTGGTTCCTAGGCCCATTACCTGGAACTGCACGGTTTGATCTTGCAATTCAGCTGCACCTAACATTCCCTTCTTCCACAACCATATTCCCTCTGCACTAATAAAGGCGTATCCCTCTGGGACAAGTACAAATGTGCCTGAGGGGTACCTCTAAATCAGTATTACTGTAAATCTGTGACGTTTCCAAGGCATCAAGAGATGAAATTTTGTGGACTTTTACCATGCTTTGATAGACTTATATGTTGTTGCCTGTGAGAGTCAGTAGCGCTACTCTACCAAAAGGCAATCTTGTCACTATGGTACATCCTGAATGACACAACAACAGTGCCAGGTTCACATCTACTGCAACAAAAACAACAGTGTCACGTGGTAAAACTTTGAAAGGACTTCCCACTCGCTCGACAAGACGAACAGCTAGAAAACTCCATGAAGCAACTACAAGGATGCACATCAAAAATTTATTGAATGAAGAAATGAACGATGAAAAATGGAGATGAGAAAAGAGGATGAGCTGCCAACATGGCAGGTCAAATCAACAAATATTACAATAACTTCTGGGGTGCATAGTCAGTACCATGGGGAAGAAGTTTCTGACAACTAGTAACTACTATAAGCAGCTATTTACAAATTAGTGAATTTCCAATAAATATCCAGAACACACACAACTTCCAAAAGTGGAAACCAATACAACACAGTTCTGTCCTGATAAGGACAACACTACTGACAGCTTACATTTCACTGACAAATAAAACTTGTCCTAAAGGACAATATGCTGAAACTGAGTCTACGACATAACTAGAACATAGTCTACTACATAACTAGAACTGAGTCTACTGCATAACTAGAACTTAGTTTACTACATAACTAGAACTGAGTCTGCTACAGGAACTGACTACTTGCATACTCCTCTACTGGAAAAAATGACTACTAAGCAAAAAGTATTTTAAAAAAATCATCCCTTCAAAAACTTACTTCAGCTTAAATCTCTCTCTCTCTCTCTCTGAACCTTAAGTGCCCAGGGCACATGGGCTTCCGCAAGGGTTTTCCACAAATGCCTGTCCTTCGCCTTTTTTTCTGCTCTTGCCCAGGTGAGCCCTCTATTGCTCAACATCCTTTCTGTTGTTCTTCTCCATGTCTCTTTTGGTCTACCCTTACTTCTGCTCCCCTGTGGTGTCCATCTTAGTGCTATTTTTGGTAGTGAGTTGTCAGTCATTCGGAGCACATGTCCCAACCATCGCCAGCGTCTTTCCTCAATAATTGTTGTCAGTGGTTTCATCTGCATTTCTGCTAATAAGATGTTATTTCTTATGGTGTTTGGCCAAAATATTTTTCTAATTCTTCGTAAACATTTAGTTTGGAAAGAATTCAACTTGTTTTCTATGGTTTTGGTGATTTTCCAGCATTCACTTCCATAGAGTAGTACACTTAGAACATTACTCTTAAATATCCTGATTTTCATATTTATGCTTAGTTTTTTTTATTTCCATATAGTCTGCAGCATTGCAAAAGCCTGGTATGCTCTAGTAAGTCTGCTGTTGATGTCCTCTGTGCTGTCTCCATTTTCTACTACTCTGCTGCCAAGGTATACAAATTCGTTGACCTCCTCCACTAACTTGTTATCTACTCTGAGTACATTTCTGTTGTTCACATTTTGCTTCATTAACTTTGTCTTTCCTACGTTGATGTTTAGTCCTATGTTGTTTGCATTCTGAGTTAGCTTGTTTATTTTATCTTGCATATCTTTGTGACTGCTTGATAATAGACAAATGTCGTCCGCAAAGTCAAGATCCTCCAGCACTGTGTCAAGGGTCCATTGTAATCCTCTGCGTTTGTCTGATGTTGCCTCCTTCATTAACCAGTTTACTGCCAAGATAAATAATGTTGGTGATAGTACACATCCCTGTTTCACTCCTGTTTGTACCCTAAAGCTGCTGGAGGTATGTTCTCCACAGATAACTTTGCACTGAAAACCCTCGTATAGGGCTTAGATTACATTAACTATCTTATGGGGGAGGCCATGCCATCTTAGGATTTTCCATAGTGCATCTCTGTTGACACTGTCAAAGGCTTTCTCAAAATCTATGAATAATGCATATGTTGTGCTATGCCACTCATTTGCCTGTTCTAATATTTGTCTAAGTTCTCCGAACAGGACACAGCCGACTCCGAAGTCATATGTATACAAAGTTTAAGGTTGGTACTACTAATCTATGTACATGTGCCCAGGTGCCCCAAACCGTGGAACATATCCTCCAGAACTGCATCAACTACGAGACACTGAGAAATAATTACTGGCCCAGTGAAACCACTAAAGAAGATAAGCTCTACGGTTCCATACATGAGTTACAAAAAACAGTGAAATTTATCCAAGAGACAGGACTGCAGATATAGACAGACAGTGCGAACGAAGAAGAAGAAGAAGAGATTTGTCTAAGTACAAATATGTGGTCTATGCATGATCTTCCTTTCCTAAATCCTGCCTGCACTTTCCGAAGTTTTTCCTCAAGTGTTGGTACAATTCTGTCGATGATTATTCTGCAAAATACTTTACTGGTGAGTGGCAGAAGGGTAATGCCTCTCCAGTTCCCGCAATCTCTGAGGTCACCCTTCTTTGGTAGTTTTACTATAAGCCCAGTTTTCCACTCCTCTGGGGCTTTTTCTAGATCCAAATTTGTTGTAATATCCGGCAAAGTTGTTTTGGTGTTTCAGTTTCTTCTGCTTTCAACATCTCAGCAGTCACTTCATCTTCACCTGGTACCCTGTCTGATTTTAGCTTCTTTATCACCTCGTTTACTTCATTTATTGTTATTGGTCCTGTATTGATGTTTAGTTCCGTTTTTGCTTCAGGTATGTCTATTGTTTGTGCTGCTTGTGTTCTGTTTAGTAGGGTGTTAAAGTGTTCCCTCCATCTTTCAATTTTTTCCCCTTTCTCCACTGACCAGTTGTCCATTTTGTGTTCTTACTGCACTTTCACATCTTGTGTTGAAGTTACCTGTCATCTGCTTTGTGATTTTATATATGGTTTTCATGTCATTTGTATATGCTGCTTTCTCTGCTGTTTCTGCTAAGTTGTCATAATATTGACGTTTATCTTGACAGCATGATTCCTTCACTTCTTTGTCTTTTTGTGCATAATTACTTAAAACTCGTTCTTTAAGCCGTTATGATTTGGTGTTCAGTAATTTTTTCTTGATTTCTTTTCTTTGCTCTATCTTTTCCCATGTGGTCTCGCTTATCCATTCCTCTTTTCTCCTTTTCCGATATCCCAGCACCTCTTGCTGTTTCCTGTAGTGTTTTATTGAACTCTAATATGGACATTTCTGCTTCGTCGTGTAGGACACTGAAGCAGTTCTTAAGTACTATTGAGAATTCATTTCTTGTTTGCTGGTCTGTCAGTTTTCTTGTATCAAAATGTATCTTTCTGTGTTCTCCGATTTTGGTTTTCCTTAATTTTAGTTTTATTTTTGCTACCAGAAGGTTGTGATCACTTCCTACATCTGCTCCTTTCCTTGCTCGCACATCTTGTAGTGACCGTTTCCACTTGTTGTTTATTAGTATGTGATCGATTTGGTTTTCTGTGGTTTCATCTGGTGACCTCCAAGTCACCTTATGGATGTTTTTGTGTTGGAAAATTGTCTCTCTGATGGTCATCATGTTTTCTTCACAGAAACTGCACAGTCTTTCTCCATTTTCATTTATTTCTCCGATTCCTTCTCTTCCCATGATTCTTCTTCTATCTTCATTTCCTTCACCTACTTTTGCATTGAAGTCGCCCAAGATGAGTAGCATATCATGCTTTGGTATTGTTTCTACTGTGGCTTGGAGGCTGTTGTAAAAATCTTCTTTTAATTCCTCTTCAGCTGCTTCTGTTGGTGCATAACAAACTATAATAGACAGCTTCGTGAATCTTGAGTTGAACCGTGCATATATAATCTCTCATTTATTGGAGTCCATTTCAGCAATGCTCTGGATGCTTCTTTTGTTATAATCAATGCTACTCCTCCTTCATGAAGATCTTCTTTACCTGACCATATTATTGTATCTTCTGTGTGCTGTGTTGTTAATTTCCTTCTGCCTTGTCCTGTCCATCTTGCTTCTTGTATTCCAAGTATGTCTAGTTTGTATCTGTGCATTTCCTTGATGATTTGTGCTAGTTTTCCAGTCTTGTTTAGTGTTCTTACATTCCAGCTGCCTATTTGCATCTTGTGTTTAGGTTCCAGGAGGTCTGCAGTCGGGCTGGGGACTTCCAGTGGCTGGCTTTCATCCACAACCTTCATGGGCTCGGTTTCCTGATAAGCATTTCTCCTTCCACTGCATTTGTTTTTTCCCTTGCTTCTGTTTCTGTAGCAGTCTGATAGTTTTTTACCAGATAGGGTTGCTGGCCCTATGCTGAACCCTCCTTAATCATGCGTGGTAGGGTACAGTGGTCCTATTCTTTGCAGATCCCGGGTACCACACGGGGGCCAGCTTAAATATCCCATACTAATTCTTTCCATGATTCCCGAATGTTCTATCATGAAGAAAAGCTCACTCCATGTGAATTAATCATGTTTTTATGACCTGTGGTTTCTTAAACAATTTCCTAAAAACTGTGTCAACAACAGACCTTCCAGTGTCCCCTACTTAACATCACATAACCATGCAACGTTACATTATCAGTCAAGCTGGGACTTTGTTACTCTCTTCTCTTTCTCTCCCCCCCCAATATAAAAAAATATTTCAAGAAGGGACTGAATCAACTTTTAAAGTTTATTACTTCCCTTTGACTACAAAATATCGATTTTTATTGATCTCAAGCATGTACTATTAGAAGTTCCACTCCTTTCTCACTTGTAACACATAGCTCAGAACCTCCTCACAGCATCAGATTACAACCCCTCAACCCCAGCTCTAATCACCTGTTCCACCCTCTCCCGGCTAGATTACCACTGTATCACTCTAGTCCTTTTCTGCCCCCGCCCCCCCCCCCACACTCCACCATGTGCACTTCTGAACACAGCCTCTTACAAGTCACAGCTAAGTGCTCCATTCGTTTTATTTTATTCTATTTTTTTCCATTCCTATTTTTTTTACATAGCATTCATGTGAAGTTATATTTTATCTTCTCTATTTCATCATTCTGTGTGTTTTTGTGTGATTAAGGTTCACACCGAAATGTCACAACTGTGTGCTCGTTATATGTTATGTTTTCGGAAACAAATTTTTACGCAGAGGAAGCAACGAGGCTTTCACACAGTAAAGTAGCAGAAAATAATTGTTGTATAGTTAGATGTGTGCTTTGTCTATGATTTTTTCCCAGGTCTAGCCATATAATACTGTGTTCTGTTGCTTAACATAGCATGATAGTGCAGCAGTAACAGTTACAAATGTGTATCACATGAAACAATAGCTTTTTGATATACTGGGCCTTGCATTTGCATAACAACAACGCAGCCGACATTCTGTTGAGGGTGAACACTGATGATGAAGAAGAAGTGGAGTGTAAAGCAACAGAATGTATACATATACCTGCACTACAAAACAAGTATATATGTAGTATCAGTTCCTTCAAGGGATGTAGTCAGTCATTTGCATGTCCCTTGCGGAACTTTGCCTCCCTAACAGCTCTCTTGTAGGCCTTTCGGTTGTAAGCAAGATGCCCTGCTGCTGATGCATCCATTTGTAGATTATCAACGATGTCTTGCAGCCATCTTCATCTTGGTCTTCCTCTCTTTCTTTTTCTCATTATGTACCCTTCCAAGACAGTTTAATGACGTTTAATGTGTCCAGAATATTTAAGTTTTCTCTCTTTAATCTTCTTTACTAGCCAGCCCTCTTCAGTATTAAGTTCTTGTAGTATGAATATATTTGTTCTTTTTTGTGTCCATGATATTTGAAGGACTATTCTATAGCATATACATTCAAAGGCATTTTTGTGTTTCTCAGCTGATTTGTTAAGGTATATGTTGCGGTTGGAAAGATGCATGCCCTTTAAAAAATCATATTTTTGTAGTTCTGTCTGTACCTCTCCACAGCTTCTTTAGTTGTTTTATTATTTGAAGATCGATAGATGTCGTCCTTTTAATTTCCCACACTGTATCTCCAGTATTAGTAATTAATGATCCAAGATATTCAAAACTTTCCACCTCTTCGAATTTTTCCTCAGTGATCTATATTTCAGCTGATTGTCAGTTGTCATCAGTTTAGTTTTCTTTGCATTAAAATAGAGGTTCTGCTCTTCGCTGTTCTTACAGACTGACATAATTAGCTTTTCCATTCCTTTTTGTGTTGTGGACAATAATACTGTGTCATCAGCATATCTGATCTCTGGTATTTCATAACCTCCAATTGTTATGGCATCGTAAGATTCTTTGTCTACATCTTCTCTAACATTCCTCATTATATTTTCAGTATACAAGTTAAATAAGTAAGGTGACAATATGCACCCCTGACGGACCTCTTGTTTTATGTCAAACCAAGTTGTTGTTTCACCATTTATTCTTACTGCTGCTTGTTGGTCTAGATACAGCAGTGATGTTAACTGTATCAAATGTGTTGGAAATCCCATTTTTTCCATTATTTCCCAGAGTTTCTGGTGTTGTACACAATCAAATGCCTTTGAGTAGTCTATAAAGGATAAATATAGATTCACATTAAACTCTCTGCATTTCTCTATTATTAATCTTAGATTGAATATATGATCTCTTGATCCTCTTCCTTGCCTGAAACCAGCTTGGACCATATTGACTTCTTCTTCTATTTTCTTACGAAGTCTACCCATTATGATTTTTAACAGAATTTTACTGGCATGACTAATCAGGGCAACAGTTCTGTAGTTTGTGCATAATTTCAGGTTACCCTTTTTTGGCAGTGGTATGAATACAGTTCTTTTCCATTCTTTTGGCCAAATACCTGAATGCCATATCTTTTTGCACAGTGCATGATAGGTTGTTGCACACTCCTTTCCTCCTGCTTTAATAAATTCAGCTGTTATCTCATCACATCCTGGTGATTTATCATTTTTCAGATTCTTTATTGCCCATAAAACTTCTTCTATTGTCAGTTCAGGTTCTTTCTCCTCCAATAATAATTCACACTGTTGATTTCTGTTTCCACAGTTGGTTGTATCATATATTCCTTTGCAATATTCCTTCCATCTTTCTAGAATTTCCTCTGTCTCTGTCAAGGTATTCCCCATCTAATCACAAATTACATTTAGCTTAGGTGTGACATTTCTCGTCAATGCCTTCATTTCTTTAAACATTTCAGTATCTCTTCCACACTTCTGATGTTCTTCTATTCTTTCACAACAATCTTGTATATATTGGTTTTTTTTTGGTGTCTTTTCTTATGTTTCTTCGTACTTCTTTTGTTAAAGTTTTATATTTCTCTTTGTTGTTGTTTGTTACTTTCCATTGCGTCTTCATTTCTCTACGTTGTTTTATCAGTTCTAGTGTACCTGCTGTGATCCATCTATTCTTTTGTGTTTTCTTTACTGGAACCATGTCTTTAGCTGTTGTTATTAAGATATCTTTGGCCTGCGTAGTCAATTCATCTGGTGTCATCTCCTCCTGTACAGGATTTCGAAACAGTTCTTCACTTCTATACCGTATTGTTCTGGTATATTTGTAAGATCAAAGCGGAGTGGTCTTGATCCCGTAACTGTCTTTTTTATCTTTATCTTCATGTCTGCTATTAATAACTCATGGTCCGTGTCACAGTCAGCACCTGGTAAAGTTTTTGTTGATGTTATACTTGATCTCCACCTTCTTTGCACTAAAATGTAATCTATTTGATTCTTGGTTTTACCATCAGGTGATGTCCATGTGTAAAGTCTTCTTGGATGTTGTTTAAAAAGTGTGTTAGTGATCATTAGCTCATTTTCCATGCAAAACGCCATTATATTGTCACCTGCCTCATTTCTATGTCCTATGCTAAATTTCCCTACAACATGTCCTTCGTCTTCTGCTCTTTCTGTACCAATTTTTGCATTAAAATCACCCATTATTAATACAATATCATTTTTCCGTACCTGGTCTATTGTCGTTGATATATTACTTATGTCACCATAATGGCTCATCACATGTAGAACAAAGAGCTTTCGAACCACAAACAGTGGTTTGTTTATGTGTTAGTTTTTAGCACACGTCTTTGCATTATGTGCACTTCTGTTGTTTCAGACAAATATCTAGCTTTGAAAGAAGATAGTTTTCTTACTTTTATATTCACAAAATCAAGAAAGAGATCAACACAGTTAAATTTTTTTAATGATTTCATGCTCAGTCAAAACCATGGCAGTTCCTTCAAACTGAGTTCCAATAACTGCTGAAGATAAATAAGTTTACCAGCAACATTAATTTCACTTAAAACAGTGTCACGTAACAAGACAACATAAAAATTTGAAACCTCCGACTTTCAGGGCCAGTTTTTCATGCTTTGCCATTTTATCCACTGACTTGTCATCAGCAGTTTCTATCAAAACATCATAAAAATTGTAAATATAACATAAAGGATGAGTGGTTTTAGTTTCGATTCTAGATTCCTAGCGGATGGTGCTTATGAGAGTACTTACGTTACTTGAGAGTCAGAGTTGTAATATGTTTTCAATAAGAGTTCCTCAATGCGATGTTGGCTCCGAGAAACACATACAATTTCTGAATTGCTTTTAAACATAAAACTTCTCTAGATGACATTATGACATCAATGACAAGGAAGGCCAGAGACTGAGAACATCAAGGGATTTTTTTTAAAAAAATCACTGGAGTTCAAGTTTCTAATGCACTGTCAGTGCCTGAATGTTTTATATTTGATCTATTGTACCATGACTATTGCTTGGGACTGGAGTATTTGTGGCTGACAGTGTTCTAAGAATACACTGAGTTAATACTGAGCCTGTAGTGACTTCTACGAGGAATTCAACTAAGAAAATGCTCATTGATGCTGGTGTCGCTTGGATTTTTATTAACAAATTTTGCAAATAGTGTTAATTGTTCAAAATGACTTATATATATGACTTACACATATGACGTACAGTCTTTATGCTATAATAATATCTAGCTTTCTGCATCATAGAAATTATTTCTTTTTTTAATGGCCCCAGAAGAAAAAAAAAAGAGAAATCAGTTCATTTTGAATCCTTCTTACAAGATAATGTTGAGCCAGTTCACTTATAAGCATGGTCAGTAATAAATAAAATTGTAAAAAAAATTATTTTCATTTTTTTTTTTTTTTCAGTCATCCCACCTCCCCTACCCCCTCCACTTGCCATCCTGGAAAAATGCATGCTTTGCACGATCAGTAGAGCCAGCCGTGTTCTCAATTCAACATTACTTTTTTTTTTTTTTTTAAATACTGAGCACACTTTTCAAACATCAGCAGAGAGAAATGTTATTTGTGAATTTTTTATCACTTTCTTTGCGGCAAAAAAGTTTCAGTTATTCTCTTTTCTGACTGGTGATTGCAAGTAACCACCAGTTAACGTGATCACTGTTTTAAGTAAACATTTTTACTATGCAGTTATTTTAACATCTAACCTGGAACACTCATGTACACAGTCTAACAAAGCTCATAACACAGAAAGTGTATCAGTTAGGCTAAATTACGCATTTTATAGATCAGGAAACTATCACATATACAGACACACAGTTACACTACTGCTCCACAATATGGGACAGTTGTTCAGTTTCATATATGAAAAGGCTTTGTTTGCTCATAATAAGAGCTATGCATCTTGCAGTGACAAGTGCCCAGCACAGAAGACTGATAAGTACAGACATCTCAGTATTCTACCACTCAAAACTAGATTGTTTTTCAATGAAGGCAAATTTGCAAGTAGAGTTCTGTTACAGAATACTTCACCTATTTGTTGCCATTGCTTGGATCTAAACTTAAACAAAGCTAATGCTTAAATTATTGTCTCCTGCCAAAATCAAGACATGACATGTATAAGAAAAGCTTTGCTTATTCTGCTGCACACCTGTGGAATACCCTACCATCCTGTTTAATGCTCTCATAAGCTGATATCAGCATTTACAATTTCAAACTCCATCAGTATATTTTTAATGTTGATTATATGCATCCTTAAAATTCTAAATCCCTCGTAGCTGCAGACTTTGACAAATGTCTGGTAGCTAGTGTTTAATATACAAAGCAAATGCACTGCAAAATATTAAACTGTAATGGGTCTTTGAGTATATTATTATGTGTTCGTGGTTAACTGATGCTGTTGAGTGTATGTAGACAAGAATTGTGCAAGAAAGTAGTTTTGTTCAATATGTGATTATGAGATGAATGTAAGAGTTTGTTAATTAAATTTTTATGCATTCTTGTTACATGCTTCTAGTACCAGGCTGATAGTAAAAGTACGTGACAGTCTGATGTTGGTGATGTTGAATTATGAAGGATGTAATGTTAAATGTTTGTGAAATCCATCCATGTAGTTTTTTTTTTTTTTCAAAGAGTGATGTGATTTCACTCTAAGTGTGTGAGAGAATGTGGTATTAAGTCATTCTGATGTATTAGTTATTTCATATTTGTAGATGTATAGATAAGAGGATATTTGTTTTGTTACATCTTATTCATACTTCTTACTTATCTTTTCATATACTTGAATTAAACTGAATGATCAGGAAGACTGAATGATGAGAGACAAAGGACGAATGTCAGACTGGTTTTCCGTGTCCAGTTCTTCACCCTTTCCAGGTCTATCAGTCTCATGGTCAAACCCCACCCCTACAAACACCTGACCCCTACAAACACCCAACCACTGCAAACACCCAACCCCTACAAACACCCAACCCCTGCCACTCATTTAAAAAATGTGTTTACATTCATAGAACTAAATAGTACCTATATTACAGTGATATTTGTTCTCTGTTGACTTTCACAGTCGGTGTACACATAGGGTTGACGACTCTTTATATATTTCAAACTTGTTTACTTATTTTTAAATGTCAGTATAATTATAAAAACATAAGATATTGGAACAAAGTTGCCTTAGCTGCCACATGACACCTGGTACTTTTGTAAAAATCTGTATCTTATGTCATCAGTACTGTTTCATGTGTCTAACATTCCTATTACATCAGAAAAGAAATTGATCAAGTGTTTCTTATCTCAGAAGTTTGTGAAGAAAGCTTAACTGGACTGTCAGAAATCTTGCTCTTCAATGTCCTTCTCCCTCAGTTTTGTGTACAAAAGCCTGGAAAGGAAAATATACCAAGAATGTTTTAATAAACACAGAAGTTACATAAAATGGAAATGTATATACAAGGTCCGACAATTAAGTAATAAGACTAATTCCATAAAAAATTAAATAAACAATAGTTGAAGATATAACCTGTACTTTATTCAGAGTAAGCCCCTTGTGCATTGATACAGCGAGTGGCATTATCTAACAAACACTGGAACAACCTCTTCAGTTCTTCTGTTGGTATGGCCCTTAAACTCGATGTTACGGCCCTTTGGATGTCATCAGTATTGTCAAAGAAGCGTCGTTTCACATCTTACATCCTTCCCATGCCGTTAAACATCACATAGGGCTCGCATAGTTGTTTGCAAAGTTTTCGTGTTCTCAGCGAGTCTTTCTACTTCATCAAGGGATGTTATGACCACTAAACTGGCTTCTCTTTACAATGTCCTTTTTAGAGTTTCACGTGGTCGACCTCTTTTTCCATGGCTTGTTGTGCTCCACTTGATAGCTTGTTTTGGTATTCTCTGATTGTTTCTTCTCATCACATGGCCTATATATGTCCATCTTCTTTTTCTGATCGCCCATGAGACAGGTTGTTGTTTGCTCATCTGTCTTATCTCTGCATTGTTCTTGAATTCATTCCACTTTATACCAGTTTTTTTCCCTAGGCATTTGTTTTCAAAAGAGTCTAATTTCTTGTCTATTTCTTTAGCTGTTTTCCAGCTTTCGCATGCATAAATGAGGGTGGATAACACATTTGAATTGAATAATTGTAACTTGGGTTATGTGCTTAGAACTTTTGAATGCCATATGTTCTCAAGATTTTTTAAGGATAATGCTGCATTTGCAGTTCTAATTTCCTTCCTGGTGTCACCACTCTGGTCTGTGTAGCTGCCAAGGTATGCAGATTGGTTTACTTCATCAACAGATGTTCCTTCTATATTTATTTTTCCTTCCTGATTAATGAGAAGTTTCATTATTTTTGTTTTGTCTTTGTTAATTTCAAGACCTATTTAGCTAGCCTAGGAAGACAGGGAATCTGTTTTTTTTTCCTGCGTCGATTTCACATTGTCACTGATAAAAGTTATGGCATCTGCAAAATCAAGATCTTCTATTTGGGTCCCATGTACCCAATCAGTGCTGGTTTTACCTGTACCCAAAAACCAGTGGAGATAATATACATCCTTGTTTCATGCCTGTTTCAATCTGAAACCATTTGCTCATTCCTTCTTCTGTCTTGACTGCACAAACATATCCATTGTAGAGATCTCTAATGATGTTGACAATTTTAGATGGTATTCCATATAATCTTAAAATTCTCCACAATGAATCTCTGTGTATGCTATCAAATGCCTTTTCAAAGTCTATGAAGTTCAGTATTAATGGTTTCTGCTTTTCAATATGTTCTTCAAGTATTATTCTTAGAGTAAAGATCTGGTCAAGACAGCTTCTCCCTTTTCAAAATCCTGCCTGTTCTTCTCTCATTGCAGTATCCACTACATCCTTAATTCTATTCAGGATCACTTTACAAAACACCTTTGACACAACTGATAGTAAGGTTACACCCCTTCAGTTACTGCAGTCACTGAGGTTGCTTTTTTTTGGGTATTTTAACAATGATTCCCTTTTTCCATTTAGAAGGGACCTTTTCTTCTTTCCAAATTTTATTAAACATTCTCTGTAGTTGGCTCATGTTGTCACTGTTAATAGCCTTTAACATTTCGACTGTTATTTCATCTTCACCTGCAGCTTTGTTTTTAGCCATTGGATTCACCGCTGTTTCAATTTCATTCAGTGTAACTTCATCTAAGTTGACATTTAGTTGTGGGACTGGTAAATCGGTTTCAAGATTTATTAATTCATTTGGGTGTGATCGATTAAGTATTTATTGGAAGTGTTTGGCCCATCTATGCTTTTGGTCTTTACTTGATGTTAACAGGTTGCTTGTTTTGCTAAAGTCTGGTCTTTCTCTGGAGGTAATAGCACCTGTTAGCTTATTCTTTATGTTATACAGAGTTTTGCTGTCTCCTGTTTGTGCTGCATTTTCTGCTTCTTTTGCCATATTGTCCATATATTCTCTTTTGTCTCTTCTAGCTGAACTTTTTTACTTCATTGTCTAGTTCTTTGTATGTTGCTTTTGCCAAAACTTTTGCAAGATTTGTCTTTACATTCAGCATGGCTAATTTGGCTGCTCTTCTTTCATGTATGTATTTCCATGTGTTATCTGATATCCATGCTTTTCTATTTGTTGATTGCAGTCCAGCACTTGCTTTTGCTGCTGTGATTATGGCTGTGCTGTATGAATTCCATAATTCATCTATATCTCTCTCGTCTACCTCTTTGAGTGTTGCAAAATGTTTGGTAAGTTCCAGATTGAAGTTACTGTTGGTATTTTCTTCTTGTAGGCTATGACTGTTTATCTTTCTGATTATTGATTTCTTGTGTTGGCTTTTCAGTTTAAGTCTTATCCTCCCTATACACAGGTTGTGATCACTGTTGACATCTGCACCCCTATATGCTCTTACATCTATCAGAGATGTTCTGAATTGTTTTCTAATACAAAAAATGATCTGTCTGGTTTTAGGTTCTATCACCTGGAGATATCCACGTTGTATTTCTTTGTGTGGAAATATTGTTCCTCCAATGACCATGCCCTCTGTATGACATATTTCAGTTAATCTTTCTCCATTCTGATTTATTGTATCAATTCCTTCTTTCCTCATTACTTTTTGACATCAGTGTTATCTTTCCCAACCTTGGTGTTGAAGTCTCCCATGACAATTAAGATGTCGTGTTTAGGTACTTTGTTGGATTTAATTTTGGGAATAGAAAATAATCGCAGGGAGAAAAATCTGGAAAATGGGGTGGATGGTTGAGAACACACACTTGTTTTGGGGCCAATAATTCCTGTACAACTACCGCCCGGTGAGCCGGTGCATTATCATAAAGAAGGAAAAAACTGCCAGGTGTTGAATGCTCAGGTCGGACTCGGAGAATCCTTTTCAATAGGCTTTTCAAAAGGCTTTTCAAAATACTTAAATAAACGTTGGCAGCGACAGTCTGTCCCTCTGGAATAAATTCTTTGTGAATAACTCCTTTGCTGTCGTAGAAGCACACCAACATTGTCTTCACTTTCGACTTTTGAAGACAAAATTTTTTGTCTTTTGGTGGTGATGATGATGACTTCCACTGAGCACTTTGGCATTTAAGTGTGGGATCATAGTGGAAAATCTATGTTTCATCCTCTGCAACAATCAAATTTAAAAATGTTTATTTCTGTGACACGTTTTTATGATGTTTTTGTGCACTCAACACGCTGATGTTTTTGGTCATCAGACAACGCACATGGTATAAACCGACAAGCAACTTTTTTCTTGCCCAAATCTTCCACTAAAATTTTATGAATGGTTTCTCAGTTAACACCAGATTCATCTGCCATCATCCTCACATTCAAACAGTGATCTTCTTGTATCCGTTCTTTGACTTTTGCAGTGAGTTCCTCATTACAAAAAGAAATTGGGCGTCCATGTCTAGTTGCATTTGTAATCATTTCCATACCACTTTTGTATAGTGAATACTACCTGAATATCTGTGCACGAGATAAACAATTATCCCCATAAACTTGTCGCATCAATTAAACTGTCTCAATGGCACTTTTTCCCAGTTTTAAACAGAATTTAATGTTAGCTTTTTGCTCCATGTTGATTACATGACAATGCACCTCTAACTAGGTCTACAAAATGGCGGCTTGTTTGTGGTCTGCTTATCGGGCGGTGATGAAAACTTGCCAGATCATAGATGAAGGTTGCCTCTTTGGATTCCATGCTTTGCTTCATAGATGGCATTTTTGTCTTGGCCATAATAAAATCAGTCTCATTACTTAATTGTCGGACCTTGTATTATGACAAAAAGAGATTGAGGTAGTCAGAGAAAATGCTGGATGGACTAAGTAGATGGCACGGACAAAGAACATCAGCACAGCTTATAGTCAGCACTCAGAGCATAGGGTTGTAAAAAAGCATGATAGCCAAGGCCAGCAGACAGGGCAAAAGATAGATAATTATGACAGTGCATTTAGTGTTATATTGTCATATCTGTTAGGGGTTTGTATTTAAGAATGTTAGAAATGATAATAAATAAATTCATCTACAGCACGATTTCTGGGTGATACTATTTTGTGGGTCAGCAAAACAAAACTGATCAAGTCCCTTTCCTGCCTTACACAGACTGTTGTGATACTGCACTCTGTGCACTGAGACAGGAATTGATATTTCTCAGGGTGGTGGAGCTTGCTGAAAAGTGACGGATTAGACCCACCCTGGGTTGCAGAGAAAGTCACTAACACACTCCCAGTCTACAATATTTGAACTCTCAAGATTTTCACCTTGACATTAGCTCCAAATGGGCCTATGTTTGTCAGTTTATCATCATCAGTTTGTGCCACCCCCCTGATAATTTATATCACGTAGCTTGAGAGTGTAGGCAAATTATAACAAATTATCTTTCTTTTCGAGGGGTGGAACCATAGCTGACCAAGACCCTATTCCACCTCTCCGTGGTACCCCCAGCAACAGGCCTAGCCTGGCTAACGGGGCAGGGATCGCCATAGTCCCCATGGTGGTGGAGTCTGCTAAAGAAGCACTGCACAACCCCTGCTTTTTAGTTGTACTCCATGACTGAAAAAGTAGCTGCCATAGTCCGCTCCCATGCCGATACGATGCTGTGCCTCAAGATCTCTACAGCATCGGCTGCAAAGAACAACATCTCGCAGTTACAGGGAGTTCGTACAAGTTTGCTCGAAGACGCCCAGTGTAACCCAGATTCCATATGAAAATTCGAAGTCCTCGTGTCTGTCACAGAGGAGACACAAGTTTGCTGTTCAGCCAAGATCGTAGAAGATACAAGTTTGTTGTTCCAGCTAGATCAGAGAGGAAGTAGGCTTACATAAAGTAAATAAGAAGGAATTAGTGGGAGAACTTACTTTATCCCAAACAAAAGAAGAAAGAGACCACAGACGATGCCAAACACCGAGTCCAGGTACCATAAATTGGTGTTTTGAACATACAGCTCCAACCCCGCCACTCCAGCGAAGCAGGTTGCTGCCCCCACATAGGTAATAATACCTGGAACAGGTGAATGTAAGATAACACAGTGTCTGAACCTGCCATTCACATAGTGTATATGACCTGTTATTTGTTTACTAGCAGTATATATATATATATATATATATATATATATATATATATATATATATATATTGCTCATACCGAAAGTCGTGAAGAAACATTTTAAAAAATCAGAATTTACAGATTGAGAAAATATAAATCTATCACCTTAACTGCATCCTTTGCACTTCATATAGAGGTCACATGACGTCAACATGTGTCACGTGACCACGCGGAGCAGAAACAAAATGGCGGGTGCTGAAGTTTCGTTTCGTCAGCGTGCTGTTATTGAGTTCCTCGTTAAAGAGGAAATCCCTGTTGCTAAAATTTACCAAAGACTTCAACTCGCTTATGGAGATGTGTGTTTGGGTGAAACATTTCAAAGATGGAAACACGAGCATCCAAGATATGCCTCACAGCGGTCGCCCTCAAAATGCCGCAACGTGAAAAGGGTTGACGACATCATTAAACAAGACGGACGTGTCACAATTTCTGAAATCGCCGTAAATCTTGGAATATGACACAATTCAGTACCGGAAATGATTGAAACCCTAGGCTGTAGAAAAGTTTGTGCCGGCTGGGTCCCACGTTTTTTTGACTGAAGATCACAAAGCTGTGAGAAAAACCATCACTCAACTGAGGAAATTCAGAAAATAAGTTGGGGAAATTCTTCCACACCCTGCCTATAGCCCCGACCTGGCACCCAGTGATCATCATCTTTTATGTTTTGTGAAAGAACAAATGCGAGGCCATCACTACGACATAGGAGAGAACGTCCAGAAAGCAGTGCGTCTGTGCCTTCGGTCAGCTGGATCAGAATTCTACCGGGAGGGGTATTTTCAAACTTGCAGAACAATGGGGAAAATGTGTGCAGAGAAATGGAGATTAAGTTGAAAAGTGAAGAAAAAGATGCAGATAAGGTGATACATTTATATTTTATTTATCTATAAATTCTGATTTAAACAAATTTTTTTGCTCACGATTTTCAGTATGACCCTCGTACATACTGTATACATACAATTTAATACTTCCCAAACGCTGTTAAACTATACAGTTTCTGATATTTGTCCACTTTTCATACCACAAAGCAGAATTGGTAGTGGGTTTTATAAATAGCATATAATATTAAATGACACGCGTTAACAAGATGGCTTCGCGTCAGATTCTGAAAGTGAACTAAATGCAGGAATCTAAAATCAGAACAGATACAGCACTGAGTACGAATAAAAAAAAAAATGCAGTAATTTAACTGTTGCTTCCCTTCGACCATAAAATATTAAAAATGTGTACAAATGACTTGCAAAATTATATGACAATATCATCCCTTACGTTGAATGTACTCAGCACTATCCATACTTGTCACACAAAGAGAAGCTCGCAAGACAAAGACACTAACTTTTCTTCCAGTCTGGCCTTAAGGAACCTGCCTATTTATATAATTAGTCATATGTCTTACATACAAGAAAGGTATAAGATAAGATATCTTACATCCTTACTGTGCCGTTAAACGTCACATAGGGCTCGCAAGGTAGTTCGACAATTTGTCCTGTTTTCAGCGAGCTTTTCAACCTCATCAAGGGGTTTTATGTCTACTAATTTGGCTTATCTTAACAATGCCCTGTTCAGAGTTTCACATGGTCGACCTCTTTTTCTTCGTCCTATTGTGTTCCACTTGATACCTTGTTTCCGAATTCTCTGATTTTTTCTTCTCATCACGTGACCGATATATGTCCATCTCCTTTTTCTGATCATTCATGAGACAGGTTGTTGTTCGCTCATCTGCCTTATCTCTGCGTTGCTCTTGAATTTGTTTCACTTTATACCAAGTTTTTTTCCTTAGGCATTTGTTTTCAAAGAAGTCCAATTTGTTGTCTATTTGTTTAACTGATTTCCAGCTTTGGCATGTACAAATGAGGGTGGATATTACATTGATATCTTATACACACACACACACACACACACACACATATATATATATATATACTTATGGGAGTGAAGACGCTTGTCCTGAAACAATCAGAGACTCACAGCTGATATGCCAGTGTCAGGGTTAGCGAACCATAGCTGACCAAGACCCTGTCCCATCTCTCCGTGGTACCCCCCTCCCCACCCCCAACAGGCCTAACCTGGCTAACGGAGCAGGGATCGCCACAGTCCCCATGGTGGTGGAGTCTGCTAAAGAAGCATTGCACACCCCCTGCTTTTTAGCTGTACTCCGGGACTGAAAAAGTAGCTGCCATAACCCGCTCCCACGCCGATACGATGCTGTAGCTCATCTCTACGGCATCGGCTGCAAAGAACAACATCTCGCAAGTACAGGGATTTTGTACATGTAAAATATATATACTTATATATTCGTGCCTTGTTTCTCCAAATTTTTGGTTTAAAATAGTTTTGTGTGTGTCTGCCTGTGTACGCGATACTTTCTGCCAGATAAAATGCAGATCTGCAGGATGACGTAAATGTTCTCAGTTAAAGGATCAAGAATCCACAGACTGATCTACTAGCAGTTTTTGTTTTTTAAATCATATTTTCTACTATTTTTTCTTGAACGCCCCCCTGCTAAATTATTTTTTAATAGTTGTCTTTTTTTTCTTATACAATATGGGATGAATATATCCAGTTTTTTTATCTTATATTTTTTTTTTATCATTTATCTCTTCATGTTCTTGGAAATCCGTGTTTCTTGCATTTATCTCCCCTGAAAAGACTGAAGGCAGGTGAGGAGTCTAACGATTTCTATTGTGTCTTATCTCTTGGTGCTTCTTAGTGTAATAACTAATATTGCAGTTCTACAAAGCTAATTCCGTTGTTTTTCCCCTTTCAAAACACGACTCACAGAGAGTTTGTTTCTACAAGTTTTTATAAGACAGTTCTTTAGTTCTTGGTTTGCATGCCTGTTTGATTGTTTGTTTATCTGTTTGTCTGTCTGTCTACTTACTATCTGTGTAAAGTGCCTGGCTTCCAATTTTCAAGCCGACGTAGATTTTGGCTGTGGCTATTACAACTGATATGATGCCACAGGACAGGGCAAAAGTTTCATACAATACTATTTGCTGGGGAAAAAAAAGCAGAAATGAATTTTTTTTAAAACTATGTATTCCTTGATGACAACAAAAAACTATGTGTTCCTTGATAATGATAAAAAACTGTATGTATTCCTTGATAATGATAAAAAACTGTATGTATTCCTTGATAATGATAAAAAACTGTATGTATTCCTTGATGACAAGAAAAAAAAACTATGTATTCCTTGATGACAACAAAAAACTGTATGTGTTCCTTGATAATGATAAAAAACTGTATGTGTTCCTTGATAATGATAAAAAACTGTATGTGTTCCTTGATAATGATAAAAAACTGCATGTGTTCCTTGATAATGATAAAAAACTGTATGTGTTCCTTGATGACGATAAAAAACTGCATGTGTTCCTTGATGATAACAAAAAACTGTATGTGTTCCTTGATGACGATAAAAAAAACTATGAAAAAACTGTATGTGTTCCTTGATGATATAAAAAAACTGTGTGTGTTCCTTGATGACGACAAAAAGTTGCCCCTTGATGCCGTTTTTTTAAAGCTGTATCACATGCAAAGCTTTCAACACTATCATTGGATGGTTTTTAGTGGTTGATTGGTTGACTGATTGGCTGGCTGGCAACGTGGTTGATTGATTGGTGGTTCAACAGGTTGGCTGGCTAGTTTGTCATCTCCCTGTAAAGAACACATTACATAAGATGGTGAAAAGGCTCACCCTACGCAGCATAATTTGAAGCAGCATCTGCTGAATTACTACCAGGAGGTGGAACATTATCCAGAAAAGATAGAGAAACATTGATTTAGATGTTCGGACAGACTCTCCTTGATTTTTCGTGATAAAGAAGTTATTTTATTTGATTATTCTACTTACTCATTTCTTCACATTTTAAAAACCAGATTAGCCATTATACCTTCAAACGATTTCTACGCGGCTGAAATATTTTTTGAAAAGCCATACAATTTTAAGCGAAAATCATATTTTATTTCCCAACATTTCATAATTTCATTATGTGTTCTTACTTTTAATTTGAACTTTTATGCTGCTGTGTCGTTTGGTTTGATCTATACCTCCCTGCCGTTTGATGGTCGTGTGTTCGCTGACTAACAGGCATAATAAACACCCACACTAAGGACTAATTACTACAGTTTATAACGACAATAATTTGTGAGCCAGCATTGTTAGCTTTTATTACTCGGCTTCTAAATATGATTGCATATCAAATATTCGTGATCCATCTAAATCAGAGAGAGAGAGAAGTTGCACTCAGGGGCGGTGCCGGAACATTTTGTGCATAGGGCAAGACTAAACAGTGCGCCGCCTCTGGTCGAGTGTCAGGTTGGTCTAATTGTAGCAGAGGTCCTGTGTTGTTTATGCAAGCCGTCCCTGGGCTGATATTACAACCAGTACGGGAGTTTGCTAATGCAAGTTTAAATTAAAATGTTATGAAAAAAAAATGAGATGGAAGAGATGCTACAAGATTTCTCTCTCTCTGAACCTTAAGTGCCCAGGGCACATGGGGCTTCTGCAAGGGTTTTCCACAAATGCCTGTCCTTCGCCTTTTTTCTGCTCTTGCCCAGGTGAGCCCTCTATTGCTCAACATCCTTTCTGTTGTTCTTCTCCATGTCTCTTTTGGTCTACCCTTACTTCTGTTCCCCTGTGGTGTCCATCTTAGTGCTATTTTTGGTAGTGAGTGCTACAAGATTTAGGTCCGCTAAAGTGCCAGGTTCTGTAAATGAAAAACCGGGACATTTTTCTCTGACTGAAAATAAATATGGACAAACTAAACGAGTATAATCACTAATTACTAATAAAGAATAGCAGATATGCCAGGAGTTATAAGAATTTTGTTTTCATACAGCATATCCAAGGAAAGAATATAAGTTACGCCATACTAATGATATTGTTCAGCTCAGAAGACCGGTAACTATTAGTATTCTGCAATTTTGAAATTAAAACAGCCCAAAATTAATTCATGTGATGTCGAACATTCCTTAACTGAGTACAAATTTATTTACCTTCAAAATACTGCACCATCCTGCCATCCTGCGTCTTGCTTCTAGTATTTATCCGACTTCAAACTTCTGGAAAGAAGATCTTGTCAATGACTGACATAACCATGGAATTCTGAGCAGTTGCTTCAACTTTTGAGACGTGAAGGCGATTTCGTTGCTCTGTCCTCTGTACATTCATAAGGGAAAATACCCTCTCCACATTATACACAGGAGCACTAAAGATAACCTTACACAGTAACAGTAACCCTGGATACTGTTTCAAAGATTCAGACTGTCCAAATAACTAGGTCCACTTCTCCGGATTGGATTTGCTATTCCATTTGCCATTCTCCTTTGTGTGTAACTGCTTCATTACAGTGCTTCAGATATGTGGACTGATCAAGCAATGGTGAGTCGTCAGTTGACTGCCCCTTGTCTTGTAGGAACTTTACCGTCTCTTCAACTTCAAACGATGATGGTACGGAGTCTATGAGCATTCACGTGCAGATGAAAATTCATTCAAAGGCGTTATCCACCTCCGTACATAAGCATGACACGTTTCATAAAACCCTTCCACCTCAACATAAAATGTATTTATATCCACAGCTGTTAGGCCTACTTCACCTTCTGCTTGTTTCACAACAGATTTCACTTTTAGGGGAAGAAATCTTTCTTCTTTTCGCTTCTTCCTCTTCTTCTTCTTCTTCTTCTTCTTTCGCTTCTACCACCAAGACCGCCCCGTGTTCCTCCTGAATTTACTCCTGGGGTCCTCGATAGGTCCCGTGGTCCCAGAAAGGACCACAGGAGGTTCAGAGTATCACAGGGCTTGAGCCTGTATTCTTGGTGGGTCTCAGATGCGGGATTGCGTGACAGCGTGGTTTTCGTTGCACCAGTTTAATCTAGAGTTGGATTTTCTCACCGGAAAACCTCGACGTGTTTTGGATATCAGTATATCCCTGCTGGGTGAGAGGTGGTTGCCCATCCAGCCTAGAGTTGGACTTTCTCAATGGAAAACCTCGACGTAGTTTGGGATACATGTGTATCCCCGCCGGGTGAGAGGTTGTTGCACATCCAGTCCAGTGTTGGACTTTCCCACCGGAAAACCTCAGCGTGACTAGGATACGCATACATCCCCGCCGGGTGAGAGGTGGTTGCCTATCTAGACTGCCCTAGTCCAGTGTCTCCGACTTCAGCATTTTGTGGTCGTGGCCGCTACCCTTCCTAGTTGTGACCAAAACGGAGCTTTTGTCCAGGAGGACGAATCCTCGCCACTAGTAAGTTTCACCCCTGGGTTGAGCCGGTTTAGGCATATTTTCCCAGTATGGGCGTGTTTAGGACGTAACCGACCTCTAGAGCGGAGGTACCGTGACATGAGTAGCCATCAAGTTTCACCCCTAGGTTAAAGCATATTTCACCAGTATGGGTGTATATCGGACGCGGCCGGCCTCTAGAGCAGAGGTGCCGTGGTAGCTCTCGCCGCGAGACCACTGGACACATCGACTAAGCTTCACTTTATCCTTTCCATCACCTTTTCACATCGGCGCAGCACGGTAACTCTAATTTCTTTTTCGCATTTTCTTCATTGGCCGGGAGGAGTTTCCACGCGCGGCATCCGAGGAGTCTCACCAGCAGTGTTTCTTTTCGCTGATTTACAAGTATAAGGCTTTCCCCTACGTACGGTATAAAATATATATACCGAGAAATAACTGAACATTTTAACTATTACAGTACCCCCATCTACAGTTAGGACAGCAGCTGCTGCCTTTACCGCATTTATGAAGTATGTGGGCGGGGCACCCACCATTGAGGCATTTAATTCACTCTTCAATTTTGTGATCACATTGTTCGTACCAGTTCGTCGTACTCCACCAAATTTCTTATTTGATTGTTGCCACAGAACGCAGTCATTTACGTTTATCAATACTGTTTTATTCTAGTGCGTTAACAAAGTAACTGCTTATTTAGAAGGCAGTTTCACGTTTTAAGGAGTCCAGTTTAAGCTCTTTTATGGTCACACCATTGTTAGAACTAAAGTACTGAACTGAATAGGAAAATCTACTCAGCGCTGTGGTTGCTAGCGTCGGTCACAATACGAAAATAGTGGGCACTTGCTAAATCATCACATAATTGTTTGATAGTGTCAGGATCTAAAATGGATTGTACTATTGATGCTGCTTTAGTTCTCTCCAATCCCACATTTTTGTTGTTGTTGTTGTTGTTGTTGTTGCTGTTTTGGAATCATTAAAAAACGTTAGAGTTTAACTTGTTAGTGCAGTCTTTTGAACTGAACGAAATGTGGTGTTTAATTTGTGTGATAGCACATTGTCAGTTCCGCCGATTGCACTGATTTCTCATGTTCAGAAGATTTGTCACAAAATAACTGTCCAGTTTTTTAGAAGTGCTTGTAGGATACATGTTAGATTTATGTTTTTCGCTTGCTAAGTGGTCTTTTATATCCACTTTTCCGCCTCGCGTAATGGAGCTAATGTAATGGATGGCAATGTAAAGGATGGCAATATAATGGATGGCAATGTAAAGGATGGCAATATAATGGATGGTAATGTAAAGGATGGCAATGTAATGGATAACAATGTAATGGATGGTAATGTAAAGGATGGCAACGTAATGGATAACAATGTAATGGATGGCAATATAATAGATGGCAATATAATGGATGGCAATATAATAGATAGCAATATAATGGATGGCAATATAATAGATGGCAATATAATGGATGGCAATATAATAGATAGCAATATAATGGATGGCAATATAATAGATGGCAATATAATGGATGGCAATATAATAGATAGCAATATAATGGATGGCAATATAATAGATGGCAATATAAAGGATGGCATTGTAATGGATGGCAATATAATACACACTTAAATTCTGTTTCATTCTCATTTCTCTCTCATTTTATAAAAGACAATTTCTCTGAATATTTTTTCCTCAAAGGGAAAACTTTCTCTAAGGCATTTTGAAAACACTTCATGCAGTTATTGTGACAAAAGTAATATTTTAAAAAAAACATGGGTTTCTCTCAATACCGATAGTAGTGAAAAAGAGTCATAATCTCAGAGGCAACACATTATCGATTATTACGGCTCAACACATTATCGATTATTACGGCTATGACTCGGATAATGATAAAACATAATTTTCTCACCAAAGCGTGTAAAACTTGCAACCACTGTAGTCTCCAAGTAAACTATACGACAGTTAATAGGGAAGATGGCACACCTTGGCTGACGTAATTCTATGCTAACCAGAGTTTGTATCCTAACCCTTGTCTTCTTCTGACGTGGAGCCACGAAGAGGGCAAGGGATCGGCAATAGACCCCTCCCTCTCTCTCCCTCTCTCTCTGTCTCTCTCTGTCTTTGTGTGTGTCTGTCTCTCTCTGTGTCTCTCTCTGTCTCTCTGTGTCTCTCTCTGTCTCTGTCTCTCTCTCCCTCTCTCTCTGTGTCTCTCGCTGTCTCTCTCTCCCTCTCTCTCTGTCTCTGTCTCTCTCTGTCTCTCTCTTAGTCTCTCTGTCTCTCTCTGTCTCCCTGTCTCTCTCTCCCTCTCTCTCTGTCCCTGTCTCTCTTTCTGTCTCTGTCTCTCTCTTTGTCTCTCTGTCTCCCTCTCTCTCTGTCTCTCTCTCCCTCTCTCTGTGTCTCTTTCTGTCTCTCTCTCTGTCTCTCTCTCTGTCTCTCTGTCTCTCTCTGTCTCAGTCTCTCTCTCTCTCTCTCTCTCTGACAACTGAATGAAAAACGAAATGACACTAAACCGCACGAAATATGAGCCATTTCCAACTTCGGAGACAGGAATAAGAAATTAAGTGAACTTTTTAAATTTAAAAATCCGGGACTGTCCCAGAAAACCGGGACGTCTGGCAGCCCCAGATCCGCTCACGATTAAACGTTAGCGAACCATCGTGTAACCACAAAGCCATAACTTCATAAAGGAAAGGACGATACCACATATCAATAAAACCCTTGAATATGGTATGTTCGAGCACGCAACTTGTGAATATAATTTTCTAAGTGTAAAACAACAGCAATGACATCTTTCACAATGCTCTCCTGCGTTTTAACAAAAATAAATAGACAGATGCAGCTGACACTATCTGGCCCAATTTTGTTTTCCTCACCTGGCCACACCGTTCTGGACACTGTCAGTGTCAGAGTCTGAACAAGTGGGACTAAGATCATTTACTGACACTGACAGACCGTCCATATCAAATGTCTGGAGTTTTTTTTTTTTTGTGTTCACAAATGCTTTAGAGTACCGTTTCTGTAGCTTTTTAGCCTCGTAGAAACCATATAATTAACACTGTTAACATTTTTAAAAAAATCTCTGCATGCTTCCATGTTCAGTAAGTTGTAGATATCATAATCATCTAATAACTGCTCCTGCTCTCTTGAGCAAAAGAAGATCATACCCATTAGCGGGGACCATATGTATGTCAGTTACATACATACAAAAATCATATGCACAGATTATATAAATTATAAAAATACTGGAAAAGCATGCAGTTGTAATAGTGTAACAGAAAATGTAGACAATTTTTTCAGAGAATTGGAAAGTTGGGATAAAAAAGGGGTTAAGTCCCAAAGTAAACAGTAAGTTTGTGGTTAGATTTATTCCCCTTAAATGGAGACTCATTTTTTCACGTGAGGTTCCTGTGCCACGATGAGGGGGGTGAGAGGCGAAATCGTGAGAGAGAAATCAGAAGATTTCCAGTTTTTTTAATTCTGTGTTAGAGAACAAGTGTTTAGAAATGTAGTTGTTCTGATGACAGCGAACGTCTACGGATGGCTGTAGCTGCCGGGAATCTATTCTATATATTGTCTGAGTTAGAAGTTCGTCTTTATCTTTAGTTTTGGATTTTGTACTATGCCACTGTTTTTGCATGTCATCATCGTTCATCATCATCCTGTGCATTAATAAAGTCTCTAAAACGTAAGAGGAGTTTTATATTGCTGCTGGTGAATGATCGTTTCTGTGAAGAAAGTAGTCTGTGGAGCGGATAGAAAGACATGGAAAGAGAATAACCTTAACTCTAAGTGAAAGTAAGAAAATTAATAGAACCACAAGTAACAGAAGTATAACATATAACATATAACTTGAGTAAAGAAGTAGTATTCAAACCGAATAATTCATATTCTGACAGTGTGTGAAACTGTATGTGGTAAATATTCAACAATAACAATAATAGATGCACATTATTATAACTAGTGCCGCGTTGGTACACTATCTGTTACACAGAATCCTCCAGCTTTAACGTCAAGCTATGGAATCCTATCGACATGAAGGATTGCAATATTTTCCAGCTTTTCTTGCATTACCACTAACTTCTGTATCAGGTCCGTCCCTCCAGCCAGTTTTGATGGCTTAAATCTGTATGGAAGGTTTTGCGGTCTCCATTCTCTAGTTTAAAAACACGTTTTCTCACAACCATTTGTGTAGATTTCTTCAGTTAAAGAGGCTGCTTTTTGTCCCCACGCAAAGACACTGCTTCAGGAAATGAAGAGCCAAACGAAGAGCTGGATTAGCTACTTCTACAGTAAGGGACGGGCAGATAATGGATTTGGCTAACAATGTTAGAGGTTTCATAGAAGTCAGCAGGACAGAAGCCTTCGACATAAACCTGGAAGCGGAATCTCAATACAGGACGAAAGATTTGGGAGAAAAATGTAATGGCCCTAGCAGCGGACAAAACAAATTACGCATGATGGTTGCTGTATTCCGAAATCTCTGATACTCGAACTGGTGATCCTACGATGTCTGGTTCTCTTGTGTACAGTCAGTAATCACATTTTTAAAAAAAATGAAATTGCAGTCTTCAACAATACAGAAGGCCACGAGCTAGACCAGAGCTTAGACCTGCAATGCATTCAAAATAGATTATTTTCATCAGCCACGAAATCCATGAAGATTTGGCCAACGCCCAAGCCACGCAGAGAGCGCTGCGTCGTTTGAAGGAGGCAAAGATGGCGAAACTAGAAGACGGAGGATGCACGTTCTAAAGACTGAACATAGTAACACAAGTTTCGGTTTGGTGTGTCCAAATATGGCAATGAAACATCAGCAAAATCAGTTATAACAGAAGCTACTCGGCAGTTTCTAAACGAGACAGCATTTACCACCGTTAAAACTATCATTCGCACCGAACAGAGCAGTCTCCACGTATCTTCTGCTTCATTGCAGCACAGTTTCTTGCCCTTCTGAGTTTTACAGCGCGGTAAGCCAAAATGAATATCCTATCAGTGTTAGTTAAGGCCAGCTTGTAATTGTATAGCACATGTAACAGTTTACACGTAGCTGATGCCAGAATGGAAAAGCTTATAATTGTATGGCACATGTAACAGTTTACACGTAACTGATACCAGGAAAAAAAAAAGTATGTCACAGGGAGGTCCATCTACAGAGAATACAACTGATTACTGCACTTACACATTCGCTTAATTTTGTGCGAAAACGTTTATCTCACGCACAGTTAGACACTTTTGACACGAGTAACTCGACGTGGATATTTTACTGTAACCTGTCGCAACTTATGGGAACGTGGTATACTCGTACATCAGTTCTGGGGTCCCCCCCCCAACCCCCACATTCTATCTGTAACGCTGGGCTGATAGAACTGTTCACGGTCTGTTCGTTCTTCCAAGCTGTGCAGCAAAGATTGGCTAAAGTCATGCCTGTACATAAATCTTTGTTTACTAGTCACTGAGTAACTCGCAAATTGAAATATTTTATCAGTGGCAGTTATCAAGTAGCATTTAAATATATATCCTTAGATAGTACCATCATCCAATTTTATAATAGTTGTATGTGGGGGGGGGGCTGGAAGTTACGTGCGCAAAGCAAAGCAATAACAAAATGGCTACCCAACTGTTAGTGTGTACCAAAGAAGAACAGAGAAGTGTAGTATGATTTTTGTGGGCTAAAAGACATTCAGTTGAGGGCATTCATAAGGAAATGATTACAGTTTGTGCTGAAGTGTTTATCACGTAAAGCGGTCTATAACTAGGTAAAAGAATTTTCTCAGGGACGCACCGAAATTGTTGAAAAAGTCCGACTTGGCCGACTTGTTCAGATTGCTACAGAAGCGACTGTGCAACGTGTGAATGAGATTATCAGAGCTGATAGACGAGTAACGATAGACAGTGTAGCAAGTGCAATCGGATGTTCACATGGCTTAGCCTAAAGAATAATGCATGAGCAACTGAATTTTTGGAAAGTTTGCTCACGTTGGGTACACAGAGATCTGAATGATGAACACAAAATGAACCGATTTGGTTTGTCACTGCAGCATCTCTGTCATTACGCATATGAAGGTGAAGACATGCTCCAAAGGATTATTACTGTAGACAAATCTTGGATGCACCACTACCAACCCGAATCAAAACGTGCCTCAAAGCAATGGAAGCACCCATCATCGTCTTGAGCAAAAAAAAAAAAAAATTACACCTTCTGCGGGGAAGGTTATGCTGACAGTATTCTGGGATTATCAAAGAGTGTTGTTAACCAAGTTCCAGAAGTATGGTGATAGTGTGAATTCTGTATCGTACTGTGAAGTTCTGTCGATGCTACGGGATGCAATTTGAAGAAAACGTCCTGGTCTGCTGACTAGAGCTGTGCTTCTCCTTCATGACAATATCATACCACATACGGCTTGGTTAACCCAAGAGAAAATTAGCCATTTGGGTTGGGAAGGTCTTGAACATCCACCCTATAGTCCTGATTTAGCTGCAAGTGATTTTCAATCGCTTGGTCCATTAAAAACCACGTTGGCGGGAGCAGATTATCGCGTAACGAAGAGGTGGAAACAGAAGTAAAAAAATGGTTCAGAAATCGGACTCCCGATTTTTACGCCATGGGTATTGCATCACTGATTACACGATGGGACAAATGTATCAATGTTGGTGGCGATTACGTTGAAAAATATGGGAATAATGTAGGTTCAAAAATTAAAAGTTTTCAAATTACTGTCCCATTTAGTTTTTGGTTTTTTTTTTTTGTAACAGGCATTTGCGAATTACTTGGTGACTTCCCCTCGTACCTTCTCAGTGAACAATGACAAACATGTAAAAATGTTCTTAAAAATCCCCTTTCATCGCAAAACTCGATTCCAGAAGTTTTTGCATTGGACTTTTCTTTCCCAAATTCCTTTCGGGCAGTCTGAAAATAGATTGTTTCGTTTCAATTTCTAGAAATGTCAGAAGTTGTGCAGAGGTTCCACGATTATATCATGTTTAGTTTGTGAATGTTTTTCCTCTCTCACAATTCAGGATTTATCTCTGATTTTACATTCACCATGATTTTTTTTTTGAAAACTGGTTTCAAATCAACAAAAATGAAGTCAGTGTAACTTATAAAAGTCAGTTTAACTCTTTTAATATTACCCCCCCCCCCCCGCAAAAAAATCTCGAAATTATAAAAAAAAAGTAATATAAACACAGCGGCCATGTTTTTCTTTTTTTTAAAACGTAGAAATGACCAGGCGCCTATATTTAGCTTATCTAGAATTTGAATCCCCTACAAAACCAGACTATTTTTTTTCTCTGAGAGAGAGAGAGAGAAAGGGGGGGGGGAGAGAGAAGGAGAGATAGGGAGAGAGAGAGGGGGATAACTCTCATAATTTGAATTTGACGTATTTTGGTGGGCGTACTTCTTTTCTCCGGGCCTCTAGACAGAACGGAGTGGGGGTGGGGAATATGCAACCAGGGACGAACGAATGTTGTTATTTTTGGGTCCAGGTCACCACAACTGGAAAAGACCTTGTTACGTAAGCATACATTAAATTACACTGAAGCAACAAACAAATTATCCGTCAAAGTAGCCAAGGAACACAGTAACTAAACAGTCAACAATTGAACCACTCAGTTAACTAATCACCCGCCAAACTAACAAAGCCAGCAAGTAATTAGTCGACCAATGACAGAAGAGCTGGCGATTATGAAAACAAAATGAACAAGGGACGTGATCCACACAGTAAACACGGCGTTACCTTAGTTTCGCGTATCTCCACAATGATGGCGTCCACGGCCTTGGCAATGAGGGAAGTTGCTGATGCAATGAATAAGAACCCGATCACAATACACGCTCTGTTAACATAATGATGAGAACTTAATCGTTTAACTCTGTTAACTAGTTTATACGAGATACAGACAGACGGAAGGATGGGCGAACAGACAGAAATACTTTCATTTTCACACTGTCAGGAATATTTCACATCGATGTATAACAACTGGAAAGAGAGAGAGAGAGAGAGAGAGAGAGGGTGGGAGAGAGATAACTATTAAACAACTGATATACAAAACAATTAATCTATTAATATTATAATATATATTATATATAATATAATATATATTATATATATATATATATATTATATATATAATATATATATATATATAATATATATTATATATATATAATATTATAATCTATTAATAAACTATCAATATGCAAAAGAGAACTGGGGTTTTCTGTTAAATTAAGTCCATTTTTTTTAAGCTGGGACCGAATTAGAAGCAACGGATTGAAAAAATGGCAGTCAGAATACAAAGACTGAAATAGAGAAGGGACTTACTTTCTTTCTCTCTTGACGCAGTAGATGTGGTCAACTTTCACCTGAAACCTCCACACAACTGCCACTGAGGAAAAACTGTCCAAAATGGCGTCCAGCTGGAATTATTGACAAAAAACAAACATGCTGAGATATTTTTTTTTCTCGTTTGACATCGTTTGTGAGATTTTACTCTCTAGAGGCAGATTTTCAGAGATTATTTAGTTTAATCTCTAGAGCTAGATTTTCAGAGATTATGTAGTTTAATCCCTGGAGACAGATTTTCAGAGATTATGTCGCTGCTGGCGAGACTCTTCAGCTGCCGTGCGTGGAGTGGGCCTCCTCCTGGCCAGTGAAGTAAGGTGTGAATGGGGTTGCCGCGCGGAACCACTGTGGAAAAGGTGAAAGAAAGGACTAAGCGAAATAAACAGTAGTCAAATCACGGCACCTCTGGTATGGAAGTCGGCCACGTCCTAAGTGCACTCATATCGGGTGAAATGCCTGAACCGGCTTAACCTAGAGGTTAAGACACTGCTGGCGAGATTATTCGGATGCCGCGCGTGGAGTGAAACTCCTCCCGGCCAGGGAGAAAATGCGGAAAAGCAATTAGGATTGCTGTGTGGCGCCGATGTGAAAAAGTGATGGAAAGGATAAAGTGAAGCTTAATCGGTATGTCCAGTAGTATCGTGGCGAGAGCTACTCATACCACGGCGCCTCTGCTCTAGAGGCCAGCCACGTCCGATATACACCCATACTGGTGAAATATGCCTAACCCGGCTTAAAGCAGTGGTGAAACTTGATGACTACTCATGTCACGGTACCTTCGCTCTAGAGGTCTATCACGTCCTAAACACGCCCATACTGGGATAATATGCCTAAACTGGCTGGCTCAACCCAGGGGTGGAAGTCACTAGTGGCGAGGATTCGTCCTCCTGGACAAAAGCTTTGTCCTGGTCACAACTAGGAAGGGTAGCGGCCACGACCACAAAATGCTGAAGTCGGAGACAGTGGACCAGTGCAGTCTAGATAGGCAACCACCTCTCATACGGCGGGGATGTATGCGTATCCTAATCACGCTGAGGTTTTCCAGTGAGAAAGTCCAACGCTGGACTGGATGGGCAACACTTCTCACCCGGCTGTGATACACAGGTATCTCAAAACACGTCGTGGTTTTCCGGTGAGAAAGTCCAACCCTAGACTAAACTGGTGCAACGAAAACCACGGTGTCACGCAATCCCGCTTCTTAGACCCACCAAGAATACAGGCTCAAGCCTTGCGATACTCTGAACCTCTTGTGGTTCTCTCGGGGATCTCGTGGGGTCCTTTCTGGGACCACACGGGGGACCACGGGACCTATCGAGGACCACAGGCATAAATTCAGTAGGATCACAGGGCGGTCTTAGCGGTAGAAGCGAAAGAAGAAGAAGAAAGAGATTATGTAGTTTAATCTCTAGAGATAGATTTTTCGGAGATTATGTAGTATAATCAATGTAGCATAATCAAGAGAGTAGTGGTTAGAGTACTCGCCTGCCGATCAAAAGGTGCTCGATTAGATTTCGAATCTCAGTGCATTTTCTTCTAACCGATGGGCACCTGGGTCAACCCAATCTAAATAAAATGAGGAGTTCCCATAGGAAAACAAAGTCAGCGATGCTAGGTGCTGGTATCCCTACCTTAAACGCTGTAGTGACCTAGAAATGTGAAGATGCCAACACTTCACACCGCCTAGGGCATGCAGAGCCCACGGGACAGAGAGAGAGGTCCCACAGAACAAGATGCAAGACTGTTATTTGGTTTAACGAGCATCTTTTTTATGTTATAGATCGTTTATAGTCTTGTGATTAGTGAGAAGTCTAGTGATTAGTGAGTGAGAAGTCTAGTGAGAAGTTTAGTGATTAGTGAGTGAGAAGTCTTATGATTAGTGTAGTGAGTAAGAAGTCTAGTGATTAGTGAGTGAGATGTCTAGTGATTAGTGAGTGAGAAGTCTGGTGATTAGTGAGAAAAGATCGTTTATAGCCTAGTGATTAGTAAGAAGAGATCGTTTATAGCCTAGCGATTAGTGACTGAGAAGTCTAGTGATTAGTAAAAAAAAAAGATCGTTTATAGTCTAGTGATTAGTGAGAAAAGATCGTTTATGGTCTAGTGATTAGTAAGAAAAGATCGTTTATAGTCTAGTGATTAGTAAGAAAAGATCGTTTATAGTCTAGTGATTAGTGAGAAGTTTCTTATGTCCAAACAACTGTTCGTTCAACTGAAACATGACTTTAGATTATTAGTAATCTTCCCACATCTTATGTTTCCCGAACGCTTATGTTCCTTGCCTTTTTTCTAAGTTCTCTGTTGTCTTTTTTACTGTCACACCTTATCCCGCTCTTATCGTTGATTTCTTTTTAAATTTTACTTTTAGTCCCGAATTTGCAAACCACAAAGTTGGCCAGATTTCTTCAAAGGTGAAAGTCAACAAAACAATTTGGTAGAATTCCGAATGTCCTCAAAGGCAGCTCCAAGATCTTGTGAAAAATAAGTTTAATGATGACTATGGTAAAATCTGCAATAGCCAAGTATTGTGTGGTACAGACCCACGTGAGATGAAAGTATATAAAAAACGTATGCTGTGGGAAACTGTTGTGGCAATGAATAGGGTGATGTGCAATATGGAGGTGTGGAAAATAGCCAAATGTGATCGGTGAATAAGTGAGGAAACTGTATAATTAACCCGTGCAAGTTCACGAAGCAGACGAGAAACAAGCAGAGCAACTAAAGCCAGGACATAAAAAGGGGGATTGGGTGGAGGAGGGCAGAGAAAAAGGCCCAACAATTATGGTTACAGGAGAGGGGCGCATTGGGCACCTGGGGAAAGAAAGGCTAAGATAGGCTGACTCATAGAAAGCTATTAAGCTAAGATAGGCTGACTCATAGAAAGCTATTAAGCTAAGATAGGCTGACTCATAGAAAACTATTAAGCTAAGATAGGCTGACTCATAGAAAACTATTAAGCTAAGATAGGCTGACTTATAGAAAGCTATTAAGCTAAGATAGGCTGACTCATAGACAGCTATTAAGCTAAGATAGGCTGACTCATAGAAAGCTATTAAGCTAAGATAGGCTGACTCATAGAAAGCTATTAAGCTAAGATAGGCTGACTTATAGAAAGATTTTAAGCTATGAAAGGCTGACTTACAGAAAGCTATTAAACTATGATAGGCTGACTTACAGAAAGCTATTAAGCTAAGATAGGTTGACTCACAGAAAGCTATTAAGCTAAGATAGGTTGACTCACAGAAAGCTATTAAGCTAAGATAGACCAACTCGCAGAAAGCTATCAAGCTAAGGTAGACTGATTCATAGGAAGCTATTAAGCTAGGATAGACTGCCTTACAGAAAGCTATTAAGTTATGATAGACTGACTCATAGAAAGCTATTCATCTAAGATAGACTGACTCATAGGAAGCTATTCTAAAAACAGCCTTTATTCAGATGAACTAAATTATCATTTTAGCCTTTTATGAGTCTCCCTGTCCTCAGTTTATCTTTAATCCTGTGCTCATACTTTCCTTCCTTTATCCATATCTTATGGCGTATCCCCTTATTTTCTTTTGAAGATACGTTGCTTATTTGTTGTGTTTATCTGTTGTTTAGTCTTGTTTGTTGTCACTGATAAAAGCATACTGCCTAAATATTGAATTTGAGTTCTTCTTGTTATTTATATCTGCCCCCCCCCCTTTTTTTCTTTAAGCTGTACTAAACACCTTTGTTCACACCTTCTCGTGTTACTTCGTCTATTCTGATATCATTAAAATTGCGAAATGACGTAGGGACGACCTCGAACCATAGACATCTCGTCGGATGGGGAGTGGATTATACTGACAATACTGGAGAAATGAAGTGGATTTAGAAGGCAGACTCCATCACCGTGCTGGTAACGTGGAACCCTGCTTTTAATGGATTTAGAAACTGCTACAAGAAGCAATGACAGAAGTGTGGGGCGGGGTCTTGGCCAATTTTGGTTCATTGTTCCAGAAAATAAAAAAATGTCACTTTAGCGCAGTTATCTTTACCCCCCCCCCCTTTTAGATTTAAATAGATAACGAAATAAATTAATAAATAAAAGTAGGTATGAAAACATTGTATCTATGAGAAGCAGACAGACAGACAGACAAAGAAGAGAGAGAGAGTGAGACAGGCAGACAGACAGACAGAGAAGAGAGAGAGTGAGACAGTCAGACAGACAGAGAAAAGAGAGAGAGAAAGAGTGAGACAGGCAGACAGACAAAGAAGAGAGAGAGAGAGAGTGAGACAGGCAGACAGACAAAGAAGAGAGAGAGAGTGAGACAGGCAGACAGAAAGACAGACAGATAGAGAAGAGAGAGAGAGACAGGCAGACAGACAGACGACAGAGAAGAGAGAGAGAAAGAGAGAGAGAGAGAAAGATCTCAGGTCAGAAAAAACTTACCCCGTAGGCAAAGAGGGCCTCACTTTTTCCAGTAACACTCAAAACTGTTAGACAAATAATAATAATGATAATAATAATAATGACAATAACGATAACGACAACAACAACAACAATAATATAATAACAATAATAGCAATAACAACACAATAATAATAGTGATAACAATAATAATAATAATAATAATAATAATAATGAGAAGACGAAGAACTTACATAATTTAGTTACCCTGTTCAGTTTCAAAGTAAATGTCCTTACTTACACCTCGTGGCGTACCTTTTACTTCTTTTGATAAAAAGCGGAATTTTCTCCCACAGAAAACAGACAGAACTTTTGCCTCCATGCTTCGACATTATCACGTCATCAGTACAAGAACGGGTAATCTAGAACACCAACACGTCATCAGTACAAGAAAGGGTAACCTAGAACACCAACACGTCATCAGTACAAGAAAGGGTAACCTAGAACACCAACACGTCATCAGTACAAGAAAGTGTAACCTAGAACGCCAACACGTCATCAGTACAAGAAAGGATAACCTAGAACACGAGCAAGTCATCAGTACAAGAAAGGATAACCTAGAACACGTGCACGTCATCAGTACAAGAAAGGATAATCTAGAACACGAGCACGTCATCAGTACAAGAAAGGATAACCTAGAACACGAGCACGTCATCAGTACAAAAAAAAGATAACCTAGTTCATGAACACGTCTTCAGTACAAGAAAGGATAACCTAGTTCATGAACACGTCATCAGTACAAGAAAGGATAACCTAGAACATGAACACGTCATCAATACAAGAAAGGATAACATAGAACACGTCATCAATACAAGAAAGGATAACCCAGAACACGTCATCAATACAAGAAAGGATAACATAGAACACGTCATCAGTACAAGAAAGGATAACCTAGAACTCGAACACGTCATCAGTACAAGAAAGGATAACCTAGAACATGAACACGTCATCAGTACAAAAAAGGATAACCTAGAACACGAACAAGTCAGTATAAGAAAGGATAACCTAGAACACGAACACGTCATCAGTACAAGAAAGGGTAACCTAGAACACCAACACGTCATCAGTACAAGAAAAGGTAACCTAGAACACGAACACGTCATCAGTACAAGAAAGGATAACCTAGAACATGAACACGTCATCAGTACAAGAAAGGATAATCTAGAACACGTCATCAGTACAAGAAAGGATAATCTAGAACACGTCATCAGTACAAGAAAGGATAATCTAGAACACGTCATCAGTACAAGAAAGGATAATCTAGAACACGTCATCAGTACAAGAATGGATAATCTAGAACATGAACACGTCATCAGTACAAGAAAGGATAACCTAGAATACGAAGTTTCGTACTTAGAATATACCTATATTTAGGCATAAAAGATGTACGCTAGAAATAATAGTATATGGCTCATGTAAGCAGGAAGCAGCAATATGCCCAGCCATTATACAGGAGCTTTCTAATATTCATCCATGAATGAAATAACACTTCATTCACAGCAAAGGATTATCAATTAGTCAGTCAGTCATTTACAAGTCCCTTGCGGAACTTTGCCTCCCTAACAGCTCTCTTGTAGGCCTCTAGGTTGTAAGCAAGATGGCCTGCTGCTGATGCGTCCATTTGCAGATTATCAACGATGTCTTGCAGCCATCTTCGCCTTGGTCTTCCTTTCTTTCTTTTTCCCATTACGTACCCTTCCAAGACGGTCTTCTCTAAATTATCATGACGTTTAATGTGTTCAAAATATTTAAGTTTTCTCTGTTTAATCTTCTTTACTAGTCAACCTTCTTCAATATTAAGTTCTTGTAGTATGGATATATTTGTTCTTTTTTTTCTCCATGATATTTGAAGAACTCTTTTTTACATTTACATTCAAAAGCATTTATGTGTTTCTCAGCTGTTTTGTTAATTGTTCAGGTCTCACAGGCATATGTTGCGATGGGAAAGATGCATACTCTAAAAAATCTTATTTTTGAAAGTATGGATATATCTGTTCTTTTTTTTTTTGTGTCAGTGATATTTGAACGACTTTTCTATCAAAAGGATTGTACAAAGATTTATATTCATCCTGTTAGTTAATGTTTAATCCCTGCACTGAGATATTGTTTGACTTCTTATCTTATATCTTGTATCCTTCCTGTGCCTTTAAACGTCACATAGGGCTCGCAAGGTAGTTCGCCAATTTTCCTGTCCTCTGCCAGTCTTTCAACCTCATCAAGGGACTTCATATCTATTAATTTGGCCTCTTTTAACAATGTCCTCTTTAGAGTTTCACGTGGTCTGCCTCTTTTTCTTCGGCCTGTTGTGTTCCACTTGATAGCTTGCTCTGGGATTCTCTGATCGTTTCTTCTCATCATGTGACCAACATATGTCCATCTCCTTTTCCTGATCACCTATGAGACTGATTGTTGTTCATTCATCTCTCTTATCTCTACATTGTTCTTGAATTCGTTCCACTTGATGCCGAGTATTTTCCTGAGTCATCTGTTTTCAAAAGAGTGTAATTTCTTGTCTATTTCTTTAGTCGTTTTCTAGCTTTCGCATGCATAAATGAGGGTGTATATTACATTTGAACTGAATAGCCTTAACTTGGTTTTTGTGCTTATAACTTTTGAATGCCATATGTTCTCAAGATTGTTTGACTGGGGCACATAAAATAGAATGTTAACACAGACGGATATCTAAAAATGAGAGCAGCTCGCGGGACAGCCTAATACAAAAAAAAAGCTGATTCTTTTTTCTGGTCAAAGGCTTATAGCCTTAAAATTACTGCACTTACTTTGAACAACAAGAATATGGTTGATTGGAAGAAAATAAAGGCCTACTTTGTTTTCTGCTTATGGATTTATGTACTTAAAAAAATTTGGCGCACTTTAAGACATTCAGTTTTTCGTCTTTAAATCATTTTTTTCGACGCTCGTCTTCGAACCGCAAGCTGGGTGAAGCACTTGGTGCAGCGGTAAAGTGTGTGATCAGCGAGAATACGAGTGCATATTTAATTCCATACAGGTCGTTTGTTTTGTTGTGTTCATTATTTTACAGGCAGTGTAAATAGTAACAGTAAAATAGTTACGTACCTAAGCCTGCTATCCCTGTGCCCAAAGAGAACACGATAGATAACCAAGATATAACCAGAGCGGCAGTTTGGAGGTGGGCTGCGGTCAGCGGGCAATGTCCTTGGCGCTCAATCAGAGTCGCTATGGAGGAGATCATTTTATGTGGTTTGGTAATATATACTCGTATGTATACTCACAAGTAAATAAAGGATACACACACACACACACAAGTAAATAAGTGAATACAAGTTTATCCTGTCAGTAAACATACAGTACTGTACAGTACAATCTCTAGAACAGTACACTGACTTGATTACTCAAGGATGACCACTAAATGTGCATAGTGATCCTCGTAAAAAGTCGAAATATTGTGTAAGTCGAATCATTTTGAGTCGAGGACCGTCTACAGCTGTAAATTGGGACAAATAATCGATTACGTTTCTTTTCTTGTGTGTGTTTTTTTTCTACTGGACTGGGGTAGTCCAGGAAATCGCGTGAAAAGATCGTATTCGATTTATTGCACTAGATGATGCTTAGAAAACTAAGTGTGTTTCTCTAAATGTAAGATACGTCCAACAGAACACTTGAAAAGCTGTGATCATCAGTAAGGTGTAATCATTAACTAGAAATGCTGCTCATATGGTCTTTAGAAATATATTATTCTGTCTATAAATGCCACGTGTAGAAACTGGAAGCAGCAGAGACATGCTGAAGTTGAGGAGATAGGTATAGATGAATTATGGAATTCTTACAGCACAGCCATAATCACAGCAGCAAAAGCAAGCGCTGGACTGAAAAAGAAAATAGAAAAGCATGGATATCAGAAAAAACATGGAAGTATATACATGAAAGACGAGCAGTCAAATTAGACATATTGAATGCAAAAACAGATCTTGGAAAAGATCTGGTGAAAGCAACATACAAAGAACTAGACAAGAAAGTAAAAGGTTCAGCTAGAAGGGATAAAAGAGAATACATAGACAATATGGCGAAAGAGGCAGAAAAAGCAGCAAAAACAGGAGACACCAAAACTTTATATAACATACAAAAGAGGCTAACAGGTGCTATTATATCTAAAGAAAGAACAATCCTTAGCAAAACTGGAACCCTATTAACATCAAATAAAGACCAAAAGCAAAGACGAGCTGAACACTTCCAAGAAATACTTAATCGACCACACCCAAAACAATTGTTAAACCTTGAAACCGACTTACCAGCCCTACAACTAAATGTCAACCTAGATGAAATTAAATTGCATGAAACTGAAACAGCAGTGAATTTAATGGCTAACAACAAAGCTGCAGGTAAAGATGAAATAACACCTGAAATGCTAAAAGCTATCAATAGTGACAACATGAGACAACTACAGAGAATGTTTAACAAGATTTGGAAAGAAGAAAATGTCCCTTCTAATTGGAAAAAAGGAATCATTGTTAAGATACCAAAAAAAGGCAACCTTAGTGACTGTAACAATTGGAGAGGATTAACCTTAATATCAGTTGTGTCAAAAGTATTTTGCAAGGTCATTTTGAATAGACTTAAAGATATAGTGGATACTGCAATGAGACAAGAACAAACAAGATTTCGAAAAGGGAGAAGCTGTCTCGACCAGATCTTTACTCTCAGAATAATACTTAAAGAACACACTGAAAAGCAGAAACCATTAATACTGAACTTCATAGACTTTAAAAAGGCATTTGATAACATACACAGAGACTCATTATGGAGAGTTTTAAGTCTATATGGAATACCATCTAAAATTGTCAACATCATTAAGAACTTATACAATGGATATGTTTGTGCAGTCAAGACAGAAGAAGGGATGAGTGAATGGTTCCAAATTGAAACAGACGTGAAACAAGGATGTATACTGTCTCCTTTACTTTTTGGGATTACAATAGACTTAATAATGAACAAATGCTGCACAGGTAACACAGGTATTGCTTGGGTACATGAGACCCAACTAGAAGATCTTGATTTTGCTGATGACATAACTCTTATCAGTAATAATGTGAATTCCATGCAATAAAAAACAGATAGCTTGTCTTCACTGGCTAGCAAAATAGGACTTGAAATTAACAAGGACAAAACAAAAATAATGAAAACTCCCCTTAATCAAAATGGAAAAATACACATAGAATGGACAGATATTGAAGAAGTCAGTCAATTTGCATACCTTGGCAGCTACATAGACCAGGATGGTGACACTAGAAATGAAGTTAGAATCAGAATTGCAAAAGCAGCATCGATCTTCAAGAATCTTGAGAACATATGGAATTCAAAAGTTATAAGCACAAAAACCAAGTTAAGACTATTCAATTCAAATGTAATATCCACCCTCATTTATGCATGCGAAAGCTGAAAAACGACTAAAGAAATAAACAAGAAATTAGACTTTTTTGAAAACAAATGCCTAAGGAAAATACTCAACACCAAGTGGAACGAATTAAAGAACAATGCAGAGATAAGAGAGATGACTGAACAACAACCAGTCTCATGGGTGATCGGGAAAAAGATATGGACATATGTTGGTCACTTGATGAGAAGAAACAAGCTATCAAGTGGAACACAACAGGCCAAAGAAAAAGAGGCAGACCGCGTGAAAATCTGAAGAGGACATTGTTAAGAGAGGCCAAATTAACAGGCATAAAATCCTGTGATGAGTTTGAAAGACTCGCCGAAGACAGGAAAAATTGGCAAACTACCTTGCGAGCCCTATGTGACGTTTAACGGCACGGGAAGGATATAAGATATAAGATAAGATAAGAGACATGCTGAAACAGTGGTTGTCAACATTTTTATACTGTATGTCACCATGCCAATCTCATACTTCTGTCCTCTCCAAGACTGTCTGACTCAAAGGGTGGATTCCAAATAGTGTCCACATAGCAGACCAACAGCTTGAGCCTGTCTGTTTGAGGCTTCTATCTCCCACAGGTTGAGAACTCTGTAGAGCATCAGAAGTTTAGGAAGGCCGAACTATCGCCTGTGGAGATGGGTGTATTATGTTGGCTATTTGCCCCTTTCAGCAGCAGGGCATCTTGCTTACAACCGAGAGGCCTACAGGAGAACTGTTAAGGGGGCAAAGTTCGGCGAGGGACATGCAAATGACTGACTGAGCAATGTATCCCTTGCAGCACGATCTGAAATGTTGTCATCTTTTGGGAGAAAAATGGAACATACATCCTTGTTAGCCAGGAAAAAAAAACTGATGAAGGTCTTCGAAAAGCTGGAGGTCATTAGGAACCTGTAAAACCATTATAAAAGACAAGTCAAGGTCAACGGAAATGTCACGAGAAGACGAACATTTTGAAAACATGGAAATCATCGTAAAACTCTAGGGGGAAAATGGAAATGGATTGATGAAGACACAGAAGGAAGGGCAAGCACGTGACAATGCAAAATGGAGAAGACTTGCCGCCAAGCAAATGGCGACAGCGACCAATAAATGAATACGTACAATGAATTCATTCATTCATTTGCATGTCCCTTGCGGAACTTTGCCTCCCAAACAGCACTCCTGTAGGCCTCTCGGTTGTAAGCAAGATGGCCTGCTGCTGATGCATCCATTTTCAGATTATCAACAATGTCTTGCAGCCATCTTCGCCTTGATCTTCCTCTCTTTCTTTTTCTCATTATGTACCCTTCCAAAACGGTTTTCTCTAGATTATCATGACGTTTAATGTGTCCAAAATATTTAAGTTTTCTCTCTTTAATTCTCTTTACTAGTCAGCCTTCTTCAATATTAAGTTACTGTAGTAACGCCATATTTGTTATTTTTGTACAATGAATACAATATCTAAATAAGTGAACTTTGAAACAAATCTATTTGCAGCAATAAAGCTGCCTACGTTTATCATATCGCTGAAATCGTTACAAAAATATAATGTTGTTGAAGTAAATATTTATCACTCCTGCATTTTCTGCGCGACCGCTGTGTTCAGTATGTCACAGCTGCAGGAAAATTGATGAGGGCGAAACATCAAGATTATCCCGGCGTTGGAAGTAATGGTAATATCTGCTGTGACAAACGTGGTGAAAATAAGCATATATCTGTCACACAGATTCCTATCAACCACCACCACCACCACCACCACCATCATCATCATCATCATCATCAGAGAGCGTTAGATTTTGTCCAACCGCAGCAGATGATTGTTGACGCTTTCCAGACATTCTCCTGCCACATGTCAATTCTCTCGTCCTGGTCATTTGTTTCCTTTGTAGATCTTCCTCTACAGCCATTTTCCGGGTGTATTCCGTTTCTTTCGATAACAAATTTCTTTTCATCTTTATTTTGATTATCGTATTTTCTAGAATATCATATTCTTCACGTGCGGGAATTTCTAAGGTTTCTTCTACTCCCATCATCTCATGCATGGACACATTTTCCTCTGTACCCATTTGTTTTGGCATTTTGACACATTTTTCTCTGTACCTATTTGTTTTGACATATTTTCCTCTGTACCCATTTGTTTTGGCATTTTGACACATTTTTCTCTGTACCTATTTGTTTTGACATTTTGACACATTTTTCTCTGTACCTATTTGTTTTGACATTTTGACACATTTTTCTCTGTACCCATTTGTTTTGACATTTTGACACATTTTCCTCTGTACCTATTTGTTTTGACATTTTGACACATTTTCCCCTGTACCCATTTGTTTTGACATTTTGACACATTTTCCTCTGTACCCATTTGTTTTGACATTTTGACACATTTTTCTCTGTACCCATTTGTTTTGACATTTTGACACCTACAAATAAAGGTACGGAGCCGTAGTCTAAGCTAAAAGTTGTACTTGTACATGTACGAATTCCCTAAAACTGCGAGCTGTTGTTCTTTGCAGCCGATGCTGTAGAGATGTTGAGGCACAGCATGGTATCAGCGTGGGAGCGGGTTATGAAAGCTATTTTTTCAGTCCCGAAGTACAGCTAAAAAGCAGGGGGTGTGCGTTGCTTCTTTAGAAGGCTCCACCACCATGGGGACTATGGCGATCCCTGCCCTGTTAGCCAGGCTATGCCTGTTACTGGGGGTACCACGGAGAGGTGGGACAGGGTCTTGGTCAGCTATGGTTCGTTGATTGCCTCATCGAACTGGCGTCTTCATTTCATCTGAACTAAAAATAAAGGGGAACCCGTGTTACGTCATGAAAGATGTCACGTGACGCGGAGTGAGCGCCATGAAATCAAACAAGACGGGCCGAGAACGATATGGATTCTGAATTCCAGCCTGAATGTAGTTAGCAACAAAAGTTATTTTGAGTTTAGATTTACCTATAGGGACTAGGGCTAAGATGTGTAAGGGAGTAGAATAAATAGAGAAGCAGGGATTTAGTAAATTAATCTTACATCCTTCCCGTGGCGTTAAACGTCACATAGGGCTCGCATAGTTGTTTGCCAAGATTTCCTGTTTTCGACGAGTCTTTCAACTTCATCAAGGACGTTATGCCAATTAAACTGGCTTCTCTTAATAATGTTCTCTTTAGAGTTTCACGTGATCGACCTCTTTTCTTCGGCTTGTTGTGCTCACCTTGATAGATTGTTTTGGGATCCTCTGATTGTTTCTTCTCATCACATGACCTACATATGTCCATCTTCTTTTTCTGATCACCCATGAGACAGGCTGTTGTATGCTCATCTGTCTTATCTCTGTGTTGTTCTTAAATTCGTTCCACTTTATACCAAGTATTTTCCTGAGGTATTTGTTTTCAAAAGAGTCTAATTTCTTGTTTATTTCTTTGGTTGATTTCCAGCTTTTCGCATGCATAGACGAGGATGGTGAGTCATTTGAACTGAGTAATCTTAACTTGTTTTTTGTGCTTATAGCTTTTGAATTTTATATGTTCTCAAGATTTTTTAAGAACAGTGCTGCTTTTCCAATTCAAATTCTAACTTCCTTCCTGGTGTCACCATCCTGGTCTGTGTAGCTGCCGAGGTATGCAAATTGGTTTACTTCATCAACAGCTGTTCCTTCTACGTATATTTTTTCTTCTTGATGAATGAGAAGTTTCATTATTTTTGTTTTGTCTGTTAATTTCAAGACCTTATTTTGCTAGCCAAGGAAGACAGGGAATTTGTTTTTTTTTCCTGCATCGATTTCACATTCTCACTGATAAGAATTATGCCATCAGCAAAATCAAGATCTTCCAGTTGGATCCCATGTACCCAATCAATGCCGGTTTTACATGTACAGTATCTTTTCATTATAAAGTCTATAGCAAGTCCAAAATGTAAGGGAGATAATATACATCCTTGTTTCACGCTTGTTTCAATCTGAAACCATTCGCTCCTTTCTTCTTCTGCCTTGACTGCACAAACATATCCATTGTAGAGATCTCTAATGATGTTGACAGTTTTAGATGGTACTCCATATATTCTTAAAATTCTCCATAATGAATCTCTGTTTATGCTATCAAATGCCTTTTTAAAGTCTATAAAGTTCAGGATTAATGTTTCAATATGTTCTTCAAGTATTATTCTTAGAGTAAAGATCTGGTCGAGACAGCTTCTCCCTTTTCGAAATCCTACCTGTTCTTCTCTCATTGCAGTATCCACTACATCCTTAATTCTATTCAGAATCACTTTACAAAACACCTTTTACACAACTGATAGTAAGGTCACACCCCTCCAGTTATTGCAGTCACTGAGGTTGCCTTTTCTTGGGGTATTTTAACAATGATTTCCTTTTTTGCTCCATTCAGGCTCATGTTGTCACTGTTAACAGCTTTTAACATTTCGACTGTTATTTCACCACCTCCACCTGCAGCTTTGTTGTTAGCCATTAGATTCAGTTTCAGTTTAATTCAGTGTAACATCATCTAAGTTGACATTTAAGTAAATTAATAGTATGGTTTAAGTTTACAGAAGAAAATGTCCACGGTCTCACTGAGCAGGAAAGGGAAAGACACAAAATAAAATTCATAACTGGCTCGGATGTATGAAGGCAGAAAGGCCATAGCCCTCAATCAAGGTACCCCAGGTGTGTCAACCAAAATTCGCCGGGGCAGGTAAGATTGACTGATTGTTTGTTCTTTATTCCCAAAGTGTTGAGAATTGGGCACCCAGGCCCGTCTGAATTTCTGCCCTTTATCACACAACTCTCTCTCTCTCTCTCTCTCTCCTGTTCCAGATATTCAACAATTATGATGCTCATAAACTCAACATAAGTAGCACCGAGAACACTGAAGAAAATACAATAATATGAAATAAGACATTTAACTTTCAGTCAGATCAATGCACTCAATATAGAAAGCGATTCATACTAACACAAATAAGAAATGGATCAAAGAGAGTTTAAGAGAGAGATAGAAACAAGAGACAAAGAAAGAAAGAGAGAGAGAACGAAATTAGGAGAAAATAAACAAGAGCAAAAGAAAGAAAGAGAGAGAGAGAGAGAGAGAGAGAACGAAAGCAGGAGAGAAAGAAACAAAAGCAAAAGAAAGAGAGAGAGAGAACGAAAGCAGGAGAGAAAGAAACAAAAGCAAAAGAAACGGAGAGAGAGAGAGAGAACGAAAGCAGGAGAGAAAGAAATAAAAGGAGCAGAGAGAGAGAAAAAAGAACGAAAAGAAGGAGATAAAGAGACAGGAGCAGAAAAGAGAGAGAGAGAACGAAAGTAGGAGAGAAAAAAATATAAACAGCACAGAGAGGGAGAAAGAAATCAGGAGAGAAAGAAACAAAAGCAACAGAGAGAAGGAGAGAGAGAGAGAGAGAGAACAAAAGCAGGAGAGAAACAAATAAGAGCAGAAAACAAGAGAGAGATAGAGAGAACGAAAGTAGTAGAGAAAGAAATAAAAGGAGAGAGCGAACGAAAGCAGGAGAGAAATAAATAAAAGCGGGAGACAGAAGGAAAGCAGGAGAGAAAGAAATAAAAGCAAAAGAGAGAGAGAGAGAACGAAAGCAGGAAAGAAAGAACAAAGAGTAGAAGACAGAGACAGAGAGAACGAAAGCAGGAGAGAAATGAATAAAAGCGGGAGACAGATTGAGAGAGAGAACAAAAGCAGAAGAGAAATAAAAAAAGAGTAGAAGACAGAGAGAGAGAGAGAGAGAGAGAGAGAGAGAGAGAGAGCGAGAACGAAAGTATGAGAGAAAGAAACAGAAGCAGAAGAGAAAGAAAAAAAAAGAGTAGAAGACAGAGACAGAGAGAGCGAGAACGAAATTATGAGAGAAAGAAACAAAAGCAAAAGAGAGAGAGAGAACGACCGCAGGAGAGAAAGAGACAGGAGCAGAAGATAGAGAGAGAGAGAGAACGAAAGCAGGATAGAAAGAAACAATAGCAGAGAGAGAGATAGAGAGAGAGGGAGAGAGAGAGAACGAAAGCAGGATAGAAGAAACAATAACAGAGAGAGAGACAGAGAACGAAAGCAGGATAGAAAGAAACAATAACAGAGAGAGACAGAGAGAGAGAGAGAGACAGAGAACGAAAGCAGGATAGAAAGAAACAATAACAGAGAGAGATAGAGAGAGAGGGAGAGAGAGAGAACGAAAGCAGGATAGAAAGAAACAATAACAGAGAGAGATAGAGAGAGAGACAGAGAACGAAAGCAGGATAGAAAGAAACAATAACAGAGAGAGATAGAGAGAGAGAGACATTGAACGAAAGCAGGATAGAAAGAAACAATAACAGAGAGTGAGAGATAGAGAGAGGGAGAGAGAGCGTGACCGCAGGAGAGAAAATGACAGGAGCGGAAGAGAGAGAGAGAGAACGAAAGCAGGATAGAAAGAAACAATAGCAGAGAGAGAGAGAGAGGGAGAGAACGACCGCAGGAGAGAAAGAGACAGGAGCGGAAGAGAGAGAGAGAGAACGAAAGCAAGATAGAAAGAAACAATAGCAGAGAGAGAGAGAGAACGAAAGCAGGACAGAAAGAAACAGTAGCAGAGACAGAGAGAGAAGAAGAAAGCAGGACAGAAAGAAACAATAGCAGAGAGAGAGAGAGAGGGGAGAGAGAGAGAACGACCACAGGAGAGAAAGAAACAATAGCAGAAGAGAGAGAGAGAACGAAATCAGGAGAGAAAGAAAAAAAAGCATCAACAGAGAGAAACAGAGAAGAAAAGCAGGAGAGAACGAAATAAAAGCAGAAAAGAGAGAGAACGAAAGCAGAAGAGAAAAAAAAGAGCAGAAGAGAGAGAAAGAGAGAGAGAGAACGAAAGTAGGAGAGAAAGAGACAAAAGCAGCTGCAGTAGAGAGAGAGAGAACGAAAGCAGGAGAGAAAGAAACAAGAGCAGAAGAGAGAGAGAGAGACAGACAAAGAAAGCAAGAGAGATAGAAACAAAGCAGAAGAGAGAGAGAGAGAGATAGAGAGAACGAAAGCAGGAGATAAAGAAACAAAAGCAGAGAGAGAGAGGAAAGAAAGCAGGAGATAAAGAAACAAAAGCAGTAGAGAGAGAGACAGACAGACAAAGAAAGCACGAGAGAAAGAAACAAAAGCAGAAGAGAGATAGAGATAGAGAGAGAGAAGAAGAGCAGGAGAGAAAGAAACAAAAGCAGAAGAGAGAGAGAGAGAGCAAGAGTAGGAGAGAAAGAAACAAAAGCAGAAGAGAACGAAAGCAGGCGATGATCAACCAGACGGAAAACAACAATTTGAAACTAACTGTCCAAGTTGAGAATTCTGTCTGTGTCACCGTGCACCCGTCGGTTGTGTGTGTCATCGGGCACTTGTCGATTGTCTTTGTCACCGTGCACTTGTCGATTGTCTTTGTCACCGTGCACTTGTCGATTGTCTTTGTCACCGTCACCCGTCGGTTGTCTTTGTCACCGTGCACCTGTCGGTTGTCTTTGTCACCGTGCATCTGTCGGTTGTCTTTGTCACCGTTCACCTGTCGGTTGTCTGTGTCACCGTGCATCTGTCGGTTGTCTGTGTCACCGTGCATCTGTCGGTTGTCTGTGTCACCGTGCATCTGTCGGTTGTCTGTGTCACCGTGCATCTGTCGGTTGTCTGTGTCACCGTGCATCTGTCGGTTGTCTGTGTCACCGTGCATCTGTCGGTTGTCTGTGTCACCGTGCATCTGTCGGCTGTTAGTCTGTACCGAAACTCTATCAGGAAGGCCCCAGAGGCAGACCACCCCAGTCCAGAGCATGCATTGGAGCTGTGAGAGGTCCACTTCTTGAGTGTGGTGTACCCCTGACCCCACAGCGCCCGACAGTGGGGGGGGGGGGCTCATGTATAAGCTGCAGTTCACCCCATCCACCAGCCAAGTGACGGCAGCAGCACCTTATGCCCAGGTCTTGATCTCCACTGGGGTTTCATATATGGAAGACATTGTGGTGTAGTGGTTAGCGACTCCCTTGGCGATCAGAAGGTCTTACCCTTCCTCTTGCAATGCGAGGTGTTCAGGGATGATGATCTTGAGATGCAGTTGGCTTCTTTGGCCCATAAGAGTGGCCTCATCGATGTTCATGTCGTAATTCGTGAGTGTTTCTATTATTCCATCGAAAACAAACGGCATTTACGGCAGACTTTGCGGACGCCGTAGATGCAACACTTGTCCGTTTGTTGTCGAGCCTAGCCAGATCTCCTTCCCTAAGTCTACGTTATCAGTTCAGGAGGGTTTCACCTGTACTTCCCGCAATGTTATTTATGCTATTATGTGCAAACGTTGTGGTATGAAGTACACAGGGGAGACAGGTTTACGCTTATGAGAACGTTTTCGCCAACATCTTAATGATATTTCTAAGAGGGCCTGGAGAGCTGTGGCTAAACATTTTTGCCTTAGCAACCACAGGGGAAAACAGGACATTTCTGTTAGTGCGATCCGCTCTTGTTCTGCTAAAATACGATGTCGGAGGGTCCTAGAACAGTGCCTTATTTTCCAGGCTGGCTGTCTCTACCCAGCTGGAATTAACACTGTCTTCAGCTTTCTGTAACTTCTTTAGTTTTCCACTCCCCTTTTTAAAACTCTACTTTCTTTCTCTTAGTTACCCTTCCATACCGCCACCCTCTTTTCTTCTTTGGCAACATATTGGTGTTTAGAGGGTCTTATCCTATTCACCAGCTTCACAATTTCTCCCTGCAGGTGTTTATGTTCTTCATTCATTATCTCTCCGCTTCCCCTTCCCCACACCTTCTCCTCTAGCGGCTATCATGTTTCTATTGCCCTTCCCCCCCCCCCCCAGTTTCAACCGCCTGTTTTCCTCCTCTCTCTCCACCTCTTCTTTACGATTGGCTCTATCAGCTTATCCTTTGTGTGGCCCGCGTGGTCTTTATGCATCTTCTAGTGGACATGCATTTCTCTGTTTCCTACTTCTGGAGGAGGCCATATTAAGATAAGTTCTTTGTTTAGTTACTTGTTTTTTTGTCTCGTTTTTCTGTCTCGTTTTTTGCATGTAATCCTAGAAAAAGGCTCACACCGAAATATCGGATGTTGTATGTTTTTCATTTATACATTCCCATAGTTTCTATTCGTTTTTTCTCACTTTACTCACTCCTTCTGCCACTTTGTAAAACTACACCATACACCTCTCTCTACCTTCATTATTAGTTAGTAATGATCCAAGATATTCAAAACTCTCCACCTCTTCCAATTTTTCCTCATTGATATATATTTCAGCTGCCTTATTTGTTTTGTCAGTTGTTAGCAATTTAGTTTTCTTTGCATTAAGATAAAGGTTTTGCTCTTCACTATTCTTACGGACTGACATGATTAGTTTTTTTCCATTCCTTTTTGTGTTGTGGACAGTAATACTGTGTCATCAGCATAATTAATTTCTGGTATATCATAACCTCCAACTATTATGGCATCGTAATATTCTTTGTCTACATCTTCTCTAACATACCTCATTATATGTTCAGTATACAAGTTAAATAAGTAAGGGACAGTATGCAACCCTGACAGGATCCCTTGTTTTATGTGAAACTCAAGTTGTTGTTTCACCATTTATTCTTACTGCCGCCTGCTGGCCTAGATACAGCAGTGATATTGTGTCACATGTGTTGGAAATCCAATTTTTTTCCCATTATTTCCCAAAGTTTATTGTGTTGTACACAATCAAACGCTTTTGAATAGACTATGAAAGATAAGTATTGATTCACATTAAATTCTCTCCATTTCTCTATTGTTAATCTTATACTGAATAACGATCTCCTGTTCCTCTTCCTTGTCTAAAGCCAGCTTGGACCATATTGCCTTATTTTTCTGTTTTCTTTCGAATTCCACGCATTATTATTTTTGATAGAATTTTTGTGGCATGACTAATCAGGGCAACAGTTCTGTGGTTAGTCCATAATTTCAAGTTTACCCCTTTTCGGCAGTGGTATGAATATAGTTCCTTTTCCATTCTTTTGGCCAAATCCCTGAATGCCATATCTTTTTACACAGTGCATGATATATTGCAGAACATTCCTTTCCATACCATAGTACATATATATGTGGCACATTATTCATCTTTAAATCAAATATCATAGCAATTAAAGAATTTTGTTAATGTAGTTCGATGGAAGAATGGGAACTAATAAAAGAATTAGGACATAAATTTTTGTCCATAGAATTAACTGAGAATAAGGCGCTCTTGTATGGAACATGTTGAGCGAACAAGCCAGAACTATGATGTATGGAAGAAGCTGAGTTTACTTGGTGGGACAAGGAAAATATGAGATAAATTGAACTTATAAATTAGAACATACATGATGTGTGGAACAATTTAAGCTACTAAGAATGGAACAAAAGATGACGTTTAGAGAAAAAAAAACTAAGCGTATAGACCAGAAAGAAGTGATGTGACGAACAAACAAAATCTACAAACTGCAACACAAATGATGTATGGAAGAAAGTGAATGTAAAAACTAGAACACAGATGATGTAGAACAAACTGAACGGAAAGAAATAGAATGCCAGGCCAATGAAAACAAAAAGAAGAAACAAGGTTTAGGAAGAGGCCATCAAAGAAACAGAATAACGATTAGTAAAGGTAGGGTAAAGGTAGGGTAAAGATATGAAAAAGGTAGGACAAAGGTAGAGTAAAAGTAGAGCAAGGGTAGGACAAAGGTAGAGTAAAAGTAGGGTAAAGACAGGATAAAAGTAAGGTGAAGGTAGGGTAAAGGTAGGAATAAGGTAGAGTTAAGTAGGATAAATGTAGGAAAAAGGTAGGGTAAAGGTGGGACAAACGTAGAGTAAAGGTAGGGCAAAGTTAAGAGCTAGGGTAAAGGCAAGATTAAGTTAGAGTGATGGCAGAATAAGGTAGTGTAAAAGTACAGTAAAGATAGGGTAATGGTAGAGAAATGATAGGATAAAGTGAGAGTAAAATAGGATAAAGGTAAAGTAAAGGTAGGACAAAGGTAGAACGAACGAACATATTTTATTTTCAAAGGGTTAAGAATTGGGTATGCAGGCCCGTCTAACATTCTGCCCTTTATCATACAGCTTTCATCAGTCACAGTCATTCAGCATTTGTTAATGAGCACAATAATCATGAAGACACAATTAAATGATTATATAAATAAATAATAAACGTATCTTTTGTCCATATACTACCATAAAAGGCAAATTAGAGCAAAGATCACAGGCAGACAAGCGAGACGTGTAGGACATTTTTTGAGAAGAGGAAAATTGGAACACATTGTGGCAACTGGAAAAACTGAGGGAAGAAGAGACAGAGGAAGACAGAGAGAGACGTTACTGGATGAGCTGTCAGTGTGGGTAGGAAGAAAGTCATCGGCAGATGTCATAATCAAGTCTAAAGACAGGGAATTGTGGAGAGAAATGATCGCCTACTCCACGCGGCACGGCACTTGATTGATTGATATACTATAGGTATAAAGGTAGGATAAAGGTAGGGCGAAGGTTAAGTAAAGGTAGGGTAAAGGTAGGGTAAAGATAGAGTAAAGTAAACCCCTTATGTCATGACGGCATCTAGGGGCTATGATTTTAGTGCCCATATTTTCCTTGACCTGTTGTCAGCATCACGCCGGGCTGGCCTTTTCTTCCCCAGCTCAAGAAGCAGGCTGACCCACTTCTACGCCTGAGTGACTGAGCCGCCTTCCGCAGGATTCGAACCATCGATCGTGGCCTTGAGAGACTAGCGCACTGACCACATTCGCCACCCAGACGGCCAAACGAAATATTATAAACTAGAAATATGGCTTCCATCAAGTACTAATAATTCATAAAGTCAAGTGGTCGCGTTAACTTCAACGAATGTATTAACACCCCTGTATGGAATCTCGCGCGTTACGCTTTATAACGGAGTTTGTATCCAGTAACAAGTATCCAGTATACTGGATACATCAAGCTCTGTTGCCAGTCCCCGGGAGCTGCATTATTACACTCGGGGCAGGCCCGTAAGTGTTCTGCACACGTCATCATGATGTCCTTTTGTGCTTTAGCTGATATGATTCCAATAATGTGTTGGTTATAAATTTCCGAATCCAATAATTCATCCAGCGGGAATCCAGTGATTCATCCTAACCTTGATTTATGAGGACCACTCTTGACTGTTATATTCTGTGTCCTGGTGGGCCCCCCTGTTGAGCTCTTATACAGAAGAGGCAAGGGACATGCAAATGACTGACTGACTGGTGAACCCCTATCCCCTATAGCCATAAAAACGGGGTAATTGTAAAGAACTGGAGAAAAGGAAGACGATGTACTCAAGATGAGTGAGACCAGAGCTGTCCAGAGCTGACTGCTTGCGCCAGCATTGGCGAATCATAGACGGCCAAGACCCTGTTCCGCCTCCCAGTAGCGCTCCTGGAAACAACAGTACTATGGCCAAGTGAATAGGGATCGAAATGGGAAGGCGAACCGAGTACTAAAAATACACAAAGCCGAAATCGAATGTGCCGTGCCGAAAGATGTATAACTGCAACACAACGCGATCTACGTTCTTTTGAGAGCGAAAGTCGAAGTCAAATAAAAAAGAAGAATAAGAAATGAAATAACTAGGCCAAATATAGCTCTAAATAAGTTTGTCTTATGTTAAAACTTGAACAGGATTGGAAGATGGTATTACTAAACTTTAACGGGATTGGAAGATGGTATTACTAAACTTTAACGGGATTGGAAGATGGTATTACTAAACTTTAATGGGACTGGAAGATGGTATTACTAAACTTTAACGGGATTGTAAGATGGTATTACTAAACTTTAATCGGATCGGAAGATGGTATTACTAAAACTAAACGGGTTGGAAGATGGTACTACTAACTGTGGTGTACATTTGTTGAAAATCTTCTCGTAATAAAGCAGATCATGTGAATAGATGTGTTTTCTCTACAATTAAGCTTTTCTCGTAAGGGATATCCAGCCTGCTGTGTCTTGTTACCTGATGAAGACCTTAAACGAGCTGTCTTTTGGAATGAAGGCAACTAACCTACAGTACTGTCTTCCTCTCTTACGTTTGCCCTGGATTTTCTCTGTGAAATCATTCTCCAGAATGTTACTATGCCTCTCAAGTGTATCTAAAATTCATGAACAGCCTGTCTAATGTTTGTCGTTATTTTCTTTCCTCTTATTTTCAGTTGCACTCTTTTTCTTTTCTTCTGTCCTTGTTCCTTTCTCTTGTGTTATCACAAAGCCGTAATAAAAGTTCTCTCTCTCTCTCTCTCCCTCCCTCTCTCTCTCTCTTATCTAGTGGGACAATAACGTTCTGGGTATAACAGCATTGTTTACTGTACATAAGTCTTCAAGAGAGGAAGGCTAAGGCAAAGATGGCTGCAGGACATCGCTGATAATCTGCAAATGGATGCATCAGCAGCAGGGCATCTTGCTTACAACTGAGAGGCCTACAGGAGAACTGTTAGGGAGGCAAAGTTCCGCAAGGGACATGCAAATGAATGAATGACTAACGTAAGTCTTCGCGCCTATGGACTACTGAGTTATATGCAAAAAAAAAAGGGGGGGGGGATGTCTCAGTACATTTGAAAGTGCATTAGGTAGTTTCTGTCCTTATTTTCGCTTTACACTTCTTGTCTGTGAATGCGTGACCAAGAGATATCGAACAAAAAAATGCTGAAATTGCAACGGCTGGGTACGAACAAAAGCCGAAGTGAATCAAATCTATACTGCTCATGTGCACGAAATAGCCTTTCTTCTTCTTCCTTTTTGTTTAGCGAGAAAAGACATCGGATCTGTGGACAGTTATTGATTATAACGATTGAGGGTGTCAGGTGGGTCATTACGTTGGGACATTTAGAGGTTTTGCTTAGACTTTGAGTGAAAGTTATAAGCTGTACAGTAATATGATAATGGTTACGCGTACAAATATATCAAATAAACCGGGGGAGGGGGGGGGGGTTGTAAGATGTACACGTACCAAAACTTGCAAGAAAACTGCCAGACTTGTAAATAACAGTGTAGACCGTCCACTTGGTTTAAAAAAAGCCCCCTTCTTCTTCTTTTTTCCTTCTTCTTCTTCTTTTTCTTCTTTTTTCCTTCTTCTTCTTTTTTCCTTCTTCTTCTTCTTCTTTTTCCCTTCTTCTTCTTTTTTTCCTCCTCCTCCTCCTCCTCCTCCTTCTTCTTCTTCTTTTTCCTTCTTCAGCTTTCGCCCCTAAAGTAGCATTGGTTAACTTGGCCTATATGCCCACTGTAGCACGTTACATTAAGCTTCGGCTCGGCGCATTTTTAGGACTGAGTTCGCCTTCCCGTGGCGATCCTTGTTCATTCTGCCAGGCTACTGTTTGCTTTCTGGGGCACCAATGCTAGACAGTATAGGTTCACCCATGCTAGGTAGTATAGGTTCACCCATGCTAGGTAGTATACGTTCACCCATGCTAAATAGTATAGGTTCACCCATGATAGGTAGTATAGGTTCACCCATGATAGGTAGTATAGGTTCACCCATGCTAGGTAGTATAGGTTCACCCATGCTAGGTAGTATAGGTTCACCCATTCTATATAGTATACGTTCACCCATGCTAGGTAGTATACGTTCGCCCATGCTAGGTAGCATACGTTCACCCATGCTAGGTAGCATACGTTCACCCATGCTAGGTAGCATAGGTTCGCCCATGCTAGGTAGCATAGGTTCGCCCATGCTAGGTAGCATACGTTCGCCCATGCTAGGTAGCATACGTTCGCCCATGCTAGGTAGCATACGTTCACCCATGCTAGGTAGTATACGTTCGCTGAAAGATATATTATTCAGCCCGAGTACTATTTTCTCTCTCTCTCTCTCCCTCCCTCTCTCTCCCCCATCCCCTTTTTGCCTCTCCTCCTCCTCAACCCCCACCCCATATGTAGAACGACCGTGACGCAGACATCACCTACAAATTACATGAAAAGACGCACGCGTAATTTCCCATAATGATTACACATAATTTAGAAGATTGACACACAGTACTCTCCACTATAATAAATGTATACATACACACACAGGCGAATAATAGGCGTGACCTAGTTATATATAACGCTCTCATAACTCACAAAGTTCAGTTTTGTCGTCATCGCTAGTTTTGCCAAGCGCGGCGTCCTCCTTGTTGGGGTGCAGTTCCTTCAGCTGTATAGCGTTTTCTCCTTCTTGATTCATTGGCTGGTCCCTCTTCTTTATCTTCTAGTCTTACGCTCTAGCTCCAGAATGTCGTAAGACCTCGCAACTCGCACGCATGTCACGGGGTTTTGTTTTTTTTGGACGAAGTTTCCACTGATCGAATTCGTTAAAGTTGTTATTCTGATGCAGTTTACACAAAGATTTGGTATAGTAGTAAAAACTTACATGATCACAACGTTCAGAAGCGTACAGGGCGATCGTAAATTCAAACTTAACGAAAATAATTACCAGAAAAAAAATGCTGTAGTTGTCTTTAAGAGACCAACTCTCACACTTAACCCTATGTCTCTCATCTGGAAGGTCAGCGATTCAAGCCAGGCCTGGCCTGACCCCCCAAAATCACCCAACTACAGAAATGGATCCCTAGGCACCTTCTGAACCTTGTTAGAAAAGGCACCAACGCATGATGCTGGCTACATAGTCCTTTAGTGGCCAGTATGAATATCATATCCATAAGTCCTTCCGCGTCATAAAACTATAATTTTGAGCTATGTTCCTCGTAGTAAATTGTACTTAAAGTAATATAACACGGTACAGTATTGTTAGAGCTCGGTAAGAAATAATAGACAAAGCACTTTTAGACATGAGAGAAGGACAATCATTGTCTATAATTATTTTTCGACTTCTAACCATACAGTACTGTGTTCTATTACTTTACTGTGCCAAAGTCTTGTTTGATTTTTGTAGTAATTTATACTTGGATTTGTGATTTGTACGCTGCCACTGGAAGTTGATGCGCACGTGAAGAGATTTATTCATGTTACTGATGTTCTTTATTTTCCTTATAGAGATCGAATGTCTGCTTAATTTAAAGAACGCGCACAGTACAACAGAAACAAGAACTGATATATATATATATATATATATATATTATATATATATATATATGGAGACAGACAGACAGAAAGAAAGACAGACAGAGACAGGGTGAGACAGAAACAAGGAGACAGACAAAGAGAGACGCACACACACACGAACAAGGAGAGATAGTAACAATGACACATAAACACACACAGAATGAATGAATGAGTGAATGAATGAATGATCTTTAATTTCAAAGGAGGAAGAATTAGACACGCAGGCCCGTCTTATATTCTGCCCTTCAGCATTCATCTTTTGTTCTTGCCTTGCATTCGATTTAATGTAGATGTGCACGTTATATTTTTCTTTAAAATTATTCCATTCACAAATATAAGATAGTGAACTATACGAGAGGTATACACTAGGAAAAAAGTATGTCTCGTGTATAGATGTATACACTAATTATTGTGTGTTAGATGAGAGGTAATTAATCTGACAAGACAGCACACACACAAACACACACACACACACACACACATTTTCAATTCGGTTCTTCCAGCACCGCATTCTTTCACATTCACTGAGATCTTTTTCTTTAGCAAGATCCAAACAGGTTACATACAGAACTATGTTCTTTTAGAACAGAACTTCGAGGCTGACAAATCATGGTATGAGAGAAAGAGAGAGAGAGAGAACGAACGAACGAACGAACATACTTTATTTTCAAAGGGTTAAGAATTGGGCATGCAGGCCCGTCTAACATTCTGCCCTTCATCATAAAGCTTTCACACAATTAAATGATTACATAACGAGAGAGAGAGGGAGAGAGAGAGAGAGAGAGAGAGAGGTGAATATAGGAATAAACCGCTTCTAGAAATCACATCGCCGTAAATAAACTCAGAAGTGATCCATCTGTTCAGACACATGGACCGTAAAACTGGTACTCGGTTTCTGGAATTGAGGACAGAAAGGCAACCAGACATAAAACTGACCATATCGCCCTCTGCTGTCCGGATACATCAAAGAAAATATACGTGCACCAAATTAACTCAGGGCCCACGACACCTCCCGGGTGTTCCATAAACCAACAAACGGAAAGACTTGATGAATAAAAAAAATGTTAATATCACCTCTTTATTACTTTATTTTTAATGAGTGATCCACAGCTGTTTTCAGACCGGAAAAGGAGGTCAACAGCCAAATAAAAGTTAAGAACTACTGCACTAACACAGTATCCTCAGTAAGGCTCAAAACTATGACAGAAAGCTACAGTTATCTTATTCTCACTCCCTCTTCCCTTTTTTTTCATAACAGAAAGCTACAGTTATCTTACCTTTTATTCTCACTCTCCCTTCCCTTTTTTCATGACAGAAAGCTACAGTTATCTTATTCTCACTCCCTCCTCCCTTTTTTTCATAACAGAAAGCTACAGTTATCTTATTCTCACTCCCTCCTCCCCCCTTTCCTTTTTCATGACAGAAAGCTACAGTTATCTTATTCTCACTCCCTCCTCCCCCTTTCCCTTTTTTATGACAGAAAGCTACAGTTATCTTATTTTCACTCCCTCCTCCCCTTTCCCTTTTTTATGACAGAAAGCTACAGTTATCTTATTCTCACTCCCTCCTCCCCCTTTCCCTTTTTTATGACAGAAAGCTACAGTTATCTTATTTTCACTCCCTCCTCCCCTTTCCCTTTTTTATGACAGAAAGCTACAGTTATCTTATTTTCACTCCGCCTTCCCTTTTTCATGACAGACAGCTTATCTTATTCTCACTCTCCTTCCCTTTTTTCATGACAGAAAGCTACAGTTATCTTATTTCACTCCCCTTTCCCTTTTTTCACGACAGAAAGCTACAGTTATCTTACCTTTTATTCTCACTCCCCCTCCCTTTTTTGTCCATCTTCCTATATAGAATCCTTCCCCGAACCCTTCCCACTCAATGTCTGTGCAAAGGAAAACAAAAACCAGGAACAGTAATCGCTTAACTTCTACTACATCATCTTACAAGACGAAACACTAGGCCGTCCCATATTATCCTGAGAAGACTTTCATGGACTGTATCTGAGCATGAGCCACGTACGAGTTTACCTGTACAATCTAAGATCTTTATAGCAGTTTAATAGAAAAAAAAGGTAGCGGATAATCTTAGATACAAGCAAAGGTTACTCAGTCATGAAACGGTACTTTCCAGAACATGGTATCTGATCATTTCTTTTTTTGCAGACAATGGTATAACAGTACGAAGCACTGTTGTTAACTTGTGGAGGAGCATATATCCCAGTCACGTCCATTTGTCTGCCTGTTATTTTGTCTCACCAAGAGTAATTGACAAGGAAACACTTTTCTCTCCAGATATTTTACTCTTTATTCTTCTTGAAGATTCATATGTATCTTCACGTTTAATCTATCCCCTCCCCCCCCCCCCTTCTGTTCCTTAATAATCTCTGCTTCACTGTCTTTCTCTATATCCAGTCGAGGAACATTTTCCCGTGGGACCTGGATAATCCGGTGTCCACTACCCAAGGAAGGTTGGCTGCAATAGTCCTCCAACTTGCTCTTGTCCTTATGTTTTCACAGCGCACCCAGTGAAGTTGAACCCAGTTCATGTTTTATATACAGTCCACTAATCTACATCATTGTCGTCCTCTTGATTTTTTTCATCACATTTTCCATAGAGTATGGTTTTCATTATTGTATTGTGCTTTTGATATAACTAAAATATTTTAGCTATCTTTTTTTATTTATTTTCCCATTATTTCTCTTCTCGATTTCGATTGTTTCTTCTTCTTCTTCACTAAAATTGGGAGCCAGATGTTCTTTGGAGTCGATGTTGAGGCCCAGAATGGTATCGGACAGGGAGCGGGTTAACGCATCTATTTTTTTTTCAGTCCCTGAGTGAAGCTAAAATGCAGGGGGTGGTGGGCGTGCAGTGCTTCTTTATCCCCACTCCACCACGGGGACCATAAAGACCCCATAAGCCGGGCTAGGCCTGTAACTGGTGTATCAGTGGAAAGATGGGACAGGGTCTTGGTCGGCTGTGGTTCACCAGCCCTGATACCATCATCTCAGCCATCGCTCGCTGACGCCTACATCTGACATCCTCTTCGCCTCAGTTTCTGTTAGTTATATAAAACATATTTCCTCTATTGATCTGAAACAACAACTGAAGTATGTACTAGAAGAGACGTTCGGATGCGTCAGTGAATTATTAGATATTGCTTTTTTTTTATTACGTTACTGAATCATAAAAAAATGTAATAAACCTAAGCCTTAACATTACGACTCAAGGATGAAAATAAAGAGTTTGTGTTTCATCCAAATTTGTAATATGGTTTGGCTAAAATAACAGAGGGCAGAATGCGAGTTAGCACTGCAGCCTTTATATAACTTTTAAAGTTTTTCTTGGCAACAACTTAGAAATATATAGCTACAAAATCTGCAAAAATAACGGTAAAAGGAATGGAAGGGTGAACTGAACTTTCAACTGGGCGACAGTTATTCAGATACAACATTTCTCTTACGAGCGCTCATGATTTTGTTCAGAAAGTGATGTGTTGATTGTTGCTATAAGCGAGAAGTCACAACTGAAGTCTGGTCTGCACCAAGTATTCCTGCTTTTGGGGGCATCGAATGAAGAACTGCAGTTTGCTGATGACACAGAGCAGCTAGAAGAAAATCTAGATGACCTACAGAATCTCGGGGCATGCGTGAACAAGGAAAGCCAAGATTATGGACTGGAAGTAAATATTAGAAGGACAAAAGTCAAGACAATCAACAAACAAGAGCAAATAAACCAGCTGTAGACATGAAAATAAATGGAAACAAACTAGAACAAGTTAAAATACATATATCTGGTACACATGATAACAGATTAGTGGAAAGGAGAAAAGGAAATTAAAAGAATAGAAATGGCCAAATGTGCGTTCAACAAAATAAAAACAAGCAATTACGTACATCAAAACATATACCACAATAAATGAAGATGATAATCATCAGATAAGAGGCAAAGATTGGAGTGAGGAAAGTGGACAGGAAAAACAAAGAATGGCAGATAGTAAGATGAGAACATATAAATGAGGAATATACAACATTTCTTTTTTGCAGACAATGGTATAACAGTACGAAGCACTGTTGTTAACTTGTGGAGGAGCATATACCCCAGTCACGTCCATTTGTCTACCTGTTATTTTGTCTCACCAAGAGTAATTGATAAGGAAACACTTTTCTCTCCAGATATTTTACTCTTTATTCTTCTTGAAGATTCATATGTATCTTCACGTTTAATCTATCCCCTCCCCCCCCCCCCCTCTGTTCCTTAATAATCTCTGCTTCCCTGTCTTTCTCTATATCCAGTCGAGGAACATTTTCCCGTGGGACCTGGATAATCCAGTGTCCACTACCCAAAGAAGGTTGGCTGCAATAGTCCTCCAATTTGCTCTTGTCCTTATGTTTTCACAGCGCACCCAGTGAAGTTGAACCCAGTTCATGTTTTATATACAGTCCACTAATCTACATCATTGTCGTCCTCTTGATTTTTTTCATCACATTTTCCATAGAGTATGGTTTTCATTATTGTATTGTGCTTTTGATATAACTAAAATATTTTAGCTATCTTTTTTTTTATTTATTTTCCCATTATTTCTCTTCTCGATTTCGACTGTATCTTCTTCTTCTTCTTCTTCACTAAAATTGGGAGCCAGATGTTCTTTGGAGCCGATGTTGAGGCCCAGAATGGTATCGGACAGGGAGCGGGTTAACGCATCTATTTTTTTTCAGTCCCTGAGTGAAGCTAAAATGCAGGGGGTGGTGGGCGTGCAGTGCTTCTTTATCCCCACTCCACCACGGGGACCATAAAGACCCCATAAGCCGGGCCAGGCCTGTAACTGGTGTATCAGTGGAAAGATGGGACAGGGTCTTGGTCGGCTGTGGTTCACCAGCCCTGATACCATCATCTCAGCCATCGCTCGCTGACGCCTACATCTGACATCCTCTTCGCCTCAGTTTCTGTTAGTTATATAAAACATATTTCCTCTATTGATCTGAAACAACAACTGAAGTATGTACTAGAAGAGACGCTCGGATGCGTCAGTGAATTATTAGATATTGCTTTTTTTTTATTACGTTACTGAATCATAAAAAAATGTAATAAACCTAAGCCTTAACATTACGACTCAAGGATGAAAATAAAGAGTTTGTGTTTCATCCAAATTTGTAATATGGTTTGGCTAAAATAACAGAGGGCAGAATGCGAGTTAGCACTGCAGCCTTTATATAACTTTTAAAGTTTTTCTTGGCAACAACTTAGAAATATATAGCTACAAAATCTGCAAAAATAACGGTAAAAGGAATGGAAGGGTGAACTGAACTTTCAACTGGGCGACAGTTATTCAGATACAACATTTCTCTTACGAGCGCTCATGATTTTGTTCAGAAAGTGATGTGTTGATTGTTGCTATAAGCGAGAAGTCACAACTGAAGTCTGGTCTGCACCAAGTATTCCTGCTTTTGGGGGCATCGAATGAAGAACTGCAGTTTGCTGATGACACAGAGCAGCTAGAAGAAAATCTAGATGACCTACAGAATCTCGGGGCATGCGTGAACAAGGAAAGCCAAGATTATGGACTGGAAGTAAATATTAGAAGGACAAAAGTCAAGACAATCAACAAACAAGAGCAAATAAACCAGCTGTAGACATGAAAATAAATGGAAACAAACTAGAACAAGTTAAAATACATATATCTGGTACACATGATAACAGATTAGTGGAAAGGAGAAAAGGAAATTAAAAGAATAGAAATGGCCAAATGTGCGTTCAACAAAATAAAAACAAGCAATTACGTACATCAAAACATATACCACAATAAATGAAGATGATAATCATCAGATAAGAGGCAAAGATTGGAGTGAGGAAAGTGGACAGGAAAAACAAAGAATGGCAGATAGTAAGATGAGAACATATAAATGAGGAATATACAACAAACCAGTATTTCGGCAAAAGCCTTTTTCAAGGATCAAATACAATCTTACCATCTGCCATTCTTGTTTCTACCAACTTTCATCGCCTTTTCTATCTTGTTTGTACAGTTGAACCGTATACCTCCATCTGCTTGAAAAGAAACTGAAACTTTCATTTCTGCTACTTTTTTTTTTTTTGCCTGCTGCTAAATCCTTTTTTTTTTTTCACTGCAGGTCTCTCAGACAATGTTTGGGGGGCAGGTATGAGCACGCTATAGTGACGCTATGATTATGAAGATCGACAGTTACGTGCCAACACCCTATACCCCTTCCTCAAGCTGCTCCTAGTAATTGTCTGCTGTGATCGCTCGAACGTAGGTAAGAAGCTGGGGCTGCAGCGTCCTTATTGTGATAGAATAATGCTGTGAGGTAGGCTCCACCTCGGGACTTCAGGCAAGTTGCCGATTTCCATTTCCCATCCTCCATCAAAGAACAATAATTAGCAAGTCCAGCGAGACTACAGCATGAACATTTAGCAAGTCCAGCGAGACTACAGCATGAACATTTAGCAAGTCCAGCGAGACTACAGCATGAACATTTAGCAAGTCCAGTTAGATCACAGCAAAAACATTTAGCAAGTCCAGTTAGATCACAGCAAAAACATTTAGCAAGTCCAGTTAGATCACAGCAAAAACATTTAGCAAGTCCAGTTAGATCACAGCAAAAACATTTAGCAAGTCCAGTTAGATCACAGCAAAAACATTTAGCAAGTCCAGTTAGATCACAGCAAAAACATTTAGCAAGTCCAGCGAGATCACAGCAAAAACATTTAGCAAGTCCAGCGAGATCACAGCAAGAAACATTTAGCAAGTCCAGCGAGATCACAGCAAGAATATTTAGCAAATCCAGTTAGATCACAGCAAGAATATTTAGCAAGTCCAGTTAGATCACAGCAAGAATATTTAGCAAGTCCAGCGAGATCACAGCAAGAATATTTAGCAAGTCCAGTTAGATCACAGCAAGAATATTTAGCAAGTCCAGTTAGATCACAGCAAGAATATTTAGCAAGTCCAGTTAGATCACAGCAAGAATATTTAGCAAGTCCAGTTAGATCACAGCAAGAATATTTAGCAAGTCCAGTTAGATCACAGCAAGAATATTTAGCAAGTCCAGTTAGATCACAGCAAGAATATTTAGCAAGTCCAGTTAGATCACAGCAAGAATATTTAGCAAGTCCAGTTAGATCACAGCAAGAATATTTAGCAAGTCCAGTTAGATCACAGCAAGAATATTTAGCAAGTCCAGCGAGATCACAGCAAGAATATTTAGCAAGTCCAGTTAGATCACAGCAAGAAACAAGAGCACTTGCGGTGTGAAATTACTGGTCTAAATTTCTTAGGAAATATTTTTAGTAATAATAATAATATTATTAATGTTTACTTATTTGTTCATTATTAGCTTCTTCACACGACATCACACAGACAAGTGAATCAATAGCAAGCACGGCAGCTGGGATTGTGCAGCTGAAGTGTGCGCCACCACGCGTCAAATTCTTGCCATATAACTAGGAAAATTGAAGGTCAAAATGAGGTCGAAAAAAAATAACTGATGGCGGTTAGAAACGTTAGAAACCCAAATTATGGTTAAGAGGTGGTTAAATAATGCAGCACATGAGTAAGTGTGTGTGTACACAAGTATATATATATATATATATATGAAAGCAGCCAGTTTACATTTAGAACAAATGCGAGACACCCTGAACCATCCATCACAAAATCTAGAGTGAGGCAGGGTTATGTACTATCTCCCTTACTATTCATAACATACATTGACAACATCTTCAAAGAAGCTGTCATACATAGTTAAAAACTCCACGACAAAACTGCCCAACAGCCCCAACCCCAGAAAGAGTGCCAGTAAACCCACAACACCTTCCAGAAGACATACCCAATAGGAGGACCGTAAACAAACTCCTTTTTGCTGACGATCAAGCACTTATAGTCACATCAGAGAAAGACCTACAGAAGAACATGGACAATTTAGCAAGGGCATGTCAAAGCCACAACATAAAGATCAGTGTTGAAAAAACAGAAGCCATGATCAGAGCGAGTGAAAAAATGAGAACAAAGATCTTCCTAGACAACCAGCCCTTGAAACAAGTGAAACATTTCAAATACCTAGGTAGCATAATATCATCCGTAGGGACAATTGACGCAGAGACTGAGAACAGATGCAATAAAGCAAATCAGATCACTGGAGAAATGACTCCTTTACTGAGAAAGAAATACATCACAACTGAAACAAAAAATGGCACTGTACAACACAATTTTCCTCCCAACTTTATGCTATCACTGTCAAACATGGACACTAACAGCCAAGAACAAAAGAAAAATAATCACGACAGAAATGACATGTTTAAGGAGAATACTAAATGTGACAAGAAGAGACCAAATAAGAAAAGACGTCATCAGGGCAACGGCTGGAGTAACACCAGTATTACATTATACCCAGAAACAGCAAGTCAAATGGTTTGGCCATGTTACATGGTTACTACCAGACAGCATATCACAGATAACATTCACACTAAGATTTGTAGGTAACAGAGGAAGAGGCGCCCATGCAGAAGATGGAGAGAAGAAATTACAGAAGCATTAAATATCCCATTACATTAAGCAAATCGTCGAGCCCTATCAAGACGTCTATTTGTCCCCTCAACATTGGAAGGTATATAAGGAAGAAGGCAAGACAAGGATCCCAATTAACAAAAGTCCACGGACCCCCTGGTGTTTCAGAATCCAGGCAACGGGCCCTCTTACTCTGGAAAGTTTCATATGTGTGTAGTAGCTATATGCTTTAAATGCAATAGATTTTTTTCAGAAAATGTGGGTAGCCTTCAACGAGTAAACGCTACACTACACTAAAAAACACAGCACAAACTTGGTGAATTGTCGAAATGACACTGTAGTTAAGAAAAAAAATAGACAGTAATTAACATTCCTACATGTTCTGACAAGTGAACAGAATATGAAACGTGTGACAGCTAACCAACCTAAATATGGTGAGAGAAATCATGCCTGCTGTTATTTCGAATAATCGCGTCCACATCTGGTTCCACATCGGTTGATAAACATTTCACAGTGACAGTTTTAAAAACGTACCTTGAGTTTTTGCCATGGACTCACCACTGAAGGTTCCGCGGACCCCTGTGGATCACTGATCACCAGTTGGGAATCACTGATATATATATATATATATATATATACATCAGTGGCAGTTATCAGGTAGTATTTAAATATATCCTTAGATAGTACCATCATCCAACTTTATAACAGTTGTACGTAGGGGCGTTGGGAGTTACGTGCGCAAAGCAAAGCAATAACAAAATGGCTACCCAACTGTTAGCGTGTACCAAAGAAGAACAGAGAAGTGTAGTGCGATTTTTGTGGGGTAAAGGACATTCAGTTGAGGGCATTCATAAAGAAATGATTACAGTTTATGCTGAAAAGTATTTATCACGTAAAACGTGCCTCAGTGCAATGGAAACACCTGTCATCGCCATGCGGAAAAAAATTCAAGACTATGCCTTCTGCTGGAAAGGTTATGCTGACAGTGTTCTGGGATTATCGAGGAGTGTTGTTAACCAAGTTCCAGAAGTGTGGTGACAGTGTGAATTCTGTATCGTACTGTGAAGTTCTGTCGATGCTATGTCCTTGTCTGCTGACTAGAGGTATGCTTCTCCTTCATGACAATGCCAGACCACATACGGCTCGGTTAACCCAAGAGAAAATTAGCCAGTTGGGTTGGGAAGTTCTTGAACATCCACCCTGTAGTCCTGACTTAGCTCCAAGTGATTTTCACCCGCTTGGTCCATTAAAAAACCACCTTGGCGTGAGAAGATTCTCGAGTGACGAAGAGGTGGAAACAGAAGTAAAAAAAATGGTTCAGAAATCGGACTCCCGATTTTTACGCCATGGATAATGCATCACTGATTACACGATGGGACAAATGTATCAATGTTGGTGGCGATTACGTTGAGAAATAGGGGAATAATGTAGGTTCAAAAATTAAAACTTTTCAAATTACTGTCGCATTTAGTTTTTTTGTAACAGGCATTTGCAGGTTACTTAGTGGCTTATATATATATATATATATATATTATATATATATATATATATATATACATCAGTGGCAGTTATCAGGTAGTATTTAAATATATCCTTAGATAGTACCATCATCCAACTTTATAACAGTTGTACGTAGGGGCGTTGGGAGTTACGTGCGCATGCGCAAAGCAATAACAAAATGGCTACCCAACTGTTAGCGTGTACCAAAGAAGAACAGAGAAGTGTAGTGCGATTTTTGTGGGGTAAAGGACATTCAGTTGAGGGCATTCATAAAGAAATGATTACAGTTTATGCTGAAAAGTATTTATCACGTAAAACGTGCCTCAGTGCAATGGAAACACCTGTCATCGCCATGCGGAAAAAAATTCAAGATTATGCCTTCTGCTGGAAAGGTTATGCTGACAGTGTTCTGGGATTATCGAGGAGTGTTGTTAACCAAGTTCCAGAAGTGTGGTGACAGTGTGAATTCTGTATCGTACTGTGAAGTTCTGTCGATGCTATGTCCTTGTCTGCTGACTAGAGGTATGCTTCTCCTTCATGACAATGCCAGACCACATACGGCTCGGTTAACCCAAGAGAAAATTAGCCAGTTGGGTTGGGAAGTTCTTGAACATCCACCCTGTAGTCCTGACTTAGCTCCAAGTGATTTTCACCCGCTTGGTCCATTAAAAAACCACCTTGGCGTGAGAAGATTCTCGAGTGACGAAGAGGTGGAAACAGAAGTAAAAAAAATGGTTCAGAAATCGGACTCCCGATTTTTACGCCATGGATAATGCATCACTGATTACACGATGGGACAAATGTATCAATGTTGGTGGCGATTACGTTGAGAAATAGGGGAATAATGTAGGTTCAAAAATTAAAACTTTTCAAATTACTGTCGCATTTAGTTTTTTTGTAACAGGCATTTGCAGGTTACTTAGTGGCTTATATATATATATATATATATATATATATATATATTATATATATATATATATATATATACATCAGTGGCAGTTATCAGGTAGTATTTAAATATATCCTTAGATAGTACCATCATCCAACTTTATAACAGTTGTACGTAGGGGCGTTGGGAGTTACGTGCGCATGCGCAAAGCAATAACAAAATGGCTACCCAACTGTTAGTGTGTACCAAAGAAGAACAGAGAAGTGTAGTGCGATTTTTGTGGGGTAAAGGACATTCAGTTGAGGGCATTCATAAAGAAATGATTACAGTTTATGCTGAAAAGTATTTATCACGTAAAGCGTGCCTCAATGCAGTGGAAACACCCGTCATCGCCATGCGGAAAAAAATTCAAGATTACGCCTTCTGCTGGAAAGGTTATGCTGACAGTGTTCTGGGATTATCAAGGAGTGTTGTTAACCAAGTTCCAGAAGTGTGGTGACAGTGTGAATTCTGTATCGTACTGTGAAGTTCTGTCGATGCTATGTCCTTGTCTGCTGACTAGAGGTATGCTTCTCCTTCATGACAATGCCAGACCACATACGGCTCGGTTAACCCAAGAGAAAATTAGCCAGTTGGGTTGGGAAGTTCTTGAACATCCACCCTGTAGTCCTGACTGAGCTCCAAGTGATTTTCACCCGCTTGGTCCATTAAAAAACCACCTTGGCGGGAGAAGATTCTCGAGTGACGAAGAGGTGGAAACAGAAGTAAAAAAAATGGTTCAGAAATCGGACTCCCGATTTTTACGCCATGGATAATGCATCACTGATTACACGATGGGACAAATGTATCAATGTTGGTGGCGATTACGTTGAGAAATAGGGGAATAATGTAGGTTCAAAAATTAAAACTTTTCAAATTACTGTCGCATTTAGTTTTTTTGTAACAGGCATTTGCAGGTTACTTAGTGGCTTATATATATATATATATATAGGACCCCTAGGGATCGCTGACCACCAGTTGGGAACCATTTATGTCTCCACAAGTTTTGTATTTCCACTTGTATAGCTCTTCATTCCATATTTTCATATTTTATCCAATGTTCATGCCTTATCTGTGTGTGCATTTTCAAATTGCAAAAATATATCGCCTTTTACAATATGGCTCGGCTAACAGTCCCTCGAGCTGTAGGCCAATCTCCATTCTATCGAATTTATCAATCATTTTGATGAACACATATAAATCATCAGTGTGATGAACATATATAAATCATCACTTTGATGAACACATATAAATCATCAGTGTGATGAACATATATAAATCATCACTTTGGTGAACACATATAAATCATCAGTGTGATGAACATATATAAATCATCAGTGTGATGAACATATATAAATCATCACCTTGATGAACATATATACATCAACACATAAATAAATAACGTTACACTATGTGCAAGAAAATAATGTGTTCTTTGACCATCAGTCATATTTTAGCCTCAAATATTCTTACCACACGGTTCTCATATTCACTATCTGTCATATTTTAGGCTCAGACATTCTTGCCACACGGCTCTCATGTTGACTATCTGTCATATTTTAGGCTCAAACATTCTTGCCACACGGCTCTCATGTTGACTATCTGTCATATTTTAGGCTCAAACATTCTTGCCACACGGCTCTCATGTTGACTATCTATCATATTTTAGGCTCAAACATTCTTCCCACGCGTATCTAAGCAAAATAACAGAATATTTGTTAAACGATAAATCGTGTTGTGCTGTTTTTTGATGACTTGAAAAAAAAAAAAAGAATTTGACGTGATTGAGCACGAAATTTTGTTTGAAAGCTTAAAACCTAACGAACTTTATTACATTCTTTCTTCCTGGCACATTCATTCATTCATTCATTTGCGTGTCCCTTGCGGAACTTTGCCTCCCAAACAGCACTCCTGTAGGCCTCTCGGTTGTGAGCAAGATGGCCTGCTGCTGTTGCATCCATTTCCAGATCGTCAACGATGTCTTGCAGCCATCTTCGTCTTGGTCTTCCTCTTTTTCTTTTTCCCATTATGTATCCTTCCAATACGGTCTTCTCTAAATTATCATGACGTTTAATGTGTCCAAAATATTTCAGTTTTCTCTGTTCAATCCTCTTCACTAGCCAGCCTTCTTCTTGGCACAAGGCAGACAAAATGTCTCCGAGGTATTCCTGAGCCTCTGCTTGTTACTATTCATATCAGTGATCTTCCACTTCATCTAAAAAGACCGTCTTGTGTCTTTTTGTTTGCTGATGACTGCACAGTTTACACCAGTGACAATGGTTGTACTAACCTTGAATATGTAACAAATAATATACTGGAATTCATGTTAAACTGTTTAACTACTGATTTCGATTTGTTGTGATACCAATAAATCTGAATAGTCAAATGTGGAATCATGAAAGAAATACATCTTCTGGGATCTCGACAGTTGTTGCTAAATTTACACAAACAGCATTTTCTTCTAACCAGATCTGAATGGAAATTAAAATAACAAACTAGCGTTGTAAATTTGCATATACTGCCTGCATTTCTACAGATTTCTGTAATAGTGCAAGATCGAATTAAGAAATAAAGAAAGTTAAAGTTAGTGTCAAAGTTCTGTCAAAAGTAAATATGTCCTCGTCTGCATTTATATTTTTACCAAGAGTTTTTCATATTCGGCAAGCCAGAAACCGAAATTTTTGTATTCTGTCTCGGTAAGCATATATATATATATATATATGTATGTATGTATGTATTTATACACAGATCCTCATCTATCTACCAGCAGTCCATCTATCTTTTATTCTCTAATAGGAATGCAAGCATTCACAAAACGTTGAAAGAAAATGTATAAAATGTTGGACATACCTTATCTACGATTATATATGTTCTGGACAGATCAGATAATTTCACGAGTTTTCTGAGAATTATGCCAGTTCACACTGCTCGACCAAAGAACTAACTTGTTTAGCCGTGGGTTTTCGGGAACAAAACATCCGAGTATAAGAACAGACATGGTATACACACCTGGCCACTAATCAGAAAGAGCACGGCTGTTACCACACGGCAGTTCGAAGCTTCAGCGGCGTGTTACTGAACCTAAATGCGGTGACTTCTTCGTTTATAACAGATGTGCTCTTCATTTGATGAGTAATTATTTCTGCTGTAAAATAAAGATGAATGTGTCTTAGACGGCCTATGCCCCAAGCGCTGGGGAATGCCATATTCCCGTGGCTTGCTAGTTTAGCAGTAAACGTTTTTCTATACTGCTTGAGCAAGGGCTTCTTCTCTCAAGCAAACATAGCTGAGCTAGAGGGCCTAGGGTCCAAAGCAGGGGAAAACAGTATCCAACCTCTTCAGGGTGTCCTCTGCTAAAAGGCTGTTGTGTTTCTTCAGCGTTATTAACGGAGAGCGGCCCTAGGTTGTCGTCTCCAGAAGCAGTTGGATCTGCCATTACGTCTTCTTCTCAGAGCACGCGTTTAAACCCCTGTAACTTCTTACATCAGCTGCAGCGCTTCATGCAAACCCCTGTAACTTCTTACATCAGCTGCAGCGCTTCATGCAAACCCCTGTAACTTCTTACATCAACTGCAGCACTTCACGCAAACCCATGTAAACTTCTTACATCAGCTGCAGCGCTTCATGCAAACCCCTGTAACTTCTTACATCAGCTGCAGCTCTTCACGCAAACCCCTGTAACTTCTTACATCAACTGCAGCACTTCACGCAAACCCCTGTAACTTCTTACATCAACTGCAGCACTTCACGCAAACCCCTGTAACTTCTTAGATCAACTGCAGCACTTCACGCAAACCCATGAAACGGGCTCCCCATCCGATACAATGTCTGTGTTTAAAATCTTCATGGATAATTTGGTAAATCTAGGACCACCAAAGAAAACACAAATATGCCTCAGTGTGCTTCGCTGGAACCTACTGTAGCAGTCTGATGAACGAGGTAAGGATTCGCTTACAGCGGACCCTCTATCGAAGCTTGGCTTGAATCATGTTGGGGGGGGGGGAGTCGCACTTTCTCTGTGTGCAGTCTCTGCACAATAATCTCTGCTAGCGGTCTCCTTTAATCATCACATGCCGTTAGTGTCAACATCCTCAGTACTAAACAAACAAATAAATCCTTAGGCCCTCTCGCAATTAAGAGCAAGAAAGGGATGGTTTTTGCATATTTTCTTACGTAATCCATCCATCCATCCATACCTCCATCCATCCATCCATCCATCCATCCATCCATCCATCCATCACCGGTAATCGACGCTGATGTATTCATTCGCAGATCATCAGCAATGCCTTGCAGCCATCTTCGCCTTGGTCTTCCTCTCTTTCTTTTTCCCATTCCCTCCCAGGGTTGTCTTCTCTAAATTCTCGTTTAATATGTTCAAAATATTTCAGTTTTCTCTCTTTAATCTTCGTTACTAGTCAACCTTCTTCAAAATTAAGTTCTTGTAGTATGGATTATATTTGTTCTTTTTTTGTGTGTGTCCATGATATTTGAAGTATCTTAATGCGAAGAAAACTCAATTGATAACAACCGACAAAACAAATAAGGCAGCTGATATCAATGAAGAAAACTTGGAAGAAGTGGAGAGTTTTTAATATCTTGGATCATTACTAACTAATAATGGAGATACAATGAGGGAAATTAAGAGGAGGACATCTATCGCTCTTAAGAGAGAAAAACAACTAAAGAAGCTGTAGATAGGAATAGACAGAACTAAAAAAAATACGATTTTTAAGGGCAGGCATCTTTCCCATCGCAACATATGCCCGTGAGACCTGGACACTTAACAAAACAGTCGAAAGACACATAAATACCTTTGAATGTAAATGCTACAGACGAGTTCTTCAAATATCCTGGACACAAAAAAGAACAAATATATCCATACTACAAGAACCTAATATTGAAGAAGGCTGGATAGTAAGGAGGATTAAACAAAGAAAGCTTAAATATTTTGGACACATTAAACGTCATGATAATATAGAGAAGACCGACTTGGAAGGGTACATAATGGGAAAAAGAAAGAGAGGAAGACCAAGGCGAAGATGGCTGCAAGATATCGTTGACGATCTACAAATGGATGCATCAGAAGCATTTCATATTGCTTACAATCGAGAAGCCTTCAGGAGTTCTGTTAGGGAGGCAAAGTTTCGAAAGGGACATGCAAATGAATGAATGAATGAATGAATGATATTTGAAGGACTCTTCTGTAGCATTTACATGTATGTATGTGTTTCTCCACTAGTCTCTCATGGCGAAGGTCGAGGGTTCGAATCCGGCTGGCGGCAACCCAGTCACCCAGCTGTAGAAATGGGTACCCGACTTCTTCTGGAGTTGGGGAAGGAAAGGCAGCCAGGCGTGATACTGACCATATCACCCTCTAGTGTGCTGACAGGTCAAGGAAAATATGGGCACTAACACCATATCCCTGTGTGCCTCCAAAGCATGACAGGGTCACCTTTACCTTTACCTTTTATGTGTTTCTCAGGTCTCAAAATGCATTTCACGGCATCAGCAACTCCTCCTCGCGTCTCTCACTTCTTACATCCTGCAACCAGCCTCTGTTGGATGACTCTGCTCTGCTGCATACTCTCCGCCTTATCCTTAACACTTCTTCGCCATGCTGTCATTCTTTCTTTCCTGCAGGTGTTCGTCACGTGGCTTTTCTTCCCTGTGGGCGTTGGAAGTTTTTTTTTTTTGTGCAGCACCTGGTTAATAAATCAGTTATATCTTGCTGCTAAAATTACTCTTATATAGTGAATGTTGTTGTTTGGTACAGTAAGCTGTGTTTTCTCCCTTCAACAAGGTTTTCTGTTCCATAAAAAAAGTGTTTTCTATGCTTCTGGAGCGAGATATGTGACAGATCGCAATATAAACTAACTATGTGATGTGACAGATGCTAACAAACACACTTTGTTATGTGATGAACAACAGCTTATATTGTTGCTATATCTCTCTAGAATTGGCCAGCAGTATGTTCTTAGTAGTCGAAGCTGTGAAAATGTTGAAGTTTAGATATGAAATTCTACGGTAGTTTGCAGTGACTACTTTGAAGTTTCGGAGTTGACCGAGACCGCTCCAGCACCATAGGGTCCATGTCCAGCCCTGCAGCACTGGTCAGCCTCGAAGTCGGGACAATAATTTTGAACCGCCATGTAGAGTTAATAGATAAATAAACATAAATGATGCATAAATCTTAGCTTTTGCTATCATTCGCGTAAGAGAGCCGGGTCTGCATTTTGTGCCAGACTTTCTTACAAGAAGGATACTAAAGAGCTAACTTTATTTCTAATCTGCTCATTTTCCGTGTATTTATCTGGTGCGTTGTTCATGTATGCAGTCCCTGACAAAGGCTGTTGTCGAAATATTGGATTGCTGTATCTTCTTCATTTGTACCTGCTCATTTTAATTTCTGTCACTCTTGGTTTTTCTATTTTTTTCGCCCTCTATAGTCTCTGTTATTTTTCATTTTCAAAACTGAGCCATACGCCCTTATCTACCGTTATTACTAGTATCAGTTTTACCGAAGTCTTTATTTCCCTTATCTTTCATCCTGTTAATAGATACACCAACAGAGAGGCACGATAGGGTCTTGACCAGCCGGCCCTGATATCTTCCACATTACTCCAGAACATTCTTTATATCCTGAAGATAACACAAAATAAAACTGATATGTCGCAGAAGATAACATGAAGTGAATTTGCTACAAGACAAAGAATAACATAACATGGATTTAATGTTATTTTACATTGTATCCTCTGTGCGGAGGTCACTTTTGCATTTCTGTTGGGATATCGGAAACTTATAGTGCGCCCTGCTTCTCTGTACACTCTCTTCACTTGCAGATCATTAGCTTTTCACTCGTTTATTATCATCATCATCATCGTCGTCGTCATCATCATCTCCTTCTTCTTCATAATCGTCTTCTTCTTCTTCTTCTTCTCTCCACTATTACTACTGTAGCTACTCTACTAAGATTTCCATGAAACTTTACACTCTATTCTCTGCAGCCATCACAACAATGGTCCGGAATACAGGCATGGTATCAGATGGAGAGTGGGTTCCAGGGTTTTACTGAGACCCCACAGTAAATCTAATTCTTCGGCATCTCGACAGACCTCCACTACATCACGATAGCTCAATCCTTTTATCCAGCCTGTTTCAAAGAGAACTATGAAAGAGGAAAATTGGGTCCTGGCCCGTCAAACAGCAACATTCAAAGTCTAAGTACCATGATATCCTGTCTAATATCCAGTCTAAATACCATAATATCCTGTATCACGGTTTACGCCACCTACCGCGCGACTGGATATACGAACATCTTGGCTTTTAACCGATTTTCATCTCGGCGGTACATCGAATCGATGAGATCACAGTAACTCCATATATTATGATTCTCATTTCATTAAATGTGGCTTATATGTTTCCCCCTCTATGCTCCTTTCTCGTACCTGGTTACCAAAACATATTGTCGGCCACGCCTCTGCATTGTAATATGCAACGCAGGCGTTAATATGTAGATGATGTAATCAGATATACCGTTTTTGTCGTAATAAATGCCACTATAACCGCGAAATCCTCGGTCATTTTTTTTTTGTTTAAAAGAAAGCGTAAGGTTTCAAGATTTTGTTGATATCAGGGAAGAAGCGTTGTCATTCATGGATTGTAGTAAGACACCAAATGAAAGACAGCATGACGGCATCAAATATTACAGCTTAGTGACAAAATCACGGCACCATCTGACGAGGTTTTGCTGACTGGGTTATCAACACACAAACACGCCATAGCTTAGACGTGCGATAACGACGGCTGTAGGTATTCTGATACAGCAGCCAGCTTTATGTAGCTCCACAGCGGTACCACACTCAGTGTCTCAACACATCGGTGGACGATTCAAACAGTATTTAATGGCGAACATGACGATGATGAATATGTGAGTGCGGCTGATGATGACGCCATCCAGTAGCTAAAATTACTGGTGGAGCACACGAGAATACAAATACACTTGCAAAGAAGACTTAAGCTAGTTAGTCGACCACATGAACTCGAAGATAGGAGATATTCTCTCTCTTCAGTTCTAAGTTAAGTCGCTTTTAGCGCACACCTCTACCTTTCCTTCCGAGTGCAAACACCAGAACTTCTTTTAAAAGTTTGTTTCACTAACAATAAATAAATATATCTCGCCTTACAATTCTCGTGCCCATGATTTCTCACTCAATACTCGTGCAAGAAGTCACGTTCATGTGATATCTAGAAACTTCTCCAAGATTCTCAAGTCAGGGGAGATAATCTCAAACTACCTGAATCGTAAGTTAAATATGAAAACAACGGAAATAACCCCCAGAAATCTTATACTGTTACATCAGTGAGAGTGTACTTAAGGTTCTCCTGTTTTAAGCGACGGCCCAAAGGACTTCTTCTGTTGTAAAGTAGTAGAATACTGAATAGTTAATAAATGGGATAAAAAAGCGGGAGGGGGATTGGAATAGTTTGCACTGACTTACAAAGCTCCTCTCGGGGGCACTGATGAACGTATAGGGAGTATTATTGGCTATAACCGATCTACTTCGCCCCCTCCCCCTTGTGTCTTACAGTGACTGTAAATCTGGATAACACTCAAAGTACACGATGTCAGATGCAGTAGGCAGATACAAGAGATTATAAAGAATATAAAACGAAGTGATGAGCACTTTAAAAAATATATATTTAAAACATCAGTGAACACGCTATAGAAAAGAGAATGAATGTCAGGGGAATGTCTTCTGGTAATGACGGAACTCAAGGATTTCTGGAAATCATTTAATGTCTTCGTTTTTATTCCAGGACACCAGAGTTGTCTTCTTCTCCAAGAAATGAAAGAATAGACACGGCGTTGAGGCTAGCTACATCAACAGTATCAGATGTCTCATGTCAAAAACGCTGTAAAAGTAAAGGAAGAAGTGAAGACAGGATTTCCTGATCCATGTTTACGATAATGAACTAAAAGCAAGGACTTATATAATGTTAAACATGTTTCAATTTTAAAAACTGTTCATACTTTCTATTGGAAAATATAAAACAATAAAACAAGTAGTGCAACAGGGGTGTGTACTATCTCCAGACCTTTTTTCTCTGTACAGCGAACATATTCTAAGAACGATCATTACAGAACCAGGTATAAAAGTAGGAGGATACAGTATTAACAACCTTCGGTATGTTGACGACACAGTACTGATAGCTGAGAACCAACAAGACCTGCAAAATCTCTTGTATAAAATCGCCAAAGAAAATGAACAGAAAGGCCTTACTTTGAACATAAAAAAGACACAGACCATGGTTATATCTAAGAAACAGAATCCACCAACATGCAGTATAAAATGAAATTGAAGTATTATAAGCAGGTGCAGAAATTCAAATACCTTGGAGTAGTAATAACTTCAGATGGGAAATACAGAACAGAAATTACGAACAGAATAGGTCAAGTAAAGACTGCATTTCAGAGAATGAGAAACATATTATGCAACACATCCTTATCAATGAATGTTAGAAAACAAGTCCTAAAATGTTATACTGAACCTATCTTATTATATGGAAGTGAATCATGGACAGTAGGCAGGTCTGCACAAAAGTCATTGGAAGCAGCAGAAATGTGTTTTATTAGAAGAATGTTGTGAATTCCTTGGACAGCAAAAATAACTAATAGAGAATGTTTGAGGAGAGTTGGCGATTGAAAAAGTCTTGTCAAAACAAAAAAAAAATAAGAGAGAGAATGTACTTTCATAGGACATGCAATGAGAAGAGGGGACATTGAAAATATTATAACAACAGGAAAAATAGAGGGAATAAGAGCAAGGGGAAGACCAAAATAAATGATACTGGACAGTCTGACGAGATAGTGCGAGAGGAGATCACCAACTGAGCTAATGACCTGCATGAAGGATCGTGCACTCTGGAGAAGCATAATAGCCAACGCCAGTCGGTACAGCACCTGATGATGATAATGATGATGATGATCCTTTTTCTTATGATAAAACTATAAATGATCTTTCTGTAAAGGATTCCAGAAGGGTGCACTTACTCTGCAGCACCAGCAACATTCCCTGACAAATGAAAGTGGAGACGTTCCGGTGTCGAACCAAATAACTTCAATCTGAGAAGCTGCTTTCAATATCAACTGAACCATTCTAGCTCCAGTGACTTACATAATATAAGTAGCTTTATCCGTAGTGCTGAAGGAAAAACAGATGACAGAAATCGAATCTATAGTACTTTTACACCTCTTATATGAAATATCTTATATCTTATATCCTTCCCGTGCCGTTAAACGTCACATAGGGCTCGCAAAGTAGTTCGCCAATTTTTCCTGTCTTCGGCGAGTCTTTCAACCTCATCAAAGGATTTTATGCCTGTTAATTTGGCCTCTCTTAATAATGTCCTCTTCAGAGTTTCACGCGGTCTGCCTCTTTTTCTTCGGCCGGTTGCGTTCCACTTGATAGCTTGTTTTGGGATTCTCTGATCATTTCTTCTCATCAAGTGACCAACATATGTCCATCTCCTTTTCCTGATCATCCATGAGATTGTTTGTTGTTCAGTCATCTGTCTTATCTCTGCGTTGTTCTTGAATTCATTCCACTTGATGCCGAGTATTTTCCTTAGGCATTTGTTTTCAAAAGAGTCTAATTTCTTGTCTATTTCTTTAGTTGTTTTCCAGCTTTCGCATGCATAAATGAGGGTGGATATTACATTTGAATTGAATAGTCTTAACTTGGTTTTTTGTGCTTATAACTTTTGAATTCCATATGTTCTCAAGATTCTTGAAGATTGATGCTGCTTTTGCAATTCTGATCCTAACTTCCTTTCTAGTGTCACCATCCTGGTCTATGTAGCTGCCAAGGTATGCAAATTGATTGACTTCTTCAATATCTGTCCCTTCTATATGTATTTTTCCATTTTGATTGATGGGAATTTTCATTATTTTTGTTTTGTCCTTGTTAATTTCAAGTCCTATTTTGCTAGCCAGTGAAGACAGGCTATCTGTTTTTTCTTGCATGAAATTCACATTGTTACTGATAAGAGTTATGTCATCAGCAAAATTAAGATCTTCTAGTTGGGTCCCATGTACCCAGTCAATACCTGTGTTACCTGTGCAGCATTTTTTCATTATGAAGTCTATTGTAATCCCAAAAAGTAAAGGAGACAGTATACATCCTTGTTTCACGTCTGTTTCAATCTGGAACCATTCACTCATCCCTTCTTCTGTCTTGACTGCACAAACATATCCATTGTATAAGTCCTTAATGATGTTGACAATTTTAGATGGTATTCCATATAGACTTAAAACTCTCCATAATGAATCTCTGTGTATGCTATCAAATGCCTTTTTAAAATCTATGAAGTTCAGTATTAATGGTTTCTGCTTTTCAATATGTTCTTCAAGTATTATTCTTAGAGTAAAGATCTGGTCGAGACAGCTTCTCCCTTTTCGAAATCCTGCTTGTTCTTCTCTCATTGCAGTATCCACTATATCTTTGAGTCTATTCAAAATGACCTTGCATGGCTTATGAAATAAATTCCTTATAAAATATATGAACAGATTTCCTTATAAAATATATAGTAACAGATTTCCTTATAAAATAAATGAACAGATTTCCTTATAAAATATATAGTAACAGATTTCCTTATAAAATAAATGAACAGATTTCCTTATAAAATATATGAACAGATTTCCTTATAAAATATATGAACAGATTTCCTTATAAAATATATGAACAAATATAAACATAGAGAGTTCTCTTTCTGGAGCTTGGTTTTCTTTTATAACGCACTGACACTTTGATATCATGAGACTTGCCTGAGATGAGACACATTCTTAAGAAAGGTATTCTTAGGCAAGAGTATCCATACCGCACGAGAGCCATACCACATGAGAGCCATACCACATGAGAGAAACACCACATGAGAGCCATACCACATGAGAGAAAAACCACATGAGAACCATACCACATGAGAGCCATACCACAATAGAGCTACACCACATGAGAGCCATACCACATGAGAGCTATACCACATGAGAACCATACCACACGAGAGCCATACCACAAGAGAGAAAAACCACATGAGAGCCATGCCACATGAGAGCCATATCACATGAGAACCATACCACATGAGAGCCATACCACAAGAGAGCTACACCACATGAGAGCCATACCACATGAGAACCATATCACATGAGAGTCATACCACAAGAGAGCTATACCACATGAGAGCCATATCACATGAGAACCATACCACATGAGAGCCATACCACATGAGAACCATACCACATGAGACCCATACCACAAGAGACCCATACCACATGAGAGCCATCTGATAAGGGTGTAGGAGTCTTTTATCTCCTAACACTTTGTTATTACACAAAAATTTCAGTTGTTGACTGTTACCGTTAAATATAACAACTATTTATGATGTGATGATCATCTCTCGGCCGCTCTGTTCCTAGATATCCGTATGTAAAATAAACCAACTTATAGATAGCATCTGAAGCCATCATTGAATCATGGGACTGGTGGTGGTTGTGATTCCGACATAATAGCCTTGATCAATCTTTGGCTTTCTAACACTGCCAGTACATCAACTAAGAGGTATACTGGGCAGTCCATTTCAGTAAGGGAGGGGGAGTCTGCAATCATAAAAAGTTTAAGAACCCCTGCTGTGGGAGATGTGTGAGACCAGATAAAGTGACCTGTCTTGTGACATTGTTCCAGAGCTCAGAGGGCTTTCACTGCTTTAAGGTTTAGAGTTCGTATTAGATTAAAACAGAATGGCTGATCTACAAGCTAAAGGCCTCTAAAATAGTTTCTCATCGCCTTATCCAATTTCTATCGGGTTTTGGGGGGGGGGGGGGAAGGGGTGTGGGACAGGGTCCTACCTGTAGCCAATACTTTACTGGCATTTGACCATTATTTTAATATAACTTCTTCTTCTTCTTCTTCTTCGACTTCTTCACTGGAACGGGGAGCTTGATGTTTTTTGCACCAGATTTGGTTAAGATGTTGAGGCACAGCATAATGTCGGATTTGGAGCGGGTTATGGTAGCTATTTTATTTCGGTACTTAAAAAGCAGCTAAAAAAGCAGAGGGTATGCAAAACTTCCTTAACAGACTCAAACGCCATAATGACTGGCGACCCTTGCCTCGGTTAGCCAGACTAGGCCTTTTGCTGGAGGTGCCAAAGGAGAGGTGGGACAGGGTCATGGTCGGCTATTTTTCGCCCTTCCTGGCTCTAGCATGTCAGCTGTGGGTCGCTGGCTGCTAAATACGACAGCATCTTCACTCACAATATAGCATAAGAAGAAGCAGAAATGACCTAATTGCCAGGATGAAATTTCCCACAATACTCTAGTTTAAACTGCACATTAACATGTGGCTAGTGCTCGAACTAATAGACTAAATGAATGTGGCTAGTGCTAAAACTAATAGACTAAATGAATGTGACTAGTGCTAAAACTAATAGACTAAATGAATGTGGCTAGTGCTAAAACTAATAGACTAAATGAATGTGGCTAGTGCTAAAACTAATAGACTAAATGAATGTGGCTAGTGCTAAAACTAATAGACTAAATGAATGTGGCTAGTGCTAAAACTAATAGACTAAATGAATGTGGCTAATGCTAAAACTAATAGACTAAATGAATGTGGCTAATGCTAAAACTAATAGACTAAATGAATGTGGCTAGTGCTAAACTACTATAAATGACACACAATAATTAGTGTATGAGTATACAACTATACACGAATCAGTGTTGTAAAGCTGTGATACCAAAATGTATAGACTAGGAAAAAAAGTAGAAATAGCTTTATTACTTAACGACTACAAAGTTTTGACGTTTCGGCGTGAGCCTTAATCATACAAACACATACAGGACGAAGAATTAGAGAGAGGAGATAAAGTATAGATTCAAATGAATCCTATTTTTAAAAAAAAATAGGTAAATAAAATGAATAGAGCACTTAGCTATAACTTGAAAGAATATGTAGTTTTCCGACGCTCGTACAAAAATGCGACCGTTCAAAAACGTGCTACGTTCAAAATGTGCTCGTTCAGAAATATACAGAAATGCGCATGGTTAAGCGTAGAGAATGTTTAAATAGAGACTGCATTTAAATAGAGGAGATAAAGTATAGATTCAAATGAATTCTATGTTAAATAAATAAATAAAATGAACAGAGCACTTAGCTTTAACTTGAAAGAATATGTAGCTTTTCCAACGCTCGTTCAAAATGCACCAGTTCAAAATGTGCTACGTTTCAAAATGTGCTCGTTCAGAAATGTACAGAAATGCGCATGGTGGAGTATAGAGAATGTTTAGAGACTTGTAATGTGTGATAAGTGGATCGTAACTGAGGGTGGTGGGTGGGGAAACTGTTGAGGGGAAAGAGAGTGATACAATGGTAACATAGCCAGGAGAAGATGAGATAAATGATTATGATTGGGGTAGAGGGATGATAATGCGATGATATGAGGAGGTTCCGTACTATGTGTAACAAGTGAGAAGAGAATGGAGCTTAGCGGAGAGGGATTATGATTGAGGAAGAGGAGAATGTTATGTGTAGCTGAATAACGAGTTCCATCCCTGTGGTTCCAGCGACCCATAGTCCTGAATGTAGCGGTTCTCAAGCGCTAGGCGGCGTTGTCATCTGTGTGACATTGTTTGATGGCTTTTACCAGAAAATCAGATTTGCCTCTGTGGTTGGGGCCATTGAAATGATTCGGGACTGGTTTCGAAGCATGCTGGGTGATATCGTACAGATGTTTCTGCATGCGGTCCCTGAGGCCAGTTTCACCAATATAAGTTATCCTGCATCTTTTGCATACGATTACATATATTACATTACGGGACTCGCAAGCGAATCCCTCATGAAGAGTTAGGATAGTTTTAGGAAATGTGATTGTTTTCGTTTCCCAGACTACAGGGCAAGTAACACAGCGAGGGTGGTTACATTTTCTGGTGCCAACACATGCTCCATTCTCTTCTTACATGTTACACAGAGTTCAGAACCTTCTCATATCATCGCATTATCATCCCTCTACCCCAATCATAATCATTTATCCCATCTTCTCCTGGCTATGTTACCATTGCATCACTCTCTTTCCCCTCAGCAGTTTCCCCACCCGCCACCCTCAGTTACGATCCACTTATCACACATCACAAGTCTCTAAACATTCTCTACACTCCACCATGCGCATTTCTGTACATTTTTGAACGAGCATTTTGAAATGTAACACATTTTGAACTGGAGCATTTCTGAACGAGCGCTGGAAAAGCTACATATTCTTTCAAGTTTTAGCTAAGTGCTCTGTTCATTTTGTTTATTTATTTAACATAGGATTCGTGTGAATCTATACTTTATCTCCGTTCTCTAATTCTTCGTCATGTATGTGTTTGTATGATTAAGGCTCAAGCCGAAACGTCAAAACTTTGTAGTCGTTAAGTAATAAAGCTGTTCCTACTTTTTTACCAGTTTATACATTCTAGACTAAATTAGTGTTACTAAACTAAATAAATGTGGATGGTGCTAAAACTACTAGACTAAATGAGTGTGGTTAGCGCTAAAACTATTAGACTAAATGAGTATGGCTAGCGCTAAAACTACTGGACTAAATGAGTGTGGTTAGCGCTAAAATTATTAGACTAAATGAGTGTGGCTAGCGCTAAAACTACTAGACTAAATGAGTGTGGTTAGCGCTAAAACTATTAGACTAAATGAATGTGGCTAGCGCTAAAACTACTAGACTAAATGAGTGTGGTTAGCGCTAAAACTATTAGACTAAATGAGTGTGGTTAGCGCTAAAACTATTAGACTAAAATGAATGTGGCTAGCACTAAAACTACTAGACTAAATGAGTGTGGCTAGCACTAAAACTACTAGACTAAATGAGTATGGCTAGCGCTAAAACTATTAGACTAAATGAGTGTGGCTAGCGCTAAAACTATTAGACTAAATGAGTATGGCTAGCGCTAAAACTATTAGACTAAATGAGTGTGGCTAGCACTAAAACTACTAGACTAAATGAATGTGGCTAGCACTAAAACCACTAGACTAAATGAGTGTGGCTAGCGCTAAAACTATTAGACTAAATGAGTGTGGTTAGCACTAAACCTACTAGACTAAATGAGTATGGCTAAAGCTAAAACTATTAGACTAAATGAATGTGGCTAGCACTAACACTATTAGACTAAATGAATGTGGCTAGCACTAAAACTACTAGACTAAATGAGTATGGCTAGCGCTAAAACTATTAGACTAAAATGAATGTGGCTAGCGCTAAAACTATTAGACTAAATGAGTGTGGCTAGCACTAAAACTACTAGACTAAATGAATGTGGCTAGCACTAAAACTACTAGACTAAATGAGTGTGGCTAGCGCTAAAACTATTAGACTAAATGAGTGTGGTTAGCACTAAAACTACTAGACTAAATGAGTATGGCTAAAGCTAAAACTATTAGACTAAATGAATGTGGCTAGCACTAACACTATTAGACTAAATGAATGTGGCTAGCACTAAAACTACTAGACTAAATGAGTATGGCTAGAGCTAAAACTATTAGACTAAAATGAATGTGGCTAGCGCTAAAACTATTAGACTAAATGAATGTGGTTAGCGCTAAAACTATTAGACTAAAATGAATGTGGTTAGCTCTAAAACTACTAGACTAAATGAGTGTGGTTAGCACTAAAACTATTAGACTAAATGAGTATGGCTAACGCTAAACATCTATACTGGCAGCAAGAAGCAGCAGTTCGAGTTGAAAATAGAATTGGAAAATATCAACCTATAAAACAAGGGGTGCGACAAGGATGTGTACTATCCCCAGACCTTTTTTCTCTGTATAGCGAGAATATTCTAAGAACAATCATCACAGAACCAGGCATAAAAATTGGAGGACACAATATTAACAACCTTCGGTATGCTGACGACACAGTACTGATAGCTGAGAACCAACAAGACCTGCAAAATCTCTTGGATAAAGTCGCCAAAGAAAATGAACAGAAAGGCCTTACTTTGAACATCAAAAAGACAGAGACTATGGTTATATCTAAGAAACAGAATCCACCAGCATGCAGTATTAAATTAAACGGAACTGTTCTAAAGCAGGTGCAGAAATTCAAATACCTTGGAGCAGTAATAACTTCAGATGGGAAATGCAGAACAGAAATTAGGAACAGAATAGGCCAAGCAAAGACTGCATTTCAGAGAATGAGAAACATATTGACCAACACATCCTTATCAATGAATGTTAGAAAACGAGTACTAAAATGCTATATTGAACCTATCTTGTTATATGGAAGTGAATCATGGACAATAGACAAGTCTGCACAAAAATCATTGGAAGCAGCAGAAATGTGGTTTATTAGAAGAATGTTGCGAATCCCCTGGACAGCAAAAATAACTAATGAAGAATGTAGGAGAAGAGCTGGAGAGACAAAAAACCTTGTCAAAAAGATAAGAGAGAGACAATGTACTTTCATAGGACATGCAATGAGAAGAGGGGGCATTGAAAATATTATAACAACAGGAAAAATAGAAGGAAGAAGATCAAGAGGAAGACCAAGAGAAAATGATACTGGACAGTGTGACGGGATGGTGTGAGAGGAGATCACCAACTGAGCTGATGGCATGCATGAAGGATCGGATACTCTGGAGAAGCATAATAGCCAACGCCAGTCGGCACGGCACATGATGATGATGATGATAGCGCTAAAACTACTAGACTAAATGAGTGCGGGTAGTACTAAAACTACTAAACTAAATGAGACAATAAAAACTTGCTCAGAATTTAAATTACTACTTCGCTGTATTTTTGTACATTTCTAACTGAGTTCAGTAATGGATTTCTGACTCACTACTTGAAAAGTGTAACATGTTGCAGATAAATTCCCTACTTATGTTACAGAATTTGTAACAAGCGTTAATAGAATTTAAAACTAAACAAACTGACACATTTATTATATTCTAGATAATGAAAAGTGCTCGTAATTTAGGGCTAACTTTTTTTGCATGATGTGGTGTGACAGGCTGTGACTGTTGTATTTCCGGCTTCCTAAACGAAGGGAGTAAACTCTGATAGAATAAGGGAATTTTTTTTGTTTAAACGAGCATACGTGAAAGATGAAGTCCTTTTCTGTCAGTTTTCTGTTATTCGTACAACTTGGAGAGATTTTTAAACATACACGCTTCCTAATTTCTTTGTGATCTGGTCATGAGAGTGAAAACAAGATTAAAATAAGGTCCACTAGGAGCGTCCCAACGGAGAAGTTGTCTATTGCCAAAACTAGGCAAGATATCAACTGAAATGCGCTGGAAGAGTTTAAAATAAAATTCCATCCTTGCTTCACAGCTCACCATCAGAATGTAAGGCGTCTCTGCCTTTTGGCTAAGATCAAAGTGGCAGAGGTCAAAGTGTCCTCTTGGCAGGTACCTTGATCAACATGCCCTTTGATTAAGACAAAAAAGTCGTTATTTTTTAACTAAACGGCCTGCCCGAGGCCTGCCCTGCACATTGAATGCCTGGGGTATGGTCCACATCTCGCTACGGGTGGACCCGAAAATATCAACCTATAAAACAAGGGGTGCGACAAGGATGTGTACTATCCCCAGACCTTTTTTTCTCTGTATAGCGAGAATATTCTAAGAACAATCATCACAGAACCAGGCATAAAAATTGGAGGATACAATATTAACAACCTTCGGTATGCTGACGACACAGTACTGATAGCTGAGAACCAACAAGACCTGCAAAATCTCTTGGATAAAGTCGCCAAAGAAAGTGAACAGAAAGGCCTTACTTTGAACATCAAAAAGACAGAGACTATGGTTATATCTAAGAAACAGAATCCACCAGCATGCAGTATTAAATTAAACGGAACTGTTCTAAAGCAGGTGCAGAAATTCAAATACCTTGGAGCAGTAATAACTTCAGATGGGAAATGCAGAACAGAAATTAGGAACAGATAGGCCAAGCAAAGACTGCATTTCAGAGAATGAGAAACATATTGACCAACACATCCTTATCAATGAATGTTAGAAAACGAGTACTAAAATGCTATATTGAACCTATCTTGTTATATGGAAGTGAATCATGGACAATAGGCAAGTCTGCACAAAAATCATTGGAAGCAGCAGAAATGTGGTTTATTAGAAGAATGTTGCGAATCCCCTGGACAGCAAAAATAACTAATGAAGAATGTAGGAGAAGAGCTGGAGAGACAAAAAACCTTGTCAAAAAGATAAGAGAGAGACAATGTACTTTCATAGGACATGCAATGAGAAGAGGGGGCATTGAAAATATTATAACAACAGGAAAAATAGAAGGAAGAAGATCAAGAGGAAGACCAAGAGAAAATGATACTGGACAGTGTGACGGGATGGTGTGAGAGGAGATCACCAACTGAGCTGATGGCATGCATGAAGGATCGGATACTCTGGAGAAGCATAATAGCCAACGCCAGTCGGCACGGCACATGATGATGATGATGATAGCGCTAAAACTACTAGACTAAATGAGTGCGGGTAGTACTAAAACTACTAGACTAAATGAGACAATAAAAACTTGCTCAGAATTTAAATTACTACTTCGCTGTATTTTTGTACATTTCTAACTGAGTTCAGTAATGGATTTCTGACTCACTACTTGAAAAGTGTAACATGTTGCAGATAAATTCCCTACTTATGTTACAGAATTTGTAACAAGCGTTAATAGAATTTAAAACTAAACAAACTGACACATTTATTATATTCTAGATAATGAAAAGTGCTCGTAATTTAGGGCTAACTTTTTTTTTTTGCATGATGTGGTGTGACAGGCTGTGACTGTTGTATTTCCGGCTTCCTAAACGAAGGGAGTAAACTCTGATAGAATAAGGGAATTTTTTTGTTTAAACGAGCATAAGTGAAAGATGAAGTCCTTTTCTGTCAGTTTTCTGTTATTCGTACAACTTGGAGAGATTTTGAAACATATAAGCTTCCTAATTCCTTTGTGATCTGGTCAAGAAAGTGAAAACAAGATTAAAATAACGTCCACTAGGAGCGTCCCAACGGAGAAGTTGTCTATTGGCAAAACTAGGCAAGATATCAACTGAAATGCGCTGGAAGAGTTTAAAATAAAATTCCATCCTTGCTTCACAGCTCACCATCAGAATGTAAGGCGTCTCTGCCTTTTGGCTAAGATCAAAGTGGCAGAGGTCAAAGTGTCCTCTTGGCAGGTACCTTGATCAACATGCCCTTTGATTAAGACAAAAAAGTCGTTATTTTTTAACTAAACGGGCTGCCCGAGTCCCGCCCTGCACATTGAATGCCGGGGGTATGGTCCACATCTCGCTACGGGTGGACCCGGTTTGCAGTACCACCGGGTCACGGCCTGTTGTTTTCGTCGTCTTAAAAAAAATGAAAAGCGTCGGTTCTGGGCTGTAAGTCCTTACAAACTGCAAAGGACTGAATATGATGTGTTAGACAGACAGACAGACTACAAATGGAAATGAGAGGGGCGGGGCCTAGCTTAGTGAGCTTCTATTAAGCTAAAATTTTTACTCAGTAAAATAGGTACATAAATTATTCGAGTTATCTCCTCTGAATATCAGCCCTCCCTCTACGGTCTGACAGGCTGTTGATGTTGTCCCAAGAGTTGGTTTTGACAAATAACCACATATCATCATCTGGTCATATGGCCCGAGGGATACTTATTTGACTGATTAATTGTTTGCCAAAACTAACTCCCGGGACACCATCAACATCTTAGGTTGTAGAGAGTAGCACATAATCTTCATACTGTGTACAAAACCCACCATTCTCAGTAAATCTGCGAAGAATGACGCCCCACCATAATTCATACTGCAGTACGCTATGAAACATCACATACTAGACTGTCCTATACTGAAAGATCTTCCAAAAACACAAGACACCTCCAAACTTCCATCATGGACATACCTAACGGTAGAGCTGGGCAGGAATCGAATTTGAAACTAGCTTATTCTATTCTTCGGCTAAAACCGCATACCCGATTCCCAAGATATCGATACCAACCGATACCATAGACCAGTGGTTCTCAGCCCATGGGCCGCGGCCCTAAGGTGGGCCGTGACAGGGAGTATTGTGAGCCGACCTGAAGTCTCAAAGCTAAAAAACAACAGTTATTCCGCATTTTTCACGCAATGCATAGGCCCTAGAGGCAGACTGCACGGACGCAAGCCGCAGAATTGTAGGTCGCTTTATTAGTATGTCCTCAATGCGGCTATTGGAGAAAGGATGGTCCAGACAGCGTGTCTTCCAGCATCAAACGGAAACGTGACGTACATAAAAAGACGGCCCCGCTTTTAAAGTGCGACACCGGCGTCTTTCTGACCTTGTTGCCGAAACGTGCAGTTTTACAATGCAATTGTAGAGAACAGTCAGCGTGGATTCTGCGAGAGATCAGAAATGATCAGAAGGCTGAATACAGAATAGCTTATCATATATTAAGAGCGGTGGGAGATTTGACCGGGGGTGGGGGAGAGTTCTTCACTTCCTGACATAGTTCCTCTGGCAGCATGAACATGGAGGATACTACTCGGACATGATGCAAGGGAGATTTCAGGTACAAAGAGAAGTAAAGAAAGCGAACTTGTTAAACTGCACTTAGATGGTAACACCCAATCGCAAGTCTTGCTCAACGTGTCGTGAAGTGGAACCATTAGGTTAACTAAAAGTTCATATAACACACTCAGTCAGAGCAAGCAAGGCAGCAGCGACGGATCGCTGACGGCAGTTCAAGGAAGTTATGAACTCAGAAAGAAAGAAAAAAATTGTGGACAACTGTTGAATGTGCTTCCTCTTCAAAGAGAATTGACTTGGTGATGATGATGATTATGATGATTGATTTACTTTATCCATGAAAATGAAGATATTCTTGAAGCCACTACGTTGTCGCGCGAAAATATCTTTTCATAATTATTATATTGTTTCGTGTAATCCATGAAGGTCTCAGGGTATACATTTTTATTCAGCCAGTCAGTCACTCATTTGTTTGTCCCTTGCTGAACTTTGCCTCCCTAATAGCTCTCCTCTAGGCCTCTCGATTGTAAGCAACATTTTTATTAGTCACCTTAATTCACACATGAGCTATAGATATTGCATCAATGGGAAGGTATGGATAAAAAAATTATAAATAGTAATTTAACTTATTTTACTGCTCTAGCAACTGACATTTATTAATTCGGCTGCTGGAGGCAACCTTATTATCATCTGTTGGATGGAGATAGTCTTTATTCAGAAAGCACGTGTCAGTTATTTCGTTATTGCCTTCACTACCATTGTTATATCCTGCTGCTACTGTTCGCATAGCTTCTCGTCCTCTTGCTTCTGTTCTGCTGCTGCTGCTACTACTACTACTGCTACTACTACTACTGCGCTGCTGCTACTTCTACTCAGAGCTGGATTTAGGTCAAATATGCCTAATTGCCCCCCCCCCCCCCAGCAGATGAAATTGACCCTTGGCCTCATTGTGAAGGATCCGTTTACAGAAGTTCAAGTTACAACCAACTTTCCATCTTGATCTGTCTTCTACCTGAAATCTACTTTCGGTCATCTATTTCTAATTTTACAAAAGTGAAAAAAAAAACAACAAACAAACACCAAAACTGACAGCGCCTGTGGCCACTGTTAAGTTCTTCATTTCACTCTTCACTGAACTCATCCATGTAGTTTGCCCCCTTGTGATCTCAAATGTCGTCCCGCCACTACCACGTGATCTTGGCCACGCCTTGAATTCTGGAGTGATTTCACTGTAATGAAACAGAACGGCGCACTAAAAAGCCGCCCATCTCCGAACAGGCAACTTCCGTCTAGTAAAGTATCTGCTCTGGATATGTCTTCAGCGTCCTTTGCACTGTTTACTTGTCATCTGCTCTGTTTACTTGTCATCTGCTCTGTTTACTTGTCATCTGCTACTTGAAAAGCCAGTGCAATTTCTATAACCTGTGCTCAGTTTTGTTTTGTTTTGTTTTTTTTTTGTGCGATATCGTTCCCTAGCTTTATGTGCAAATATCGATGTGCAGTATTCGTTGCTACAATGAAATCCGGTAGAGGACGCATACGTTCGAAGAGGCTTCATCAAAGGAACAAGGGAAAGTTTCGCCGGTCAACCTTAACGTGGAACAGCTGTGTATCAGTTAAAAGGATCAGATGAACGTTTGCCTTGCTGTCAGTGGCTACAGGCATCGATTATAGGGCGGGATTTTAGACCCATTGTTGTTTATGACGTACGGTGTGCATACATGCAGGTGAAAAGATGCGGGCGACTTTTTCGTGCGCCATCCTGTACAGTCCGCATAATGACTTAGCTGAAGCAAACTGAATCATCAGGAAAGCAATTGACAGATTACAAATTTCTCTCGTTTTTAAAAAATATTATTTTCTGTACTAAGTAATTTTACTTTGTTTTTAGCAAAGGGCTTCAAAAGTGCCTTACTTGATCTTTCTATAGCTTTTTTCATCATTTGAAATAGCTTTTAAATTGGTTTATTGAATACAGACATGTTGGCTTCAGCAAAAAGCAAATAACAACTGGGTTTTTTCTTCAACACAAACGGCTTGCGGAAGAGAGTTTTCGAATACGAGATGTCTGAAGAATCTCGGTCTTATTCAAATCCATAAAATGCTTTCAGGACAGAATGTTTTAACCAAGTTTTTTATGGTTTCAGGATAGAATGTTTTAAACCAGTTCTTTATGCTTCCAGGACAGAATGTTTTAACCAAGTTTTTTATGCTTTCAGGATAGAATGTTTTAGCCAAGTTTGTTATGCTTTCAGGACAGAATGTTTTAATCAAGTTCTTTATGCTTTCAGGACAGAATGTTTTAACCAAATTCTTTATGCTTTCAGGATAGAATGTTTTAGCCAAGTTTGTTATGCTTTCAGGACAGAATGTTTTAATCATGTTCTGGTTCTAAGGACTGTTATTGCCGCAGGTGGGGTGGAGGATACGGTCTCCACTCCAATGGCGTGCGTCTCAAATAGCCTCTGACAGTCAAGTCCAGCTCCTGGCCTTCTCGTGGCAGAACTGTTTAAACTGACATGAGAAGGAAGAAAGGCGAATATCTGGCGCCTGAAAACCAGACGCTTCGGGTAGATGAGAGTCGTGTTTGGTAGCTCATCTACAGCTGCTGGCGAGATTCTTCAGCTGCCGTGAGTGGAGTAGGGCTCCTCCCGGTCTGTGAAGAAAGGTGCGAATGGGGTTGCCGCGCGGCACCACTGTGGAAAAGGTGAAAGAAAAGACTAAGCGAAGTAAACAGTAGTCAAATCACGGCACCTCTGTTTTGGAGGTCGGCCACGTCCTAAGTGTACTCATATCGGGCGAAATGCTTGAACCGGCTTAACCCAGAAGATAAGACACTGCTGGCGAGATTCTTCGGATGCCGCACGTGGAGTGAAACTCCTCCCGTCCAAGTAAGAAAACGCGGAAAAGCAATTATGGTTTCTGTGTGGCGCCGATGGGAAAAGGTGATGGAAAGGATAAAGTGAAGCTTAATCGGTATGTCCAGTAGTATCTCGGCGAGAGCTACTCATACCACGGCACCTCTAGAGGCAGGCAACGCCCGAAATATACCCATACTGGTGAAATATGCCTAAACCGGCTTACACCAGGTGTGAAACATGATGGCTACGCATGTCACGTTACCTCCGCTGTAGAGGTCGGTCACGTCCTAAACACGCCCATACTGGATAATATGCCTAAACCGGCTCAACCCAGGGGTGGAAGTCACTAGTGGCGAGGATTCGCCCTCCTGGACAAAAGATCCGTCCTGGTCACAACTAGGAAGGGTAGCGGCCACGACCACACAATGCTGAAGTCGGAGACACTGGACCAGGGCAGTCTAGATAGGCAACCACTTCTCACCCAGCGGGGATGTATGCGTATCCTAATCACGCTGAGGTTTTCCTGTGAGAAAGTCCAACGCTGGACTAGATGGGGCAACCACTTCTCACCCGGCGGGGATATACTGATATCCAAAACACGTCGAGGTTTTCCGGTGAGAAAGTCCAACTCTAGATTAAACTGGTGCAACGAAAACCACGGTGTCACGCATTCCGCGTCTGAGACCACCAAGAATACAGGCTCAAGCCATGCGATACTCTGAACCTCTTATGGTCCTCTCGGAGATCTCGTGTGAGGGACCACACGCGAGACACGGGACTTATCGAGGACCACACGCGTAAATTCAGTAGGATCACGGGGCGGTCTTGGTGATAGAAGCTTCTTCTTCTTCTTCTTCTTCGTTCACTTCTACCACCAAAAACCGCACTGTGAACCTACTGAATTCACGCATGTGGTCCTCGTTAGGTCCCGTGGTCCCCTGTGTGGTCCAAAATAGATCACACGAGTTCCACGAAAGGACCACAAGGGGTTCAGAGTATCACAGTGCTTTAGCCTGTATTCTTGGTGGGTCTCAGAAGCGGGATTGCGTGACACCGTGGTTTTCATTGCACCAGTTTGGTCTAGGGTTGGACTTTCTCACCGGAAGACCTCGACGTGTTTGGAATATCAGAGCATCCCCGCTGGGTGAGAGGCGTCAGCCCACCCAGGTCAGAGTTGGACTTTCTCACCGGAAAACCTCGACGTGTTTTGAGATACCCGTGTATCACCGCCGGGTGAGAGGTGGTCGCCCATCCAGTCCAGGGTTGGACTTTCTCACCGGAAAACCTCAGCGTGATTAGGATACGCAGACATCCCCGCCGGGTGAGAGGTGGTTGCCTATCTAGACTTCCCTGGTCCAGTGTCTCCGACTTCAGCATTTTGCAGTCGTGGCCGCTACCCTTCCTAGTTGTGCCCAGGATGGAGCTTTGTCCAGGAGGATGAATCCTCGCCACTAGTGACTTCTACCCCTGGGTTGAGCCGGTTTAGGCATTATCCCAGTATGGGCGTGTTTGGGACGGGACGGACCTCTAGGGCAGAGGTACTGTGACATTCATAGCCTTCAAGATTCACCCTGGTATGAGCCGGTTTAGGCAAAATTCACCAGTATGGGTGTTTATCAGGCGTTACCGACCTCTAGAGCAGAGGTGGCATGACATGTCTAGTCATCGAGTTCGACCCTGGTGTGTGCCGGTTTAGGCATATTTCACCAGTGTATGCGTATCCTAATCACGCTGAGGTTTTCCTGTGAGAAAGTCCAACGCTGGACTAGATGGGGCAACCACTTCTCACCCGGCGGGGATATACTGATATCCAAAACACGTCGAGGTTTTCCGGTGAGAAAGTCCAACTCTAGATTAAACTGGTGCAACGAAAACCACGGTGTCACGCATTCCGCGTCTGAGACCACCAAGAATACAGGCTCAAGCCATGCGATACTCTGAACCTCTTATGGTCCTCTCGGAGATCTCGTGTGAGGGACCACACGCGAGACACGGGACTTATCGAGGACCACACGCGTAAATTCAGTAGGATCACGGGGCGGTCTTGGTGATAGAAGCGAACGAAGAAGAAGAAGAACCAAGTTCTTTATGCTTTCAGGACATAATGTTTTAATCAAGTTCTTTATGCTTTCAGGACAGAATGTTTTAGGCAAATTCTTTATGCTTTCAGGACAGAATGTTTAACCCAGTTTGTTTATGCTTTCAGGACAGAATGTTTTAATCAAGTTCTTTATGCTTTCAGGAGAGAATGTTTTAGCCAAGTTATTATGCTTTCAGGAGAGAATGTTTTAGCCAAGTTATTATGCTTTCAGGAGAGAATGTTTTAGCCAAGTTATTATACTTTCAGGAGAGAATGATTTACCAAGTTCTTTATGCTTTCAGGAGAGAATGTTTTACCAAGTTCTTTATGCTTTCGGGACAGAATGTTTTACCAAGTTCTTTATGCTTTCAGGACAGAATGTTTTAACTAAGTTCTTTATGCTTTCAGGACAGAATGTTTTAACTAAGTTCTTTATGCTTTCAGGACAGAATGTTTTAGCCAAGTTATTATGCTTTCAGGACAGAATGTTTTAGCCAAGTTATTATGCTTTCAGGACAGAATGTTTTAGCCAAGTTCTGGACACAGCCAGACTATGGAGTATGTCTAGATGAACGGTTCACTCAGAGGAAAAACTATTTCAATGATTTTGCTTTCTTGTGGAGAAATTTTTATAAAACTTAACAAGCAGACCAAAAAAAAAATGTATTATAACCTTGGAAATCGCTTTAACAGAAATAAAATTCAGTAAGGAAAGCGAGGCTGTACGTTGCATCACATTAACAGATCGTGTTAGTAAAATGCTAGCTTTAGTTTTAAAAACAAATCAAATTCACTGTCAGTGAATCCTCAGCCATCAACATCGTGCACTCCTGACATTTTCCAGCTATCGACACCATGTGCTTCTGACATTATCCAACCATCGACATCGTGTGCTTCTGACATTATCCAGCCATCGACATCGTATGCTCCTGACATTATCCAACCATCGACATCGTGTGCTCCTGACATTATCCAACCATCGACATCGTGTGCTCCTGACATTATCCAACCATCGACATCGTGTGCCCCTGACATTATCTAACTATCGACATCGTTTCCCGTTTCATCAGCTTCGCCGCCCGAAGTGCCAAGATTACTTGAAGCATATGACCATCTTTCAGATGACCTTTCGCCAGAAGGTCTACAGCCTAACAACACGTCACAATGCCTATCCAGTCATCTCATTTCATCTCATTATCGTATGTATTGTATCATCGCCACGCCATCACATCATGGCAACAGCAACGAAGAAATGAGTGGTCGGTGAGTACGCACAACAGGCAAAAATATTTTTGAAAGAAATAAATGTAAAATGTAATATAAATTTGTATTTAAACTGTGCGTACAAGTATACGCAATACGTAGTTTTCATTGCTCCAGCTCACTTAAGAGAAGCTAAAACGTCAGAATCTCGCTCATGAATGAGAGAGAGAGTGAGAGAGAGAGAGAGACAGCGCAAGTACAATAGTAATATTAATAATGTATAACTGTAGATAATGTATCACTTAAACTTTATCACAGGTGTAAACGAAAATTGACTTATATATACGAGTATATATATCGTTCGGTCAATCAATCAATCATTTGCATGTCCATTGCGAAACTTTGCCTCCCTAACAGCTCTATGTAGGCCTCTCGGTTGTAAGCAAGATGCCCTGCTGCTGATGCATCCATTTGCAGATTATCAACAATGTCTTTCAGCCATCTTCGCATTGGTCTTCCCCTCTTTCTTTTTCCCATTATATATCCTTCCAAGACGGTCTTCTCTAAATTCTCATGGCGTTTAATGTGTCCAAAATATAGCGTTCGGTACTTTCCGCAGTTTCATGCATCCGCAGTAAGCTTTAGAACATACCATTCATAGATACGAAGGTTCTACGATCTTTAATCAAAGTAGCGGCAAGAAGCTTGAAATCTTAGTCTAGAGACAATTTTAGAAGAATCTTGTGAGAAAAAAAGACAGAAAAGTTTCTTTCAAATGAACTTTTACAAGAAAGCAAAGCTGTAAGTAACCTTTGTATATAAATGTTTTAAATTGTGATTAATATATAACTAAATTATATAATTGTGATTTCACAAGCGGATTAGTTATGCACATAAAGCATTAATTTAATATATATTTGAATGCGTTCTTGATCTATTTATCTGCATGTCCGTGACCGCCAGACACTTGATAATCACTGAAAGCACGAGTCTTAAGCTGGTTTTATTCGGTCGGCTGACGATGTGAAAGTGTACGAGCTATGGCATGAGCAACACCACTGAATGCTGGGAAAAGTTACAGTGCATTGAAATGTTAGATCACTGTCAGCGGGTACAACATATCACGACGGAATTATTAGTTTACAATAATTAGCATAGCTTTTACTATCGATATAACGATTATTACATACAAACAAAATGCTTTCACGAAAATAGGAAATGGCACCGGCCTGCAGCTGTGTCTCGAATTGGACCTCGCGCTTGCTAAGACCGCCCCTTCTCATACTACAGTTACTACTTTTACTACATCTACCACTACTATAACCACAACCAGCACTGCTGTTGCTACTACTACTACTACTACTACTACTACTACTGCTGCTGCTGCTGCTACTACTACTCTAGCCACTCTGCTGCTACCTCTCTTATAGCGAACTACTTTTACTACCACAGACTCACAGATACTGCAGCCACTACCACAACTATTGTTACAGTAACCACCACCTACTTTGCTGCTACTAACACAACTATTACAGCTGATATATGTAACAAAAATATCGAAAGCCTTTTTTTTTAATTAACTGGATGAACAGAACACATCCATTTTATTCTTGGGAAAACTTCATTTATTTTAATGTAAGATGGAATATTTTGCACTTTACATTCAATTTTTAAAAAAATATCTTTTTTTATTTGCCCTAAGCTCTGTCAATCTTAGTTACACTTTTTTTTCTTCTAATAATTAACATCGAGTATATTTGTTTACGTAATTATGTTTTCCCCCCTTTTACGTTTGGGAATACCCGCATTTTAACAGAGGACCAATCAGAACCTCATCACGTAGCTATAACGGGAATTCACGGTAAGTTGCGAGACTTCTCTCAGCATGAAAAGCTTGGCGGTTCTCTAATGACTTTTGTACTGGGCCTTTCTTTGTCAAACCAGGAATAGATTATCAATAAACGGGGGGAGAATAGTCGCAACATGCCTCCAAAGAAACGAACAGGTGACACAGATTCAAACCTAGGTTCGAAGAAACGGAAACAAGAGCAGGATGGTTCAGATTCCGGGGAACAGACAGAGCAGGACAGTATCGCCACTGGTGGCCCAGAAAATGTCGAAGGTGGCGTCGATGTGGTGAACGAAAGCGAGAATGTAGTATCATATGTGAGTTTTGCATGTCATGTAGAGACAGTTAATTGTTGTTCACGCCACATCATATTTAAACTTAAGGCAACGAAAATGTAATTTATGCTGTTTCAATATGGAATTAATCTTACAAACCCCCCCCCCCCCAGTCATTCAACATTTGATAGGGAATAAAGATGACTGCTAGAGGGCTGGGGGAACCAAAGCTGACCAGAACAATATCCAGACTTCAACGTGTGTTCCTTCAAACAGACTGTTACCGTCATTGAACTTTGTAGACTTGATATCACCACGTATTCTTGTGATGGTACATTGCGGCCGAGAAGTTTTATTTCTCAGCTGCTATAAATTAAACATCCATTCGAACCGAACTCCCCATCCTACTCGCTACATGCACCCAAAGGTCGTCATAGCCATGCTGTAAGGAACTGAAGTTCACAGGCTGAGGGGATCCAGTAGAAAACATCAGATAAAACTGGAGTAACTGTATAAAATGCAGGCCAAGCCAGTAAGTAATGGGTGAAGAAAGATATGAAGAAAGATGGATATCTGAACCTATACAATAACATCCAAATTGTGAGATACCAAACGGTTATTAGTGTACTTACATCTTTCACTCACATTTTACGTCCTTTCTTTGGGTTGTCAAGTGTGCATCTAGTCTCAAGTAATTCTTATCTCTCTTCAGTCAGTATCTCCTGACCATTCATTTGTGCATGGCACATTAACATAACAGTATACCCTAGCATGCTGTCAAGTAGAGTCCTCAAAGCCCATATAGAAGACCCAGCAGTGAAGTAAAAGTTGATAGAAGCAGATATAGAGGAGATCACAGCTTCTGTGGCCAAAGTGATAAATAGTTGCATGTGGGATCACTGTGGAAAGATGGATGTAGATATGGATATTCATCCATAACTTTAGATAGTGACCAACATGAGCAATCACTGCCAAATATTCCTTGTGTTTTTCAAGCCAACAATAAGTTCTTTCTGTGAATGTGGATATAGAAAGGCATGTGTCTTGATCAAAAGAGCAGATGAAGTTTTGTTGTGCTTTAATAAAAACATTCTCCAGAACTCCACCTGTGATCTTTAGAAAAAAACATTCTCTAGAACTCCACCTGTGATCTTTAGCAAAAAACATTCTCCAGAACTCTACCTGTGATCTTTAGCAAAAACATTCTCCAGAACTCCACCTGTGATCTTTAGCAAAAACATTCTCCAGAACTCCACCTGTGATCTTTAGCAAAAAACATTCTCCAGAACTCCACCTGTGATCTTTAGCAAAAACATTCTCCAGAACTCCACCTGTGATCTTTAGCAAAAACATTCTCCAGAACTCCACCTGTGATCTTTAGCAAAAACATTCTCCAGAACTCCACCTGTGATCTTTAGCAAAAAACATTCTTTGGAACTCCACCTGTGATCTTTAGCAAAAACATTCTCCAGAACTCCACCTGTGATCTTTAGCGAAAACATTCTTTAGAACTCCACCTGTGATCTTTAGCGAAAACATTCTTTAGAACTCCACCTGTGATCTTTAGCGAAAACATTCTTTAGAACTCCACCTGTGATCTTTAGCGAAAACATTCTTTAGAACTCCACCTGTGATCTTTAGCGAAAACATTCTTTAGAACTCCACCTGTGATCTTTAGCGAAAACATTCTTTAGAACTCCACCTTTGATGATTCGTGATATTCAGATTTAGCCAGGTCTGTGAAGCTTATATGTAAAACCCAGTTCAGCTTCACAGCCCAAGACATAGAAGAAGTGAAGCTGATATGTAAAACCCAGTTCAGCTTCACAGCCCAAGACATAGAAGAAGTGAAGCTGATATGTAAAACCCAGTTCAGCTTCACAGCCCAAAACAGAAGGAGTGAAGCTGATATGTAAAAACCCAGTTCAACTCCACAGCCCAAGATTTAGGAGGAGTGAAGCTGATATGTAAAACCCAGTTCAACTTCACAGCCCAAGACATAGAAGGAGTGAAGCTGATATATAAAACCCAGTTCAACTCCACAGCCCAAGACAGGAGTGAAGCTGATATGTAAAACCCAGTTCAGCCCCACAGCCCAAGATTTAAGAGGAGTGAGGCTGAGATAATGAGGCCTTCATATGAACCTTGAGCAACTTGGACTTGGTCCCACTGGCATGGGTTCAGCTGTGCAGTAGCCAAAGAGCTTGATAAGTTAATTCAGGATCATCATGATGTGAACTTCTGATAGGTACACAGGAACTCTGATCTCTTTGATATATATGTCAGTATTCAGTAACTGATGATTTGAGTTCTGTGTTGATTTACAGCCATTCTCATGACCTTACAGCCATGCATGATGCTGGCTGAATTGCTGTATTGTGCCATCATGTCAAGAAAAAATAAATGCACTAAAACTATGTCCTTGGCCTCCGTCAGACATCGTCATATTTTACTTCCACCTCTTTCATTGTAAGCAGAGGTGTAACTGTAAAAAGAAAGGGGCCTGGCTCTGTTGCTGGGGAGCGGCTTCATCACACTTGGGGCGTAAGCAGAGGTGTCATGCCACAATGTGATCAGAAATATTCTGTTTTGTTGACTTCCGTGAGGACGTTAATGACGTTTGCCTGGTCCCATACTGATGCATCCGGTGTAAGTTCTGCTATCCAGAAACAACTTATATATCTCGGGACAAATATGAAAATCTGCATGTCCTGGGGGAAAGATGAAAGTCATCATGTCCTTGAACAGCAGTGAAAGCCTGTTATGTTCACGGAGAAAGATGAAAGTGAAACTTGAACTCCGGGCATACTGTGATAAGGCCCAGGCAAACATCCATGGTGCTTTTATTCTCTTATACAATTAGGTGTACATTTTGAGCTAATTTGGCCATAGTGCACTATGATCACAGACTCGGCTTTACAATGAAATATCAGCACAGTTCAAGCTATCAGTGAACGTCAAGGGAACGAAGGGAAGTAACCTAATAAAAAGTATTGCATGGCAGAGGACAGGGGAGTAAGTAGGAGGTTCGTTACAGAGTACAAGGTAATTAGAGACAAGTCACAACGTGAATGAATTAAATAATACCAATTTAGCTATTACTCATCATCATCTGTCATTGGAAAATGTGTTGATGGTGATAGATCTATAAAATAGAACAACCTTGAAACAAGTACATACATTTAAAACTCTGATCTTAGGGATCCCTCAGATGAGGATGTCCGAAATCAGGAACAGAATATGCAGAGCCAAAACAGCATTCAAGAAAATGGAAAGCATTCTGTGCAATCTGTTTTTGTCATTGAATTCCAGAAGTCAGCTGAACTATATTGAAAGTTGCTTTGATGAAGTTAGCCATGGGCGATAAATAAACCAATATAAAGTAGCTTGTAATTGTCATTACTAGTAATAGCAGTTATCTTGAGTGATAGAACATGATATTTAATGTTAAAATAACCATTTGTTGTATTGATTCTGAAAGTCTTTTGTTTTTTTTTATTTTATCCCTAGAAAGTTGAGGCCCCAATGCTTTGTGGGGAACTGCTGTTTTGTGGAGCAACCAACTGGGATCTTGTTGGAAGAAAAGCATTACCCAAAGGAAGTGGGTTTCTTTGGAAGTTTAGCATTTCATTTTTTTGTACACTTTGATAAAGATAAATCATGTTGTCCAAAATCTAAGTCCCGTAGCATTTGTTTGGTGTGAGGGTGTAACGTGTTAGTGCCCTCACATTTTCTAGGCTACTTCAGTATTTGAGCTGGGGATGCTAGCACCTGTCCTCACTGCCTTTGTTTTCTTAGGGAAACCCCAGGTACCTATTTTTTTTTAGGCTGGGTTGACCCCTAGTGCCAGATGATTTGAAAAACAAAATTCCACCTGAGTGCAGTTTGAATCAGGGATGTTCAGGTTGGCAGATGAGTGCACTGAACCACTGCAAAGTGTGGACAAGTGAGATATGAAGGCATTTGTTGTAGACAGGATGGCTAGGGGGAGGGCAGTGTGCTGACATTTCCAAGTGGAAATTTTAACTTGGGTCATCGAGTGTGAAAGGAAAAATCCCTTATCAGATAGTTGCCACATTTGTACTAAATAAGTCTATTTTTTTTATCACAGCTTTACAGCAGTGTTGATATGTGCATTGATATTATTATTATTTGCTGTGCTGGAGGATAGCTCTGGTGATCATGCTTCTGCATCATGTACATGGTGTTTTGATCAGTTCTAGTGCTTTTGTTTGTTTTTTTTCATCCCACTTGGGCTGTCCTCCTATATATGTTTCTCTTGGCCTTCCTCTCTTCCTTTTCTTTTTTCATCCCACTTGGGCTGTCCTCCCAGATATTTTTATCTTGGCCTTCCTCTCTTCCTTTCTTTTTTCTTCCCACTTAGTCTGTCCTCCTATATATATTTCTCTTGGCCTTCCTCTCTTCCTTTTCTTTTTTCATCCCACTTAGTCTGTCCTCCTATATATATTTCTCTTGGCCTTCCTCTCTTCCTTTTCTTTTTTCATCCCACTTGGGCTGTCCTCCTAGATATTTTTATCTTGGCCTTCCTCTCTTCCTTTCTTTTTTCATCCTACTTAGGCTGTCCTCCTAGATATTTTTCTCTTGGCCTTCCTCTCTTCCTTTCTGTTTTCATCCCACTTGGGCTGTCCTCCTAGATATTTTTCTCTTGGCCTTATTCTGTTCTCATATGACATGTCAAGAAATTTTGACCTTTTTTTTTTTCTTATAAATTTACTTGTTTCTGTTGTTCTGAAATATCTTCTTTGAGGACCACTTTATTTGCTTTTCTGTCTGTCCAGGCTGTTTGTTGCATTCTTTCTCCAAAATCGCTTTTCTGTCTGTCCAGACTGTTTGTTGCATTCTTTCTCCAAAATCACTTTTCTGTTGGTTCCATTTTTTTTTGGGTCATTCTTCGTTAATTGTTCAGTGTTCATAATTATACAGTAAATTAGTATTGTATAGCACTGTAAATATTGAGCAATAGAGGGCTCACCTGGGCAAGAGCGGAAATAAAAAGGCAGAGGACAGGCATTTGTGGAAAACCCTTGCAGAAGCCCCATGTGCCCTGGGCACTTAAGGTTCAGAGAGAGAGAGAGAAAGAGCACTTTAATACTCTTTTTTCTTACTTTTAGGGACATCTTATTTGTTAGTATCTTCTTCATATCACAGAAAAGCTGCCTTTTACATACCTGTTTGTGATTTGATTTTATTTGTACACTTGCCATCAGCTGTTGTTATTTTGATGTAAATGAATTTATTTACTTTTGTCTATTGAATTACAGTTTTATATGCTTATACCAAGTGTAACTATTTTTGTCTCAGATAAAAGAGGGAAAAAAAGCACACTCATACACACAAACAAACAAACAAAACCAGTGATTCTAGGCAGTAAACACTTGTCCATTGTAATGGGATGATATTCATGATAAGACAAGCAGAGAACTTGACAGATCACAAGAAAATTCAAGACAAAAGGAAAATAAAGAGAAATATCTGGAGAAATCTCTGGAAAGCTGACCAAATGGCAGGAGGAAAGATAAACAGCAAACTTGGTGGTACCTTAGACTGCATGAACTAGAGAAACACTCCTCAGTCAAGCTGAATGACCAGCAACCCATAACTGGCTGCTTGCATGAAGGTTGGACAAACTGTAGCTGACCAAGAATGCAAGCTCCCTCCCACTGATGCTTCCTGGAACAGACTGTAGTCTGGCCAGGTGAGTATTGACTGAATGGGAAGGCAAACCTGGTCCTGTTGTTATGCCATGCTGAAGACAGATGTGTAAGACCAAAGAGTGCAGATACAGCAACCTAAGTGTAAATCATAACACAATAAAGTATCCGACTTTTCGAGGAAAACATGAAGAAATTGTTATTTGTTCAGTGTCTTATAGTGATGCTGAATCACATTTTGACTTTTGGTATTGGGTGCATGAAATCAGCAGGATTTCAGTAAGGAAGCTCTTGCAGTTATAAACACTTATATTTTGTCTTCAGTGAAGAATGCTGGAGGACCAAATTTGTGGAGCCCAAACAGAATTTCCAAACTGAAAGATGTGAAGTTCAGGACAGTAGTGTCTGGTTGTACTGCTGCTCATTGCGTGGCTATATCAAATGAAGGCAAAGTTTTTGTTTGGGGTAAGAGCTTATTAGTTTGTTTTTGTTTGTTTTTTTCTTGTGAATTGCCACGTTTTCACATGTGTAACATGTATATAACACACACATATGAAAAATATGATATTTTGTAAATTTAAAGGAGTATAACATGCATCTGTGTGTCTGAGTGTACACGCATGTGCAATGTATGTGTGTGTCAGAGAGAGAGAGAGAAAGAGCACTTTAATACTCTTTTTTCTTACTTTTAGGGACATCTTATTTGTTAGTATCTTCTTCATATCACAGAAAAGCTGCCTTTTCCATACCTGTTTGTGATTTGATTTTATTTGTACACTTGCCATCAGCTGTTGTTATTTTGATGTAAATGAATTTATTTACTTTTGTCTATTGAATTACAGTTTTATATGCTTATACCAAGTGTAACTATTTTTGTCTCAGATAAAAGAGGGAAAAAAAGCACACTCATACACACAAACAAACAAAACCAGTGATTCTAGGCAAAACATGCAGTAAACACTTGTCCATTGTAATGGGATGATATTCATGATAAGACAAGCAGAGAACTTGACAGATCACAAGAAAATTCAAGACAAAAGGAAAATAAAGAGAAATGTCTGGAAAGCTGACCAAATGGCAGGAGGAAAGATAAACAGCAAACTTGGTGGTAGACTGCATGAACTAGAGAAACACTCCTCAGTCAAGCTGAATGACCAGCAACCCATAACTGGCTGCTTGCTAGAGGGTTGGGCAAACTGTAGCTGACCAAGAATGCAAGCTCCCTCCCACTGATGCTTCCTGGAACAGACTGTAGTCTGGCCAGGTGAGTATTGACTGAATGGGAAGGCAAACCTGGTCCTGTTGTTATGCCATGCTGAAGACAGATGTGTAAGACCAAAGAGTGCAGATACCGCAACCTAAGTGTAAATCATAACACAATAAAGTATCCGACTTTTCGAGGAAAACATGAAGAAATTGTTATTTGTTCAGTGTCTTATAGTGATGCTGAATCACATTTTGACTTTTGGTATTGGGTGCATGAAATCAGCAGGATTTCAGTAAGGAAGCTCTTGCAGTTATAAACAGTTATATTTTGTCTTCAGTGAAGAATGCTGGAGGACCAAATTTGTGGAGCCCAAACAGAATTTCCAAACTGAAAGATGTGAAGTTCAGGACAGTAGTGTCTGGTTGTACTGCTGCTCATTGCGTGGCTATATCAAATGAAGGCAAAGTTTTTGTTTGGGGTAAGAGCTTATTAGTTTGTTTTTGTTTGTTTTTTTTCTTGTGAATTGCCACGTTTTCACATGTGTAACATGTATATAACACACACATATGAAAAATATGATATTTTGTAAATTTAAAGGAGTATAACATGCATCTGTGTGTCTGAGTGTACACGCATGTGCAATGTATGTGTGTGTGAGAGAGAGAGAGAGAGGGGGGGGGAGCAGAATCATGGTTACTGAGAAATATTATCTAGCATTTCACAGTAAGTCTTTGACCATATTTTTAATATTTTGTCCACAGACCATAGCCGATATAAAAAGCAAGGGGCATACTATGTGAAACAGCAAACTTTTAACTGAACTCCTGTCTGTGTTAAAAAGAATTTCTCACAGCATACAATAAGTTTAATAAAGAATATCCAGTCCAAATTTCACCAAATTTGAACAGAAAATGGAAAAGATATATGATTCTTCAGTTTAAGAAGACAAAACGATATCCCACAGCTAAAACAGACGACAAATGCTATAAACACTCAAGAAATGACCAAATGATAATCTTCTGACTGAGAACAGGACATTGCAGGCTGAGACACCATGTATACCAGAAGCTGAAAATTTGCCCAGCAGACCTGTGTACCTGCAATAAAGAGCAACAGACTCTACATAACATCCTCCAGAGTTGTCAGCTACACAACCCCCAAGGCAAAGGACCTGGCCAGAGCCCATCTACTTACAAAAGAGGCTCTATGATGATGCTGTAAACCTGAGATGAACTGCTGCATTTGTGAGAGAAATTGGTGTTGACATCGGAGCGGACAACAGAGAAGAAGTCTAAGAAAAGCAGTTTGAGGAATGTTGAGAAACATGTCAAAATTATGAAACAAATATCTTACCTTAAGTTGTGGATTTTTGCTGGCCGGTTTAAAGGAGTTTTAATGAAAAGTTGGAATGCCCAGCTTCCTAAGATTTCAGATTTCCAGTGGTAGAAAGTAAAACTAATGGGCGTTTTGAAGCTGCATTTAGAAGCAGTGCTCTGATTTTAGGGCAAAAAATTCGCTGAGGTCACATTTGTGAAAAGCATTGTTTTTGTGAAAATCATGTTTCATACAAAATAACTGCAGCATATGATGCAAAAAGCATATCACAGTATTGAAGACAGCATTTACTTTAATTCACAATCAACATGTGCATTGCCTTTACTATGACTCCTGAAAATTTGGCCCCTGTAATTTTGGTCATTTCCAGACAGGGTAACATTTTCCAAGTTAGGTTATAAGTCAGATGTTTCAAAATTCTTTTCCTGCTTTAGTTGCGTTTTTGTGTCAATTTTTTTTTTCTCTTTTTATTTTTTTCACTGAAACTACTGTTGATATTTTTACTTGTATGCATCTACTGCCTGTTAAAATGTTTGTGTATATTGCATATATGAATATAATCTTACATCCTTCCTGTGCCGTTAAACGTCTCATAGGGACGCTTACATGTTAGTTTGCCAAGTTATCCTGTTTTCGGCGAGCTTTTCAACCTTATCAGGGAATGTTATGCCCACTAAACTGGCCTCCCTTAAAAATGTCCTCTTTGTGACGACGCAAAAGATTCTTACTAAAGTATTCCGGCAAGAACGTTAAATAGCTCCTGCCATCTTTTACATCACCCAGAAGCCATATGGGATATGTGATTTATAAGAAAACAAAAAGTGTGTACGCATATGTTATATCTGTGTAAATATGCCAGATCAGCCCTGAAACTAATCTTGGGTGCCTTTATTTTCTAGTGGAGTTCCAGATTTGACTGTACTTTGGTGTTATTGTGCATTGTTGTGTGGTTTTCCCCTTGTCTTGCTGAGAATGTGTATGGATAACTCCTTTACTAAGTAACCTCCCTCACAAATGATACAGTCAGTCCTACTCTATTCAGAATGTCTTCAAATTCTGGTTTATTTGTTTTTCATTTTTCTCAAACATTTACTTTCCACTGATATTTTGTAAAGTATGTTTAATTTTACATTAAAAAAAAAAAGTGTAAAGTAGCAAATGCACCTCTCACCCATCGGGGGTATACTGATATCCAAAACACGTCGAGGTTTTCCGGTGAGAAAGTCCAACTCTATAGACTAAACTGGTGCAACGAAAACCACGGTGTCACGCAATCCCACTTCTGAGACCCACCAAGAATACAGGCTCAAGCCCTAAGATACTCTGAACCTCTTGTGGTCCTCTCGGGGATCTTGTGTGGTCCTATGGGGGACCACGGGACTTAACAAGGACCACAGGCGTAAACTCAGTGGGATCACAGGGCGGTCTTGGTTGTAGAAGCGAACGAAGAAGAAGACTGGATTTCACTTTCTAAAGCTGCTATCCTTTCAGGGCTGTCAGAGAGGAGGCTGTGTCATAACAGTGTGATGGGTGAGGTGAGGATTGGTTGGTGGAACTAACTGAGGTGTCACTATAGCTTTACTGGTGGAGCATTGCCACACTCTGAACAGTCTTGGAAGATGGTAAAGCATTCTCTAAGCTGGTACATCTGAAAATAGTATCAGACTTCAGGGCAGAGCACACCAGGGCACATGCTGCACATGGCAGTGATTACTTGAAGGAAGAAAGAAAAAAAAAAGGATATTACATTTAAAAACAATTGCATCAACTGTCAAGAATTTGAGGTGTGACCCAATAACAGAGAGAAACTCTTTCAACCATTGTTCTTCTCTTATCTTGTTCTTTTCTTTCTCTCTACATTTTTCTTAATCCTCTCTTGTAACTGCTTCAGGGAATATATTAACATTTAGACAGCCAAACAACTCCCCTTTTTTTAACATCTGTCACAGCCATTGTTTTGCTGGGAAATGATGTGATGCTTATTTTATAGTGGTTATAAAAGACAGTAAATTTAGTCCTTTTATGCCATAGTCACTGTCAGGGGGAATGGTGAGAATGTGAAGCCTGTTTTATAATGTTTGTAAAATATAGACCTGTAGCCCTTTTATGACATAATGACTGCTAGGAGTTGTGGTGTTAGTGTCCATATTTTCCTCGACTTGTTGGCACGCTGTAGGTTGATGTGTGTCACGCCCGACTGCCTTTCTTGTCCCAGCTCCTGAAGAAACCAGGCACCTATTTCTACATTTGGGTGACTGTGGCACCTGTAGCTAAGTTCAAACCACTGATGTCACCATGAGACTAGTGCACTAACCACTCCTGTCACCATGAGACTAGTGCACTAACCACTCCTGTCACCATGAGACTAGTGCACTAACCACTCCTGTCACCATGAGACTAGTGCACTAACCACTCCTGTCACCATGAGACTAGTGCACTAACCACTCCTGTCACCATGAGACTAGTGCACTAACCACTCCTGTCACCATGAGACTAGTGCACTAACCACTCATGTCACCACTCAGGCCTCCCCCCCCCTGCGATAGATAGTGTTTATGACAGTTTAAAATTATGGGCTTCCTGATGTTGAACAAAATTATATGACTGCAGTTTTTTTTAAAGCCTTTTCAGTGGCTCATAGTAGTCTGATTGTTGAAAAAAGGGGTGCTGTCATTACATTTATGTTTTGTACATACTTGCTCTGGGTTAATTGTTAAGGTGGTATGTGAATAATAAAAGATTCATAACTGAACAGTTTTTTTAGCTCTGGAATTTTATCTTGACTCTGCAGGACGAAATGAGCAAGGCAGACTTGGCTTAGGCAACACAGATAGACAAGATATGCCACTGGTTGTGGAAGCGTTTCAGGGACAGAATGTTGTCGCTGCTGCGTGCGGGCGCAAGCATACGCTCTTCCTGACGGGTATACTCCTGTGGTCTGTGTATTCTTTCATGGTGCGGTCAGTGAAATTAGGGCTCATTATTAATTAAGTATCTCGAGGGTGAAAACATTTTCAGTTTGGCAGTGCACGACCCACAGCTGGCATGCTAACACCTGGCTTGGCAAACTGTAGCCGGTCAAGACCCTGTCCCTCCTCACTGTTGGTACACACCCCCCCCCCCAGTAACAGGCCTAGCCTGGCTGATGGGACAGGGGTCATCACAGTCTCCGTGGTGGTAGAGTGTGTTAAAGAAGTCCTGCATACCCTTTGCTTTTTAACTCAATTCAGGGACTTAAAAAAAAAAAATAGCTGCCATAACTGGCTTCCAGTAAAAAAAAAAAAATTAGCTGCCGTAACTGGCTTCCAGTCCAATATGATGATGTGCCTCAACATCTTCACCATCGGCTACAAAGAACATCAGCTACAAAGAACATCAGCCTGCATTTTCAGGGAGAACGAACAGATTTTGTAGGGTTTTTTTCATTCGGCTTTCACTCCATCACAGACATTCAACATTTGTTATTGAACATAATAGGCATGAAGAACCAAAAAATTAAATAAATAAATAATAAACCCTCTCTTGTCCACCCACTCCACACTCTGATTTTTGTAAGTACATGAAATAAATGTAATTACTTTCTCACATTCATTCTAAACTAACAAATGTATAGAAAAACAACATAAGAAATACAACAGTCAGGTCATAGATAGACTCTGACAGTACCTATACTTTTTGTATATGCAAGTACATACAGAAACATATATATGTATGCATACATATACCACATATATACAGACACGTACATACACACATTCACACCCATAGACACACTTTCACATGTATACGCTTGTACTTGTACGAACTCCCTGTAACTGCGAGCTGTTGTTCTTTGCAGCTGATGCTGTAGAGGTGTTGAGGCACAGCATCGTATCAGCGTGAGAGTGGGTTATGGCAGCTACTTTTTCGGTCCCGGAGTATAGCTAAAAAGCAGGGAGTATGCAATGCTTCTTTAGCAGACTCCACCATCATGGGGACTATTGCGATCCCTGCCCCATTAGCCAGGCTAGGCCTGTTACTGGGGGTACCATGGAGGGGTGGGACAGGGTCTTAGTCAGCAATGGGTCACTAACCCTGACACTGACATATTGGCTATGGGTTGCTGATTGCCTCAATGGGCATCTTCACCCCCCTACATGTATACACATAAACACATGCAAATATATACAGGTAAAAGAAGTAATTAAGAATATAGATTTATGGCTTCTACGACTCAGTATACTTGGTTCCAATGATTCAAATTTCCATCCAGACAAGTTAATATTCTTATTACAGGCAGTAAATTCAACTCTTCTAGCTATCTTGCCTTTTATGTACTAGTTTGTTGCTATCCTTGTGACCATTCCCATTGCATCATGAAATTATCCATTTATAAGGTTTTGTCTATAATAGCCTGCTTGATAATCTGCAAATGGATGCATCAGCAGCAGGGCATATTTCTTACAATTGAGAGGCATACAGGAGAGCTGTTAGGGAGGCAAAGTTCCGCAAGGGACATGCAAATGACTGAATGATAGCCTACTTATGCTTTCTTCATTCCATCCTCAAAAGTCTGAAAAGTACTTGAATTTTTCTTTGCACATATATTCTTTTATCTTTATGTGGTTGCTGAGTAAGGCTTTTAGCCAAAATGCTGATTGTGTTTGTTGCTTGCATTCTTTTTTCTTTCTCTTGTACATATCAGGTCTTACTACTCTTATACAGACTTCATCATAAATTTATTTACATTAGATCTTAACATAATGCATCAGTTTTGTCATATCTGTAAGACTTCAGTTTCTGCCATTCTTTAAAAAAGCAAAGTGCAGATTTATGTTCATGATGTAGTTGTCATTTTTTTATTTGGATTTACTACATTTAAATCTTTCTGTGCCGGAGGGGATAACGCAGACGTTCCCTTCTGTGCAAGACAAAAAGCGCGGGTCTTGATATGTATAGGGAATAATTTTTAACTAATTATTTCCATGTTAAAAGTATGCCTCTACATAGCTATAAATGTAAGAAGATTTCATAAATGAAGAGTGTTATTTTTTTAGGAAAAAAAGATGTAGCATGATGATTTTAGCTGATAATTTTGTATTACTGTCCATCGGTTAGATCTAGAACTGGCATAGTTTGACCGGCAATGTGTAGATCAACTGTCGTTTTATCCGATCTCGTTGTGTGATTATGTTGCATGTTCACTTTAAAATAATACCTGAAAGAACCTTCTAACTACTTCTCCAGTCCATCTAATAGTCTAAATCTACTTGGAGTACATTCACGAACAGTGGTCTAGTCATAGGGGAATATGTTTGCCTCCGAAGTCACACAAACGTTTTTTTTTCTTTTCGATCGAAACACTGTATTTTGACCCCCGTTGTTATGATGCTTTCAAAATGGTGACAGAGGTCACTAGACATGCGTACTACACTGTTTACAATCAAAGGTTACACCGGGTTTCAAATGAAATGAAGCTGGTGTCTGTATTGGGACCTTGACAAAAACGTGACAAAGCAGAGGGACCCCTGGCACTGGAAGAGATAAAATCAAAAGAAAAGATTATTACAAACAGATTATAAAATTGATGGAACAGCATTTAAGAAACTTATATAGGGAAATTCAGTAATCACAGATATTTTTCTTTTTCAACCCTGCAGAGACAGGTAAAGTTTTTGGCTGTGGTGAAAACAAAATGGGCCAGCTTGGCCTTGGAAGTCAGAGTGAGCAGGTGCTATTGCCAACACAGATCAAATACAAAGGTCCCCCTATTCGACGGATCTCTTGTGGTGGAGAGTTCAGCGTGATGTCAGATATCAATGGAAATGTTTATAGCTTTGGTTGTCCAGAGTATGGTCAGTTAGGTAAGGATGTTTTGTTTTGTTATTTGACAGTTCTGTGTTTAAATTACTGCCATGATCTCTTTCCTATTTAAACACTGTCTCTGTTTATTTTTTTTTTAAACTGTGGCAAAAAGTTTTGATGAAAACAGGTATTTTAACCTGCTTATGATTACAGATCATCCCCCCCCCCCCCCGTCAATAATTGCCTAATATCTGTGATTGCGTTAACCAGCAATTACTGGTAAAAAGAGAAAAACAGAAACTTGTGGAGATTGTCAGTTACTGTAACCAGTTTATATTATTAAAAACCTAGTGAAAAGCAACCAGCCAAATCAGATGAGTAAGATGATGATGCTTGATGTGTACGGAGGAGAATCTGCCAGTTTTGACATTTGTTCAGCATGTGAACGTTTTATCAAGATTTAAATCTCGTTGCAAATGACAGAAAAAATTTCAAAAGAACACTTACTTGCCACTAATGATGGTAAAGTGTGCTTAATTTTACATTTGAAAAAAAAAAAATAATAATAATAAAGATACTGAATGTATTGAGAAAACTGGTATTTCAGAGAGTACTTCATGCAAGGTGAAAAGATGGGTTACAGCTTTTCCAGTTTCAGAAAATCCTAGCATGATCACTGAATATGTCTCTCCTCTCTCCCTCGTCCCTCTTCTTCCAGGCACTTTTTTTCAGACTGGTGAAATCATTATCAGTCCTGTTAGGTGCCTGTATAGCTTCGGAGAGAGCTTTGTTTTTCTTTAGTTTACATATGGACAGCTAGGAATGGAATCTTATCTTCTTATATCTTGTATCCATCCCGTGCCGTTAAATGTCACATAGGGCTCTCAAAGTAGTTCGCCAATTTTTCCTGTCTTCGGCGAGTCTTTCAACCTCATCAAAACTCGCAGAGGAATGGAATCGGTAAAAGATAATTCTCATCTAACAGTTTTATGGGTTTTTTACAAATTTTTTTTCAGTAGTTGTTCAGAAATCACTTCCCATACCCCCCATCATCAGGACACTCCTGGTTAAAGGACCTCTTGTGTTAGAAGATTTTTGATGTTGTTGGTGTGGTTTAACTTGAGGTGGCAACCAAGATTTAAAGGCCTGTTACATTTTGAAATGTTGATATGAGCAGTTTTTCCGACTCCTGGTGGTAACATGTGAGTAAAGTGAGCCTTTGCATCTGTGGGTGCCAGACTGGTGTGCTGGTTAGTGTGCTTGTCGTTCACAGTGAGGTCAGTGGTTCAAGGTCAGCCTGAGCCAGCCCAGTCTAAAGCTGGGGGAGAAAAAGCAGTCATGTGTAATGCTGACATGTCACACTCATATGTGCCATCAGTCAATGCAAATATAGAGTAATGCTGACATGTCACACTCATAATGTGCCATCAGTCAAGCAAATATAGAGTAATGCTGACATGTCACACTCATAATGTGCCATCAGTCAAGCAAATATAGAGTAATGCTGACATGTCACACTCATGCGCCATCAGTCAAGGCAAATATAGAGTAATGCTGACATGTCACACTCATAATGTGCCATCAGTCAAGGCAAATATAGCACAATGCTGACATGTCACACTCATAATGTGCCATCAGTCAAGGCAAATATAGCATAATGCTGACATGTCACACTCTTATGTGCCATCAGTCAAGGCAAATATAGCGTAATGCTGACATGTCACACTCATATGTGCTATCAATCAAGGCACATATAGTGTAATGGTGACACATCACACATGTGCCATCAATCAAGGCACATAGTGTAATGCTGACATGTCACACTCATATGTGCCATCAATCAAGGCAAATATATTGTAATGCTGACACGTCACACTCATGCAGCATCAATCAAGGCACACATAGTGTAATGCTCACACATAACACTCATGCGGCATCAATCAAGGCACACATAGTGTAATGCTCACACATAACACTCATGCGGCATCAATCAAGGCACACATAGTGTAATGCTCACACATAACACTCATGCGCCATTAATCAAAGCAAATATAATGTAATGCTGACATGCCACACTTATATGTGCCATCAGTCAAGGCAAATGCAGGCACTAATGCAATATCCTAAAGCCCTTCTATGGCATGTTATACCGTGGTTTTTTTTGTGTTTTGTTTTGTTTTTTTATTTCTAACTTTTCAAGTTTTACATCTGATTTCAAAGGTAACATTGAAAATGTGGTTATATAATCTGATATTAGAATCTTTTCAGTTATGTATTCATTATGTTATTCACATCAGTGAGATATGGTTTATGTTGAAGTTGTATGTTAAGGCTCTGTTTTCTAGTTTGTGTTAAGTTAGTAGTATTGATTGTCCCGTGATTCCAGTGTCAGAACTGGAGTGGGGCAAGAAATAAAAAAATATTTGTCCGTGAAATAGACGCCCATTTCAGTTATTGTTGTGGCTTTGTAGGTCACAACACCGACGGCAGGTACTTTGTGAAAAGTAACAAAATAGAGTTCCAGTGCGAAAACCTCCCGCGAGTCATCACCGTCTTTGTTGAGAAGCAGAGAGACGGCCAGGTGTCGCCGGTGACCGACGTAGATGTCCGAGAAATTGCTTGTGGTGCTAACCATGTGGTGAGTCAGCAGTCATGTTTCATTCAGTTTTGTTTTCAGCGGTTATGTTTCGTTGTTTCATTTTTCTCATGTTTCAGGGATGCTTATTCTTAGCTTCAGTATCTTTCTTTTTTTAAAGGCTAAATTCCTCCAAAACATATATGATATATATATATCCACCATCTAGTCTGACACTTTCAAATGGAGAAGCTGTGTCGAAAACTCATAAATTCCAGTTAATCACCAAAAGTGTCTTTTAATTCTTGTTTAATTTTAAAATGGTGCAGGGTGAGTATCTTTTATGCAGAATACTTGGAACCAGAAGTGGTTATCAGTTTTTTTAAATATTTGCATATATACAAGTGCATAATGAGATGTCTTTGGGATGAGACCTCAAGTCTAAACATGAAGTTCAGTTATGTTTCCTGTATACTTTACACATAGCCCGAAGGTAATTTTATACATTTTCTAATAATTGTGCATGAAGTAGTTTGTGTACATTGAACCACCAGAGAGCAGAGGTGTTGCTATCTCAGGCACCCACGTATGTGGTTATGTGGCATCACTGTCGTTCCTGACCTTGAATTTATATGCTGTAGATAAGCAATCATTTTCTTTATGTATGCATGTGTGTACATGCATACATAAAAAAAAAAAATACCACAGCTGGTCCTTTTTCCTTTAGTAGCCAGTTCCCCCCACCGCACACCCCTGGCAGACATGTCTGTGTGTCAAAATTTTGTATGAGTATGGTTTTTGTATGATTGTTGTATGATTTGTATGATTTTTGTATGTCAGAATTTTGTATGAGTGTGTGTGTGGGTGTTTGTGTGGCCTTTAAGAAAGATAAAAATAAACTCTCTGTTGTGGCTGCGTCACATTATGTCAGGTGTAGAATCTTCCACTTGAGACGTCATGTTGGAGCACAAAAAAGTTTTAGATTTTTGAACATTCAAGATTTGGGATTTCCAGATAGAAAACAAAGAAACAAGATAACATGAAGGATGTGGAGCATGTTCCAACACACATCTTATAGAAGGAGCAAAGGATGGATGGTTATGAAAATCAGTGATGACAGACATCTGATTGGCATGGGCCGAAGAGAGAGAGAGAGAGATCAGGGCTGCTTACTTTGTATGAAGTCTTTGTTATTTTATCAAGAAAAACTGTTCAGTATTTTACTATTTCCTAAAGCGAAGAGCATTTTAATATACCTGCAGGCATCATATATACCTGAGCTGCACTCATAGATAACTCTTGTGGAAGAGTCCCTTTTAGACCAACACAGGCATCCACACAAAAAACAGTAAATTTTATAATTTTTCTTAAGCTCTGTCAGTGCTGAGCGTGAAACGAGCTAACTTGTCACTTGTTTGATAATCTCAGGAAAATTAGTTTATGACCTATTACTCCATTAACTAAATTAGTTTATGACCATTATCTAAATCTGTAATTCATCAGTAAAACTGTATAAATGATAATTTTGTTATAGCAGATGAAAATGAATTCATGAATCTTTATAACTCGGAGCTTTTTTCTTTTCACTGTTTAAAGTTGCTTATGTAAGTATCAAGTTTTTAAAAAATAGTCGTATGAAACTTTGATATTGTGTGAGCAAATGTAATGCATGTTATACTCTCATTTTCTTATTCTTAATTAAAAAATTAAATGGAAAAATTGAGGGAAGAAGAGACAGAGGAAGACAAAGAGAGAAGTTACTGGGTGGGCTGTAAGTGTGGCTAAGAAGGAAGTCACCGGCGGATCTCATAATCAGCGCAAAAAACAGAGAATTGTGGAGAGAAATGATTGCCTACACCATGCGGCATGGCACTTAGAATCTTAATTATACCTAGATTGCCTTTTATGTAACTGATTCTATATGTTGGTTTTTGTTTTTCCTATCATAATTTTTACACAGAAAATTTATAAAAATGTATTTAAAAATAATACAGATTTGATACAGGCAATGTAGATTTTTTTTCTGTCCATGGGTTTCTGTATTTGTCTGATCCGGTAATGGTTTCTGTATTTGTCTGATGCATAGGTCACTTTTTTTTTCATGTTTTTTTGCTCCTAGTTGATCCTAGATAGTAAGAAGCGAGTATTTTCCTGGGGCTTTGGAGGTTATGGGCGGCTTGGTCACTCAGATCCAAAAGATGAACTGGTTCCAAGACTGCTGAAGTTTTTCGATGGGCCAAATCGGGGGGCAGAGCAGATTGCTGCTGGTTCGACTTACTCTCTAGCCGTAAATGAGCACGGTATGCAATAGTTGCATGAGGACGTAACGTTCTTTGTTGATTCTTTTACATTAGTTTTGAATTGTTATATGTGCATCACTGTCGTACCAGTCTCAAAGGAATAAGTGGTGCTGTGAGAAAGTATGATGAACAGGGAGTCCAGACACATGGGATATAGTATTAATGTTCCATGCTGTTGAGGCTTGTAGGGGATATGGTGCTGACGTATTTCATGCTGCTGAAGCATTCAGGAAGCCAGCCAGACCAAAACCACTTACCACATCCATGGGAGATAAATGCACTAGCTCACTTGTCTGCTTGGACAACATAGTTATTAAAGCGCCCACAAATGAGTTTGTCTGTGTGGGTTGTGCGTCCCTACATAATGTTAGGATATGTCTCACAAGACCAAGGTTTATATAGGTACTTGTGCTTTGTCACAGTGTTGTGGTTAGAGAGATTGCAAGTTTGGTCTCAGAAACCAAAGAATATTTATCTGCGAAGGCAAGGCACACAGTGCTACAGAAATGACACCGTTATCAGTGTATTAACTCCCTTTATTCCTAACTTAACTCCCATGCTCTGCAAGAAGAAATTTTGCAGAAAGAAGTTGAAAGAAGGTTCTCTATTTTTAACATACAGATTGAGTTAGAATGAGTTGGTAAAGAATGAAACTATCTGAATATGTAGCAAGAGCAGTTAAAAAAATAAAAAAAAAGAAGTGTTTTTATGCATGACTAAATGTAAAAAAAGACAGTATGTCAGTGTTATGGTATATAGTAAAGATGACAGTGTTATGGTATATAGTAAAGATGACAATGTTATCGTATATAGTAGTGACAGTGTTATGGTAGATAGTAATGACAGTATTATGGTATATAGTAATAATGACAATGTTGTGGTATGTAGTAATGATGACAGAGTTATGATGTGTAGTAATGATGACAGTGTTATGGTATATAGTAATGACCTCAATGTTATTGTATTGGCCAGGTGCATTGTACATTTGGGGCCAAACAAAAACATCTGGCGAGGCCAATATGTATCCAAAATTGGTTCAAGATTTGTCTGGATGGAAAATTAGAAGCATTGGAACCAGGTATATTGAGTTTTTTTTTTTCCTTTTAACTTTATTGTTTTATTTTATAGAAGCCACAAATCAAAATTTCTGAAGCAGCATAAGTGCCCAGAATGTGCTGGAGAAGATAGATCAGAATCCACCAGTTAACTGCAGTATTCAGTATCTCAACAGACTGCTTCATTTCTACCATGGATGACACTTTTTTTTAGTGTCATTCCTGTTTCTATGGGAGGAGGTGGAAAATTTTCTTTTTTTCCAATTTATTTGTCATCCTTTACATCTCATAATGATTTATATGTGATAATTATAATATAGACTTTGGTGCAGAAGGAAAGAATTTGGTATCTTGCTGTTTTTGACATATCTTAAAAGGCAGCTTTTATGGTATTCTTATTGGCAACTTTTATATAGAACATTATTCCAGTCCATAGAAGTAATCGATGAACAGAATCTTCCTAGTGTTTGTGGTTAGGACTGATGGAGTTGAATGATTGAGAATGAGGTTTTGTATTCTGTAATCATTGAGCGACTGGAAACGTGGTTTATTTTGTAATAAGCAGTGGTTTTTGCGATTGTGCTTTTCCATTATTTTCCTTCTTTTCAGCAACAAGAGCATAGTTGTGGCAGCAGATGAAAGTGTAGTTAGCTGGGGTCCTTCACCTTGTTTTGGAGAGTTGGTAAGTTTTGAGTCATCCCATTTTTAATTGAGTGAGACATACCCAGAATAGGCCTGTCTTTTGCTTAACTCTTTCCGTGCGTATGGTCGAATTTTCTACACTTCCGGTGGTCCCCAGCGTGCGTATGGTCGAAAATTTGACATTGTTTGTTCCATTAAAACAAGCTGTGTAACATTTACATTGTACATATTTCGTCCGCGATTCCGGTGACACTTTCAAAATGGAGAATGCGTGCCTAGTTACGAGCGATGCCGAGCGAGAACAAGGACGCGAAGCATGGAAGTTTTTCAATTTTTGACGATGTAGATAGGGGCATGGACATAGCCTATGGCCATGCCACTGCTCTTGAATGTTTTCTAAGTAGATTTAGACATATTTAGACGACTGGAGAAGTAGTTAGGAGGTTATTTCAGACATTCATTCAGCGAAAATGCAATACGGAGTCACAATACGAGATCGACAAGTAGATCTACACATCTTAGATGGTAAGTAGGGGTAAGGAGCGCGAATCTAGACCTAGCCGATGGTGAGCTGGCCACAATCAGTGTCTAAAAACATCACATTACTTCTTTTTTCCTAAAAAAACTCTGCATTTATGAAATTTTCATTCATTTAGCTACACTTTGACACATATTACGTATACGGAAGTACATGGAAATACTGTTTTCCATTCCATTTTACAACTAGACCCCCTTACAGTCAAGACCCGCGTTTTACTCCCGCACGCCACGACACGTCCATGTTTCTTCCTCCCGCACGGGAAGAGTTAATGCCTTTAAAAAACTTGTTCTGTTGCTCACTAAACTTTGGTACCTTTTAGGTATTGGTGCAAATGTTTTCAGTGAAGTTCTGGAGGAGGTTGTTGGTTTCTGGGAACTGAAAGAGTGGGCTAGAGGTTTGGTGCAGTAGTCAGGACCAGTGGTCAGCCTTCCTAACATTCCCAGAAATAGACTGTTGCAATACTTTTGGTTAACCAGTGGGGGGGGGGGGGGGGGGGTGTTCAGCTTGTCCGAGAGTGAATATGATTCATGTTGCAGTGATGGCATGGTCATCAGAGCATCACATGCCAGGGCACTGCCCCATCTGTGGTACCTCTATAGAAGGCTGATGTGCTTTTTGACTTTTAAAAACAAAAACAAACTCACCGTAGATGCGAGTCTGGTTCCTTGCTCCAGTCCAGGACTTCAAGTACGCAAGTCACGGTAGTCCACTTCCAGGCTGACATGGTGTCTCTTTAAAAACTTTCGTTTGCTTCACATATAAAGAAGAAAAGTTCCTTTGAGGTGTTTCTTGAGAACCACCTGGAGATTGAAGAAAGCTGTGATATAAAACCTATACATCAAGACCTTCATCACAGCATCAGCTACAAAGAGCCCAGAGCTCTGGTGTCATCAGCTGCTGTACAAAGCATATGCAGATTTGTAGCTGTCAGTGGTGTATTGTAAGGGATAACTTGTCAGAAGAAGCTCAGAGAACGTTCAGTCTTATTTTGAATGCAAGGAGAATGGCCTTAAGCAAATCTGGAGACAGAAATTTCTGAATATTCATAATCTTATCTTTGAAAGTTGAATTGCTGAAGACCTGTCAATAGAGTAAACTTGTTTTACTTTTGCTTCCGCAGGGATATGGTGAAGGGGGTTTAAAGTCATCAACAGTGCCCAAAGAAGTGAAGCCCCTCGAGGGAATCTACATTCATAATGTGAGCTGTGGTTTCTCTCACACGCTGTTCATTGCTCGTAACGACACTGAAGATGACAAGAAAGCTCTGGAAAAGTTGCCCGTATATGATCCATGATCTGAGTTTCAGGTTTTGAATTTGAGTAATTTTAGTAAAATGTGGCATGAGTGTTGTTGCAAAATGGTTTGACCAGTTTGTTAGTGCATCTAAGTTGCTGTGGATTGAACATATTGAGATGAGTGGAGAGTTTTTGTCAAAATCATCATTGTGAGGTGTATGGTGCTGGCGGTCTAGACATTTAGGGTTGTATGGAGAACTTTTTCATCATCATCATCATGTGTATGATGTGTAATGAACATACTGGGTCATGTGTAGGGGGTCGTATCTGTTATATTTGTCTGTAGAATGAGCTTGTGTTAATGGTTTATGTATGAAACAGAGAAGGTGTAGTTACCTGAAGTTTTAGAGAACATGGTTTGAGAGTTTTTAACTAGACTTGCAGCATTTACTTCTCATCAGAATACATGCATCTCCTTAACAAGTTGTTCTTCTGTTACCTCATTCCAGGGAATGCTGCATCTTCTTATTGGCTGTTTACATTTTCTGATGGATAGATCTGTTCAGTGTTAACCATAGAGTTTATGTACCATTGTTGTTTGTTAACCAAATGAAATTATGGCATCCCACAACTGCCATAATTTCAACAACAAAAAAATCAATTTGATATAGAATAAGTGAACTTTATATACAAGGTTGAAGAATTTGGCACACAAGGCAGCCTGATATTCACCCCCTTTATCTCTCAATTTGACATTCAGTATCGGTTTAGTATCACTGTATCACGCACAAAGTGAGCATAGATAAAAACTCGACAGAACTTTTATTCTTCATGTTTCCTGACACTTTCATATTCAACTTTGTCCATGTAAGCTCGTCAGTGTTAGAGACACTCACTGGGGTACCAATATTTTTTTTAAAATCAAAATTCACTCATATATTTTCTTTTGTATGTAACACAATTAAAATCTTTAAAATTATGTTCAAATTAATATTTCTTCAGCATTTTCTAACAATCTATAGAAAAACCCATTTTTTTGTGAGGTTAAAAAATAAGGAAAAAAAAAGATATACAGAATATGATTAAATGATAAAATGTTGGGAGAGTTTACTGTGTCGTAATGTACACCAACGACAGATATTTTACTGCCTATTTTAGTCCAGTGGATTTTGGTTAAAAAAAAAAAAAAGGCTCAATAAACATTTACCAGCCGACATAAAATTTAACATTTGGTTTTTTTTTTTAAGTTTTTACTTAAGTTTATGTATAAGCAAAGTTTATGTTTATATAAACAAAAGTTCCAGTTTTATGTTTCCTCTTATTTGTTCTGCTGCACAGTGTTTACTGCATTAGAAGAACAAAATATGGTAGACAAAAAGCACATTTTTCCTGAAATGAATTAAATGAGTAAATTAAAAATTATCTTTTTCTTGAAATGAGTGAAAAAAAAAAAAAAAAAGATGGCTGCCAGTGTTGTGGTCTACCATATACAATAAAATTCAAAGCTTAGTGTATGTTTGCTTATTGAGGTTGTACAACCAGTTATCCCTTGTTTCCAGTGTTCATTAATGATATGAGGAAAATGTTAGTTCAGTTTTATGTTGCTAGAATTGTTCTTTCCAGAAGTACTTAATTGATGAACACATTTTTGATAGTCAGACCAACAAATTAAAACAAAAAAAACTTGTTAGTATCTGGTTTACAAATTTTAATGTGTGGAATGTATATAAATGATATGAAGCAGCATCTCTTGTATGTCCTTGTGTCCGGATCTTATGGAACAAAATGCAAAAATAATGAATGCCATTTTTCTTGTCATTCTCTTTTATATAGATCTTTTCCATATGAGTTACATAACCTAAAAGTAAAATATTTTGGCAACTGTTCTTGTATGTGATTATAAAATATTTGAATATAATGGAACTAAATAAGGTGACAGGACAGTGTCAGTAATGTATGAATGGTCTTCTTTGTATTTAATATATGAGCTCTGTCTTTTTTAATTGCTACATCTGTTATGTTGGCTGAAGCATGTTTTGCTCTTGTTTAGTTGTTAGTTGTGAAACCTGAAAATATTTAACAGACTGTAATGTGTTGTCTGACAGATGAAATTGAGGACAAATATGCTACTGATCTTCGTCTGTTGCCTTTTTTTGTTTAGTCTACAGATAGTTCTAGTGTGCAAGTAGAGCAGTGGTTTGAGAGTTGGACTTTTTGTGGCATAGGCACCGAGTTCATTCTCAGCTTCCAGTGTGCTCGAGTCACCCAGTTGAAAATGAATACCTGTGTTAGAAAACAAAGGCATCGAGGCTGAGACAGGGGCACATTATTTCAGGAAGCTGTGCCCTAGTTCTTATACTAAAAATCCCAAGACTGCAAGAACTGCAATTTTGTAATAAATGTAAACCATGCTTTTATGGGGAAATGTCAGGGGCCAATATTTAGCTTGTATCATTGTTTAATCTTCAAACCAAATTAAATATATAAAAGTAGTTATATAGAAAATATTTTTACAAAACCATCAGAGTGGTTGACGGTAGTAAAAGAGTTAATGTAATGAAGTCACAAATACTTAACTCCCCTTGTTGTATGACTTAAATGCTTTTTTAAATTCCTTTTTCATCCGGACAAAGATGACATCACAATGAGGCTTGCTGCACATGCTTTTTATCATATTTTATATTTTCTGTGTAAATATATACATACATTTCTTATGTGAGAATATGTAGGCAGGCAGCATTTTATTTGTGTAGTATGGATTCTTAAATATTTTGGACACATTAAACGACATGATAATCTAGAGAAGACCGTATTGGAAGGATACATAATGGGAAAAAGAAAAAGAGGAAGACCAAGACGAAGATGGCTGCAAGACATCGTTGACGATCTGCAAATGGATGCCACAGCAGCAGGCCATCTTGCTCACAACCGAGAGGCCTACAGGAGTGCTGTTTGGGAGGCAAAGTTCCGCAAGGGACATGCAAATGAATGAATGAGTACAGATTCTTACACAGTTATGCTTGTCTTGTGTTGGAATGACATATGGATATGTCAGATTATTTTTTTTTAGAGCTTTTTTTGTGGGAATGCTGATGTTGTCACGATCTTAGTTTTTGTTTTGTTTTGGTGTGCATCTATCTTCGGTTGTAGTTGGATTAAAAAAAAGACAGCCAAGGGTAAGATGTAGCCAGCGTTGGAGTTTCTCAGAGGAAAAAAAAAAAAATTAAATCCATATTGCATTTTTGACATATTTCCATCTACCTCAGCTCATTTTGTGGCACAAATAAGGCTTGTTCCAGTCTTTAAATTGTACTTGTTTGGATTAAGCATCTTCGTTCCTTGCATGTTTTCCCAACCTCCAGCCTATGTCAAGTTTTCTTGAGGGAACTAAGATGATTTCGTCAAAGGATGTTGTCATTGAACAGAGAGCTAGGGAGCCAGAGTTGAAAAAGCAAGATAATATCTGACCATGCACATTAATGATGGCCTGGCCAACAGAGAATTAACCAAGTAAAAAATTAATGAGTTCCTCAGGATGGTAGTCAGTTTCTGCAACTTCTCTTCCCCCCCCCCCCCAAAGTAGATGAAGCTGGTATAGTATATGTCCCATCCTGTAAATGGTTGTATTTCAAATTTTTCACCTCTTAATTTAACACAGTAGTTCTCACTGTCCCATGTTTCAATTCCCCCCCCTTTTTTTTTCAATGCCCAAGCTGTCCATGTATTCCTGCCCATAGTTCTCATTGACCCAGGTTCCAGCCCTCTCCCCTTTTATTTTTTTTAAAGCCTAGGCTGTCTGTGTATTCTTGCCTGTATATTAAATCATCACCCAGAAAAGGTTTTCACCATCATACATTCTTGTATGGGTAATTATTGAAATGTACATGACATTTCTCCGCAAGAAGTCATCTGCCTTCTTGTTGAGAATCATAGAACTTCTAGTTTATAGTTACAGGTGCATTCTCCAGTAGTTCTCCATGTTTGTTTATATCTGAAGCAGTCCTGCATATCTGCAGTAGTTCTTGTAGTTCACACTTTTATGGATCAGAATAAACTCTGCAGTGTCACTGAAGTGATCATAATGACTATGACCATTTACCTCTTTCTGGTCATGCAGCTGACAGCTTGAGCTCAGCATATCAGTACATCTGGTAACATGGCGTGTGAAAAATGCTTTTTTTTTTTTTAAGAAAGCCTAGGTACTGTTCCATTGTTGAATGATCTCTAGTGAAGGTTGTGCTTTTACTCTGAGGGCAGTCTCCTGCGTCATGTCTTGTATAAAGAAGTTCTTGAAATGACAAATATGTGTCATTATTTTGTGGAGAATCAGGAAGTATGTCCATCCACGCAGTAGCAGCAACAGCAGGTTCTGTTATATGCATAGGAAAAGTATGCTGTCTTCCACTGTCCCTTTTGATCCGTTCAGTGCGTCTGCTTCTGCATGCAGGTTTTTCCACATCAGGGCTAAGGGATCATCTTTCAGGTGAGATGATGGAACGCAAGAATCAAAGTTTCCTTAACTCTTTCCACTCGCGTTACTTCCAAAACGTTCCTTAGTTTCTGACGACGCTGACATTTTGGGGAAGGGGGGGGTCCTTGTGTAAAAGTTATTGTGCCGAATTAATTCCATGATCACCATGTGTGTATCACACATTAAAATAAGTGGAAATTAATGAAGATTCCATAAATGAAGTTATTTGTCATTAAAAAAACGTTAAAAACACAAAGAAAAGAAAAAAAACACAACTGGTGTGAAACAGTGGAACGATTTTTTGGCACTAAAAAAATTTTAGGGCTGAGCAATAAAATCTACTTTATACTTACTTTAGCTGTGTCATAATCCAATATAGAATAGGTAGTCATTCAAATTTCAACACAGAAAAATCAATGTTTATGAATATTTGAGACATCCAATAAATCTAACAGGTCTACAGCTATGAGAAACACATATAGTAAGATAGGTCTAGTCGGTTGGTGTGACCATTCTACCACTCGATCTCGAAAAAAACTTGCATTTTTACACACCTATCGGGATATCCAACATAGCTTCCTTTATCAGGTGTGCTTACACTAGTTTAACTTTTGATTCAGAAGAGTTCTGACTGGTTAAATGAAAAGTTACATCGTGTTTTCAATGAAAGAAAGTCCGAAAACTTATAGGGCTATGTCAGTGGGAGAGCACATACCGCAAGGGGCCTTTAGGGGCTGCCGAGAGTGGAAACAGTTAAGACTCTCTGGTCCATGATTCAGTAAGCTGCATTCATAATCATCTGGAGGTTTATTTTCAGTTTCAGAAATATCATCTTCAGTAGTCGCAAGTGGCCAACCAACTGTCTGTCATTATCTTGAAACTGTCAGTTCAGTATCAGCATCCTTTATTCTGGACAAAAACAAAACAATCAAAAAACGAATCAGAGACAATAATTAAGTTGCTGTGACAGTGTATACAGGTACATGTAATACAACTTTATTTGCTATCAGCATATGCCATCTCTGTATAAAATGTTGCACATATAGTAGAACCAAAGCAAATGAAGGTTGGTAACTCCTGGGTTACCTGTAGGACAGCATAACTAGAAATAATACCTGCATTATGGTACCACACCAGTCAGATTAAAAACAAGTGTTCATCATGAGCATTAATGTATGTTAGATTCTGACTTTTATTTTTGCCCAAAGTGGTTAGTGCACTGGTCTCTCATGGTGAAGGTCAGGGGTTCGAATCCGACCAGACACACCCCAGTTAACCAGCTGTATAAAATTGGTACCCGGCTTCTTCTGTAGTTGGGGAAGGAAAGGCAGCCAGGCGTGATACTGACCCTATCACCCTATAGTGTGCTGACAGGTCAAGGAAAATATGGGCACTAACACCATATCCCTATGTGCCTCTAAGGCATGACAGAGTTACCTTACTTTACCTTTCTTATTTTGACACACAGATCTGCAGACTTACTTCTGAGAGTCAAATTTGATTGAATTTCAAGGTCAAATGAAACATTAACCAGGACATGGTTATGTTTTGGAAATGAATTTTTATCATGATTAGGTTTAAAATTAGCAGACCTCTATTAGTTTGTTTTTTTTTTTAAATGTATATTCACATGCAAAATTTGGAGTTATGTTAAATGTTGCCATATAGCAGCAGGAGACATGAAAGGGTTACAGAAGAGCAGTTTTGTAGACTGTAATAAAGTTTATAACATTTTTTCATCAGCACTATCTTGGCTGCTACTTATTGTAATAATCCCAAGTATTTTCTTTGCTAGCATCATTACTTGATGTAGTGTCAAATATGGGCTTTTATCATTGCCTTGCCATTGTACAGTTGTCAGACCTTTTTATTTTTTTTTATTGTCATTTCATTGGCTGAATATATATATATATATATATATATATATATATATATATATATATATATAATGCCAGTTTTTATGTATCTTGTTAGTCAAATAGCTATTTTGGATTACTCGTTTTAATGTAATTGTACAGAGGTCTGGAACACTGAGGTTTGAGGTGGTGCATTGTAGAGTTTGTAATTCATATCAGATTTTTATTTTAGTGCGCCAAAAAAAAAAAAAAAGTTATTATGTAGTCTTAGTAGTTAATTCACACCATGTGCATGGCAGTAGTGGTGATGATACATTCACACCACATGCATGACAGTAGTGGTGGTGATACATTCACAACACATGCTTGGCAGTAGTGGTGGTGATGGTGGCAGATCTTATGGCTGAGAGCTAGAAGCTCTGTGCAGCACAAGCCATAGTGAAGAACTTGGTTGTCCTCCGTAGCTGTCCAGCCTTGGAGTATAAGCAGTACAGACATAATATTGTGTGAGAGTCTTGGTTTGAGCTAATCAGTTTCAGAAATATCATCTTCAGGAGTCGCAAGTGGCCAACCAACTGTCTGTCATTATCTTGAAACTGTCAGTTCAGTATCAGCATCCTTTATTCTGGACAAAAACAAAACAGATCAAAAAACGAATCAGAGACAATAATTAAGTTGCTGTGACAGTGTATACAGGTACATGTAATACAACTTTATTTGCTATCAGCATATGCCATCTCTGTATAAAATGTTGCACATATAGGAGAACCAAAGGAAATGAAGGTTGGTAACTCCTGGGTTACCTGTAGGACAGCATAACTAGAAATAATACCTGCATTATGGTACCACACCAGTCAGATTAAAAACAAGTGTTCATCATGAGCATTAATGTATGTTAGATTCTGACTTTTATTTTTGCCCAAAGTGGTTAGTGCACTGGTCTCTCATGGTGAAGGTCAGGGGTTCGAATCCGACCAGACACACCCCAGTTAACCAGCTGTATAAAATTGGTACCCGACTTCTTCTGTAGTTGGGGAAGGAAAGGCAGCCAGGCGTGATACTGACCCTATCACCCTATAGTGTGCTGACAAGTCAAGGAAAATATGGGCACTAACACCATATCCCTATGTGCCTCTAAGGCATGAGAGGGTTACCTTACTTTACCTTTCTTATTTTGACACACAAATCTGCAGACTTACTTCTGAGAGTCAAATTTGATTGAATTTCAAGGTCAAATGAAACATTAACCAGGTCATGGTTATGTTTTGGAAATGAATTTTTATCATGATTGGGTTTAAAATTAGCAGACCTCTATTAGTTTTTTTTTTTTTTTAAATGTATATTCACATGCAAAATTTGGAGTTATGTTAAATGTTGCCATATAGCAGCAGGAGACATGAAAGGGTTACAGAAGAGCAGTTTTGTAGACTGTAATAAAGTTTATAACATTTTTTCATCAGCACTATCTTGGCTGCTACTTATCATTGTAATAATCCCAAGTATTTTCTTTGCTAGCATCATTACTTGATGTAGTGTCAAATATGGGCTTTTATCATTGCCTTGCCATTGTACAGTTGTCAGACCTTTTTATTTTTTTTTATTGTCATTTCATTGGCTGAATATATATATATATATATATATAATGCCAGTTTTTATGTATCTTGTTAGTCAAATAGCTATTTTGGATTACTCGTTTTAATGTAATTGTACAGAGATCTGGAACACTGAGGTTTGAGGTGGTGCATTGTAGAGTTTGTAATTCATATCAGATTTTTATTTTAGTGCGCCAAAAAAAAAAAAAAGTTATTATGTAGTCTTAGTAGTTAATTCACACCATGTGCATGGCAGTAGTGGTGATGATACATTCACACCACATGCATGACAGTAGTGGTGGTGATACATTCACAACACATGCTTGGCAGTAGTGGTGGTGATGGTGGCAGATTTTATGGCTGAGAGCTAGAAGCTCTGTGCAGCACAAGCCATAGTGAAGAACTTGGTTGTCCTCCGTAGCTGTCCAGCCTTGGAGTATAAGCAGTACAGACATAATATTGTGTGAGAGTCTTGGTTTGAGCTAATCTGTTTCATCATCCCCCATCCAAGGTCCTGTGCTTCGAGGATTGTGTAGCAGTTTGCATAATGAATCTGTAGAATATTGGATGTGTGTAAATGTTTTTAATTTTATGTTGAGTGATAAAGAGTCAGGAGGGCCGAGATGAATTATCATTGACTTTGGGGGTTCATGACCTGGAAACAAATTGGCAATCACTCATCTGTAGGAAGTCTAATTTTTTTTATTATACATAAAATTTGATTATAAATTTTGCTTATTTGAAATATGGACACTTTTCATTAAGACTTACGTAATCATTGTTGTGAGTTAAGCAGTGTGGTGGTAATGACACTAGCCTGTCCTAAGTTCTACTGTGACAGTGTGGTGGTAATGACACTAGCCTGTCCTAAGTTCTACTGTGACAGTGTGGTGGTAATGACACTAGCCTGTCCTAAGTTCTACTGTGACAGTGTGGTGGTAATGACACTAGCCTGTCCTAAGTTCTACTGTAGCAGTGTGGTGGTAATGACACTAGCCTGTCCTAAGTTCTACTGTAGCAGTGTGGTGGTAATGACACTAGCCTGTCCTAAGTTCTACTGTAGCAGTGTGGTGGTAATGACACTAGCCTGTCCTAAGTTCTACTGTAGCAGTGTGGTGGTAATGACACTAGCCTGTCCTAAATTCTACTATGACAGTGTGGTGGTAATGACACTAGCCTGTCCTAAGTTCTACTATGACAGTGTGGTGGTAATGACACTAGCCTGTCCTAAATTCTACTATGACATTGTGGTGGTAATGACACTAGCCTGTCCTAAGTTCTACTGTGACAGTGTGGTGGTAATGACACTAGCCTGTCCTAAGTTCTACTATGACAGTGTGGTGGTAATGACACTAGCCTGTCCTAAGTTCTACTATGACAGTGTGGTGGTAATGACACTAGCCTGTGCCAGGTTTACTATGGCAGTGTGGTGGTAATGACACTAGCCTCCCACGGCTTGATTTGGTCACTCCACATAGAAAGGGCAGCAAGGCAGACAGATAGCATGTCCACTAAATGGCTATCTGTGGGTTGGAGAATTTCTTAGACTTCATGCAGTACACTGCCCTGTAGGAATCTGGTAGCTATATGAGTACAACAGCAAATCTCACTTATGTGTCTGGACAGCTTTTCCCCCTTGAGTATCAGATACAAAATTCTCCAGTACAGTGTCTGCTACCATGGTTGCCTGCAGTCTTTAGATTGCTGTTGCCTCCATAGAATGCTGCAAATCCCCAAACACAAATGGCTTAGCTATTCTGTAGTTTGATATCAGCATTATCATGAATGTCCAAAATAGTACTTGATAGTATCATCATGAGTATCCAAATAGTACTCAGTTGTTATGACATCAGCATTGTCATAGATGTCCAGTCAGTACTTGGCAGTGTGATTTCAGCATGTCACAGATACGAAGACTGCTGTGGTTTAAACTGAAGGACTTTAGATTTCCTGTTGAGAAATTTCTTCGGCGTAGTCTAGCATGGGTGTGAAGCATCAGAAATTTCATATGAGAGAGTGTCCTTCATGTGTTAGTGCTTTAAGTTAAACAACCGAAATGCCTGTGGTCACATGGTACTTGGAAATGATGTGGGGAGAAATGTCCAGTCATAATTCTTGATCTTCGATGTTTTCCATCAATTTTTTACCTCATTACCTCATACCAGATTTTTTTTCACTTATTATACAAATAGAAGAAAGAATGGCAATACCTAGTCTTACTATAGAAAGCCTTCATGTATTCCAACATTGTAAATACCCAGTGTTTGAATTGCAGATAATCCTTTTAGTTTGAATAAGGGTTATAAATCACATCCACAGCATGTGTTTCTCTGCTAAATTCTTCCATAATAAAATGATGAAGGTCACAAGTTATTTGAATATGTTTTCCAGGTTGTCGTCTGACGAGTGCAATGTTTTATTTTTTTTGACAGACTGGAAGCTTGTACAAGGCCATAATGATTTTACGTTATAAGAGAATTTAGCTTTTTTATTTCTTATTATTCTACCCAGATGTGCTAGTTTTCTTTGTAAATAAACTTTATAAGATTATAGTTGTTTAAAAATGGGGGGGGAGGGGGGGTTGCCTTTGTTCAGCATTAATTTAAATGGCATTTTAAGGATGTGGTGGTTTATGTGTGTGTATGTACAGAAAAGATCTGATAGTTTGTCAGACAATACTAAAGCAATGGACATTTATTTTCCTAGCATATCAAAAATTACCAAGACCATGAATATAGTTTTCAATATAAACATATCAGTCATGTTTGTTTAACCAGGAAAAGATGAGAGGCCTATGTTCTAGCTTATATTATAGTTTAAAAAGTTGGATTTCCGAAATAAAAATTCATGAAATTATATATAACCAGTTATTTTATTTGTAATTTTTTTTTTTTACAAAAGTGGTGACTGTAGGGATCGGCTTGCTAGCCAGATTCTCTCATGGCTGCTTCTGTCAGCATTTGATCATCAAAATAGTGATCATCAAAACAGTCAGTGACAGTTGTTACATGGTTGTCTTGCTTGTATCATCATCTAGTTTGAGGCTTCATTTTCTCAAATGATGCTGCAGTTCTTGCAGAGTAATTAATTCTTCGTGTGGCATGGTCCACTGCCATTTCTTCCTAGTGATAAGGTAATATCATCTCTTAGTAAACCAAAAGTAAAAGAACTCAGCTTTCTCACTGGAAGCAGCAGAAATGTGGTTTATTAGAAGAATGTTGCGAATCCCCTGGACAGCAAAAATAACTAATGAAGAATGTAAGAAAAGAGCTGGAGAGACAAAAAAACCTTGTCAAAAAGATAAAAGAGAGACAATGTACTTTCATAGGACATGCAATGAAAAAAGGGGCATTGAAAATATAATAACAGGAAAAATAGAAGGAGGAAGACCAAGAGAAATGATACCGGACAGTCTGACGGGATGGTGTGAGAGAAGATCACCAACTCAGCTGATGGCCTGCATGAAGGATTGTGTACTCTGGAGAAGCCAGTTGGCACAGCACATGATGATGATTTCTCAAAATGGGCATCACTTTCAGCACAATTTCACAAAGAGCCAGCATCACCAAATGACCTTAATTCTGTATATATCATTAAACATAATAAACATTTTTCAGCAGTAAATTTTATTTACAAACAGAACAAAAGAATAACATCAAAACAAGTTGCTACACAAATTCATTTATGAGCAAAACAGCTCTTTATCAGACTGGTTGGTCATGTGTTTCAACCATGAATGTGTAAACACAATGTGGACTTGAATAATTATTTTCCGTCACCTGAAAACCTTATTCTCCAATCTGGAGAGGAAAACACTGTAAGAACAAGAAAAAAGTTTTACATGAATGAAGGGCTAGCCACAAGGCACATAATTCTGAAAAAGATACTAGTTTCTGGGACATTCGGACAAATGAGAAGAATCAGTGAGAGACATGTTCCTCTGCAGTGAGATGTTATGGCCTGCACGATTCTTCTGTCAGACATGACTCCAGTAATCCAGTTTGTGGAAAATCACTTTACATAGTGTATCTGCTGTAGATTTGTTAATTTAACTTCTTTCTTTGATTTAGGGTTTAGCTTTGTAACAAATGAACATCCACAAACCAAAACTGTACAACAGTTTTACTAGCATAACTCACTTTCAGTACAACAATGGCAGTGTCGGTAGATCTAGCACACCTATAGCAAATCAATGTCCAAGGCAATATTAGGCAGTCTAAATAAAATGAAAAGTAGCCCATTTCCAGCCCAATCCATATTTATAAATTATAAAGTAACTTCCTTCTAGTTTCTTTCTGCCAAAATTTTTCACCAAAATGAATTCTGACAGTGTGGAAAGAGTTAAAAATATACATATTCAAATTAAAAATGGATATTCTGTTTAAAAAATACATGCAGATCCACATAAAATCTGAATTCAGTCACATTCATTCCTTACAGCAGGTATTTAATAAGCAGTTTTCAAGTTTTATCCTTGAGGAAAAGTTTTAACACCCACGGGTGAATTATATTCCATATAATCACAAAAAATGAGTGCTGTCTCTGTTAAAAAAAAATCTAATAAAAACTATTAACTCGCAGCCTAATTTAAATGGCTTTTCAGAAAATTAAAATAACTAGTTTTTACATCGCACTTTCAATGGCCGAAAGACATGGAAAATACGGGCCTAACATCATATTCCCCAATATGCCTTAACGGCATGGAAACAGGAATTTTACATTTTTTACAGTTATTTTTGTTTTGTTCTGTAGATGGGAGTTCAGAATTTAAGTTCTTGAAAATAAGGATTGTGACATTTCACAGTAAAAGACCGTGGCAGTGATGTTTCATCTTCTTCTTCAAATACTTTCAAATGTCAGCTTGAATATCTTTGAAGAACGCTGCTGTTTGTCTCAGACTGTCGAGATCACCATGCAGCTTGTCATGGACTGGTACAGGTGATGGTCTAAAGCGCTGTCTCAGTTCTTCAAATGAAGGGTGGTCCTGTAACAGGTGCTGACCTGTCATTTTGTCAGTACCACAGGTGCATTCATTAGCTGTGCCTATCCTGGACCTGTTAAACATGTGGCGTCCCAATCTGATGTGGTCAGTTCTGAGTCTAAAGATCCTGACTTCTCTGCTGAGCTCAAAGTAGGCATTTTTCTTCTGGTTTTCTGGATGTTCTTTTTCTCATTTGATCTTGTATCTGGCTTTTATCAGCTATTCTAGCTTTACCATATGATAGGCTTGTGTCAACATGGGAAGCTCTCCACCTCTGTTTGCCAATGCATCAGCCTTCTCATTCTCCTGGATATTACAGTCAGATGGTAATCACTGTATATGACAACTCTTGTAAAGATTTGTGCTGTTACAGAGGGCCTCGTATAGTTCTCTGTTCTTTTCCATTCATCAGTGCTGTCATAACTGATTGAGCATCTGTGAGCAGGACAACTTGGCTGCTTGCAATCTCTTTTGTCATCAGGATTTCTGCTGCTGTTTTCAGTGGTTCTGCCTTGCTCTGAAGTTGACGGTGATGTTTGATAAGAAAAAAAAAAATCATGTCTTGTTTGGCAGGGTTAAGAGTTAAGAAAATCTTATGCTTGATCTAACATAACTTTTAACAAACATATTTATGTCATAAATTATTCTGACCGGGGTTAATGTGACTTTTCACCACTTGTATGTTGCTTTGGCTGATCACAGGATGAGCACAATGTGGGCAGGTGAAGTTTGGATCCGCTGCCAAATTGGCCTGCAAGAGATGCAAGTTTATTATAACTAGTAGTTTTCTCTTTTTTTTTTTTTTTAAATGGCAATTTTAATTCTATATCCAGCTAACAAATCCAGTAGCTTCCACTGATGTCTGTGTGAGAGGAAAATTTTGGTAAGACAATAAAGGTGAATGTGCAGAACATACATGAAGAGACAGGTACGATAAAGCTGGACACTGAAACACAAACACATTTCTTGAGCCGTGGTTGGTTTTATGAATCAAATTTTGATTTAAAGAAAAAAAATCAGTCATGAGAGAAAGTGTGTGCAAATGTGTGTCGTCCTCACTTTCTGACGGGTTTCTGTTCCATTCCAATTGCCACGTTGGAAAGCAAAATGGATTTAAAGCAAATTTCCATACAGGTCAGTATACAGTAATTCACTGTCAGCTGATGGGCATGTTTTAAAATATAAAAATAAGCTAGAGTGGACTTATAATTTGTACATGAACTTTAAAATAGGTATTTTTTTTTTACAGTAAATAAGTAATATATAATCTTTAAATATATATATATATATACACGACAAGAAATCCTGCAATCTGCATGGACTGATGGTTGGAAAAACAAATTATCACAAAACAGGATGCCAAAAAGTTGGATATATATATATATGGATATATATATATATGTATATATACATATATATATATTTTTTTTTTTCTGATTGTGAACAAAACCAAAAGTAATGCTCTGATCTACCGGTCATGTAGCAGTAAGTTAAACAAGAATTTCCACCTGACCATATGTGGCAAATATCTTTCTTACTTCTAGTAACTGATAAAAACAGGAAAATATACTTCTTCAACTCTAAGGATGAAGTGCAAAGTATTCAGCACAACTTACTGAAATGCAGTAATAGCAGAAAACATGTCTGCAGCCAATCTCTCTGGGCATAACAGGCCACTCCTCACAGATGACACAAGTCATAAGATCAGCTCTTGACCTGTGTTTCAGGTGACCCTGAGAGGTCAGCTTCTGACCTCCCACCCAGCGTTTTATTGTATTCTTCACCCTTTGAAAGTTGATGAGCGGCAACAGGAAGAACAAAAACTCCTGGAAAAGAAAAAAAGAACTCTCTGCATGTGTTCTGTTATGAAATACACTGAAGAACAAACTATGGTTCAGCTGGATATCTTACATCTTTCCTGTGCTGCTAAATGTCACATAGGGCCTCCGCTTGGTAGTTTGCCAAGATTTCCCGTCTTCAGCGAGTTTTTCAGCCTCATCAAGGGATGATATGCCCACTGAATTGGCCTCTCTTAACAATGTCCTCTTTAGAGTTTCACGTGGTCAACCTCTTTTTCTTCAGCCTGTTTTGTTCCGCTTGATAGCTTGTTTGGGGATTCTCTGATTGTTTCTTCTCATCACATAACCAACATATGTCCATCTTCTTTTTCTGATCACCCATGAGACAGGTTGTTGTTTGCTCATCTGCTTTATTTCTGGGTTGATCTTGAATTCGTTTAATTTATACCAAGTTGGATGACTGAATAGAAGATATTACTAATATCTTTAACAGTTGAGGTACCAGTACAGAATGCATGCACTGCTAATTACACACTGTGGAAACAGGGCAGCATGTTTCACTGAGGTGACATACTGATTTACAACATTTCAACAAATTCATAAAATCTGTATCCCATAACATCTGCATGCTGTAGGGGTGTAAAGTGTTAGGGCCTTTACATTTCTATGACACTATTTGAGGCAGAGATGCCAACACCTGTCCTCACTGTCTTTGTTTTCCTGGGGAAACCTTACGTACCCATTTTTTGTTAGGCCGGGCTGACCTACAGGTGCCAGTCAGTCTGAAAAAAGTCCACCTGTGTGTGAAATCAAACCAGGGACCTTGTGACTGGCAAGTCAGTACACTAACTCCTACACCACCACAACATATGTCATAACAAATGATTATTTTAATCTTCATGATCTACTGCTTTCTGCCTTTTTATTTTGTAAATTACCTAAGCAGTTAATCTTCATTTATCTGTCACTGCTAAATCATCTTCCAACTGTAAAATGATGAACAATTTTCAGTACAACTGGAAACATGACTTGTACACAGCAGTGTACTAAAGAATAGTAGGTAGGGTTAGATATGAAACTTGAAAGACAAAGCACTCGAGACATAAGAGAAAGAAAAATCGCAGAATGACTGAGAACAAAATCCCCCAACTCTTGTAGACTGGCCTGGCCATGAGAAGATCATGGACCAACCAGCTAAAAGGCTTCCCTAAAGAACTGATGCTTAAATTATTAAGTTGTAAAGCACGTCTAAAGAGGTTGACCATGTGAAACTCTAAAGAGGACACTGTTAAAAGAGGCCAGTTTAGCGGGGCATAATATCCCTTGATGAGGTTGAAAAGCTTGCCGAAAACATGAAAACTTGGCAAACTACCATGCGAGCCCTATGTGGCGTTTAACGGCAATGGGAAGGATGTAAGAAGTACACCTGATCTTGTAACAGCTGACATGGAAGCAAGGCCACATTAACACCGAAAGTCTGTTGCTAAAAATCAAGATCTGTACATACAAAATTTTACATAAACATGCACAAATGATTTCCTACAAATATCTAATGAATACAGTACAACAAAATCATCAATCATTTTTTTTTTCCTTTTATGTAAATGGTTTTACATGGGGTATATAAGGTACAACTTTCCGTACAGCTGGAACCAATTAGGTCTGTGTAAGGCAAAAGACAGGATTAGTCCAAAACTTCACTGTACACAGTCATTTCCAACTGCATCAAAATTATTTCAAAAATTCCCAGAGAGGACAAATGACCTGGCATGTGAACATGTCAATCTCTGCACTTGTGACCATCCCTGCCCTTATGACCATGATATAATCCCTGCCCTTGTGACCATGATACAATCCCTGCCCTTGTGACCATCCCTGCCCTTATGACCATGATACAATCCCTGCCCTTGTGACCATGATATAGTGCAGCAAGTGGATGTTAGTTGGAGCACAGCATGAAAGCTGCACAGGAGCTTGACCAACTATAGATGACTAGCCTTCATGATGGTTGCCCTCTTTGTCCAAATTTAAAGGAAATTCCCAGACCAATCACATCTTACATCCTTCCTGTGCCGTTAAACGTCACATAGGGCTTGCATAGTTGTTTGCCAAGTTTTCCTGTTCTCTGCGAGTCTTTCAACTTCATCAAGGGATGTTTTGCCCACTAAACTGGCTTCTCTTAACAATGTTCTCTTTAGAGTTTCACGCAGTTGACTTCTTTTTTTTCGGCCTGTTATTCTCCACTTGATAGCTTGTTTTGGTATTCTCCGATTGTTTCTTCTCATCACATGGCCTACATATGTGCATCTTCTTTTTCTGATCATCCATGAGACAGGTTGTTGTTTGCTCATCTGTCTTATCTCTGCAAAATCTGAGACCATGGCAAAAGCTATGGAAGTAGATGCCAACTGCATGGCATACCCTAGGATCTACAGAGGACATCTTTTGAATCGTATTTTTTACATATTTCAGTTTCAGATGTTTACAACCAGGCAAAAGTTCTCCTTCTAATCAAAGTCTTCAAATATCAACATCAAACAACCTAGCACACCCAAAATAAAATAAAAAAAGTACAGTGGCCAGACTGCTTGATACTCACTGCAAAGCCATGCCAAAGAAGCTCTCTCGTTAAGAACTCAAATCCAACCTGTAATTTAAATAAATATTTTTTTTTTAAAAATCACATAATGCACAAAGAGATGAATAACAAAAAAACTTAATGTATAATTATGGTAAGATTGAAGCATCATGCCATGCTGAATGTTTGAATGAGAAATTACTATTGACTGAAGACAATACTACTCATGAAATGCATTACAATTACTTTTAAGACTGCTGTGAATACTTGTGGCTTTGACCTACTTTTCTCAGCCCCTGGTGCTGTGGAAACAGGTTAAGTGGCTTTAACTTATGTTTCCTAGCTCCTGTTGCCATGGAAACTGGGAACTGGATTTGACCTACCTGTCTTAACCCCTGTCGCTGTGGATACTGAGATTTTATGCCCAGGACACGTTCAGCTACAGAAAGGTAAACTCCCTTCCTCAGAAAAATCAGTACATTCACCAGTGCCACCACTTTGCAGGCAGTCTCTGCTTGCTGAATCCACCAGTACACCTACATAGACAGCCAAGAGATGTAGACACATTAATCATGCACTGATACACTTCCATCTTGCAAAAACCAAGAAGCACGCTAACTCATAATTCATAAAACGACCTGAAAAGAGAGTTTAAAAAAAAAAAAAGATTATTTTCACTTTCACTTTTTAAAAAAAATTCTTGTTTTGTAAATCAGGGCATGGTTCCTCAACGGAAGTTATATTTTCTCAGGGGAGATTACTCAGTTTCTGAAAGCCGCAACAAGAAATACATGACATTAAAAAAAATATGGGTAGTTTACGCCCAAACAGAAAATTTTAAAGAAAAAGGCAATAACAGTCTAAGAAAACGTTTAATAATAAATAATAATAATGAACTGGAACTGATGAAAAGAACTGTCTTGTCTTGTGCTATCTCCATGTAACTGAGAGCAGTGTTCTTTGTAGCCAATGCTGTGAAGGTGTTGAGGTACTACATCGTATCGGTATAAGAGCGGGTTATGGTGGCTACTTTTTCAATCCTGGAGTACATCTAAAAAGCAGGGGGTGTGCAATGCTTCTTTAGATGACTTCACTACCATGGGGATTATGGCGACCCATGCCCCGTTAGCCAGACTAGGCCTGTTACTAGGGGGGTACCAACGGTGAGGTGGGACAAGGTCTTAGTCAGCTGTGGTTCGCTAACCCTGAGGCTAGTATATCAGCTGTGGTTCACTAACCCTGAGGCTAGTATATCACCTGTGGTTCACTAACCCTGAGGCTAGTATATCAGCTGTGGTTCACTAACCCTGAGGTTAGTATATCAGCTGTGGTTCACTAACCCTGAGGCTAGTATATCAGCTGTGGTTCACTAACCCTGAGGCTAGTATATCAGCTATGGTTCACTAACCCTGAGGCTAGTATATCAGCTATGGTTCACTAACCCTGAGGCTAGTATATCAGCTATGGTTCACTAACCCTGAGGCTAGTATATCAGCTGTGGTTCACTAACCCTGAGGCTAGTATATCACCTGTGGTTCACTAACCCTGAGGCTAGTATATCACCTGTGGTTCACTAACCCTGAGGCTAGTATATCACCTGTGGTTCACTAACCCTGAGGCTAGTATATCACCTGTGGTTCACTAACCCTGAGGCTAGTATATCAGCTCTGGTTCACTAACCCTGAGGCTAGTATATCAGCTGCGGTTCACTAACCCTGAGGCTAGTATATCAGCTGCGGTTCACTAACCCTGAGGCTCGTATATCAGCTGCGGTTCACTAACCCTGAGGCTAGTATATCAGCTGCGGTTCACTAACCCTGAGGCTAGTATATCAGCTGCGGTTCACTAACCCTGAGGCTAGTATATCAGCTGCGGTTCACTAACCCTGAGGCTAGTATATCAGCTGCGGTTCACTAACCCTGAGGCTAGTATATCAGCTGCGGTTCACTAACCCTGAGGCTAGTATATCAGCTGCGGTTCACTAACCCTGAGGCTAGTATATCAGCTGCGGTTCACTAACCCTGAGGCTAGTATATCAGCTGCGGTTCACTAACCCTGAGGCTAGTATATCAGCTGCGGTTCACTAACCCTGAGGCTAGTATCAGCTGCGGTTCACTAACCCTGAGGCTAGTATATCAGCTGTGGTTCACTAACCCTGAGGCTAGTATATCAGCTGTGGTTCACTAACCTGAGGCTAGTATATCAGCTGTGGTTCACTAAAACCCTGAGGCTAGTATATCAGCTGTGGTTCACTAACCCTGAGGCTAGTATATCAGCTGTGGTTCACTAAAACCCTGAGGCTAGTATATCAGCTGTGGTTCACTAAAACCCTGAGGCTAGTATATCAGCTGCGGTTCACTAACCCTGAGGCTAGTATATCAGCTGCGGTTCACTAACCCTGAGGCTAGTATATCAGCTGCGGTTCACTAACCCTGAGGCTAGTATATCAGCTGCGGTTCACTAACCCTGAGGCTAGTATATCAGCTGCGGTTCACTAACCCTGAGGCTAGTATATCAGCTGTGTTCACTAACCCTGAGGCTAGTATATCAGCTGCGGTTCACTAACCCTGAGGCTCGTATATCAGCTGCGGTTCACTAACCCTGAGGCTAGTATATCAGCTGCGGTTCACTAACCCTGAGGCTAGTATATCAGCTGCGGTTCACTAACCCTGAGGCTAGTATATCAGCTGTGGTTCACTAACCCTGAGGCTAGTATATCAGCTGTGGTTCACTAAAACCCTGAGGCTAGTATATCAGCTGTGGTTCACTAACCCTGAGGCTAGTATATCAGCTGTGGTTCACTAAAACCCTGAGGCTAGTATATCAGCTGTGGTTCACTAAAACCCTGAGGCTAGTATATCAGCTGTGGTTCACTAACCCTGAGGCTAGTATATCAGCTGTGGTTCACTAACCCTGAGGCTAGTATATCACCTGTGGTTCACTAACCCTGAGGCTAGTATATCAGCTGTGGTTCACTAACCCTGAGGCTAGTATATCAGCTGTGGTTCACTAACCCTGAGGCTAGTATATCAGCTGTGGTTCACTAACCCTGAGGCTAGTATATCAGCTGTGGTTCACTAACCCTGAGGCTAGTATATCACTGTGGTTCACTAACCCTGAGGCTAGTATATCAGCTGTGGTTCACTAACCCTGAGGCTAGTATATCAGCTGTGGTTCACTAACCCTGAGGCTAGTATATCAGCTGTGGTTCACTAACCCTGAGGCTAGTATATCAGCTGTGGTTCACTAACCCTGAGGCTAGTATATCAGCTGTGTTTCACTAACCCTGAGGCTAGTATATCAGCTGTGGTTCACTAACCCTGAGGCTAGTATATCAGCTGTGGTTCACTAACCCTGAGGCTAGTATATCACCTGTGGTTCACTAACCCTGAGGCTAGTATATCACCTGTGGTTCACTAACCCTGAGGCTAGTATATCAGCTGTGGTTCACTAACCCTGAGGCTAGTATATCAGCTGTGGTTCACTAACCCTGAGGCTAGTATATCAGCTATGGTTCACTAACCCTGAGGCTAGTATATCAGCTATGGTTCACTAACCCTGAGGCTAGTATATCAGCTGTGGTTCACTAACCCTGAGGCTAGTATATCAGCTGTGGTTCACTAACCCTGAGGCTAGTATATCAGCTGTGGTTCACTAACCCTGAGGCTAGTATATCAGCTGTGGTTCACTAACCCTGAGGCTAGTATATCAGCTGTGGTTCACTAACCCTGAGGCTAGTATATCACCTGTGGTTCACTAACCCTGAGGCTAGTATATCAGCTGTGGTTCACTAACCCTGAGGCTAGTATATCAGCTGTGGTTCACTAACCCTGAGGCTAGTATATCAGCTGTGGTTCACTAACCCTGAGGCTAGTATATCAGCTGTGGTTCACTAACCCTGAGGCTAGTATATCAGCTGTGGTTCACTAACCCTGAGGCTAGTATATCAGCTGTGGTTCACTAACCCTGAGGCTAGTATATCAGCTGTGGTTCACTAACCCTGAGGCTAGTATATCAGCTATGGTTCACTAACCCTGAGGCTAGTATATCAGCTGTGGTTCACTAACCCTGAGGCTAGTATATCAGCTATGGTTCACTAACCCTGAGGCTAGTATATCAGCTATGGTTCACTAACCCTGAGGCTAGTATATCAGCTATGGTTCACTAACCCTGAGGCTAGTATATCAGCTGTGGTTCACTAACCCTGAGGCTAGTATATCAGCTGTGGTTCACTAACCCTGAGGCTAGTATATCAGCTATGGTTCACTAACCCTGAGGCCAGTATATCAGCTATGGTTCACTAACCCTGAGGCTAGTATATCAACTATGGTCGCTGATTGCCTAATCGGACAGTGTCTTCACCCCTAAAAGAATTATCAAAGATTTATATATCGGGGAAAATATAACTGCTCATATCTCCTAACATGGCAGATGGTGATGATGATGATGATGGCGACAAAATTAAAACGAACCTGTCTGTCAAAGCTGACCATCCCTAGGTATGACAGTAGAGTAGACACTCTTTCTTTCAACCAGGGGCAGACAACAACCAGCAATCCGAAGAGAATTTTCTCCCTTCTTGTGATGACTGCATTTTGTTTCACACCTTGGCTGTATCCATAATGAATCCCAAGAATTTGTTGCCCAACTGTGGCACCGCTGTCATATAAGGCAAACTGCGATAAGGTGGAAATGTAACATTTTACCAGAAAAAAGAAGAAAGGAAAAAACCTCACAATTTTGTGGCTCTGATATAAAAGTAACTACCTACTGAGTGAAATATTATGGGCTTCTGTTTCATACAGTTAGGTGATTTTTTAAATAAGTCCATGATTCTCTATTAGATGTAGAAATATTTGGTTCTTCCAGAATCTAAGGAGGATAAGACAACCGGATGATAGGTCAAGCAAAATATGGTCACTTACACCACATCCTTATACGCCTTGATGGCATGATAATGTCACTTCTATATTTACTGTTTTGGATACCTCGTTCCTTCTGGAACTGTGGAAGGAAAAGCGGTTGAGTGTGATATAGACAACATCGCCCTCTAGGGTGCCAAAATGGTCAAGGAAAATGTGGACACCAACACTATATCCCCCAGGTGCCTCTATGGCATGAAAGCCACCATATCCCCCAGGTGCTTCTATTTCATGAAAGCCATCATATTCCCTCAGGTGTCTCTATGGCATGAAAGCCACCATATCCCCCAGGTGCCTTTATGCAATGAAAGCCACCATACTCTCCCCAGGTGCCTCTATGGCATGAAAGCCACCATATCCCCCAGGTGCCTCTATGGAATGAAAGGACTATGTTTACCTTTTCATTTTAAACACACACACCAATACTCTACAACTGCTGCCCAATACTCAACAGTGTACTGTGACGCCAGTCTCAGATAAGACATTAGAAGATCACTGTTAGAGAATATTCAGATTGAGTCAGGCAGCAAGGAGGCAATGAAGCCCTCTGACGAGACCAGAGACAAAATTAACTTCTCACCAGCAAGTGCCAAAAGCATATGGGAAAACCTGGACACAGGATTATGCAAAGAACTGGAAAAAACAGCTGAGAGGGAAAAACCTTGAGCAAAAACTGGAAGCGTTTGGTAATATCATATATCTTCACTGCCACAAAGAGTTTGGAACCAAAGAGGCAAAAAGAGACAAAATAACACCAAGAAAGTCCAGAAAACAGAGGAAAATACAAAGAAGCAATAAGACAACAGAAGAACCATGCCCAAAAAATGTTCAAGAAGGCACGTGAATCAGAAAAGGAAGGACTAAGACAGGTTTGGCAGCATTTAAAATCCCAGCACAATGCCCTTTCCAGAGCTGAAAGACTATGTAAAAGGAGGAGGGAAACCAGATATGCAAGAGAGAAGTTCTACAGAGATCCCTTTGGTTTTGCCAAGCAGCTATTTGAACAGCCAAAATCAGGTACGCTGGAAGCAAGTAAGGAAGTGCTCGAGGAACATCTGAGCAAGACATACTCTGATAAAAATCTGCATACACCTCTTGAGCGGATGAAAGGTCTAGTGTGGCCCTGCAAATTCAAATACAGCCCACCAACCCTACAAGAAGTTCAAAGCATCGTAGGAAAAGCTAATGGCAAGACAGCACCAGGCCTAAATGGCATCCCTTACATACTACACAAAAGATGCCCTGAAGTACTAAAGAAGCTTCATAAACTCATACGAACAGCATGGACCAAGGGACTCCTGAGTAAAGATTGGAAAAAGGCTAACGGAGTATACATCCCAAAGGAGCAGAATTCCACTTAAATCAACCAGGGGCAGACAACAACCAGCAATCCGAAGAGAATTTTCTCCCTTCTTGTGATGACTGCATTTTGTTTCACACCTTGGCTGTATCCATAATGAATCCCAAGAATTTGTTGCCCAACTGTGGCACCGCTGTCATATAAGGCAAACTGCGATAAGGTGGAAATGTAACATTTTACCAGAAAAAAGAAGAAAGGAAAAAACCTCGCAATTTTGTGGCTCTGATATAAAAGTAACTACCTACTGAGTGAAATATTATGGGCTTCTGTTTCATACAGTTAGGTGATTTTTTAAATAAGTCCATGATTCTCTATTAGATGTAGAAATATTTGGTTCTTCCAGAATCTAAGGAGGATAAGACAACCAGATGATAAGTCAAGCAAAATATGGTCACTTACACCACATCCTTATACGCCTTGATGGCATGATAATGTCACTTCTATATTTACTGTTTTGGATACCTCGTTCCTTCTGGAACTGTGGAAGGAAAAGCGGTTGGGTGTGATATAGACAACATCGCCCTCTAGGGTGCCAAAATGGTCAAGGAAAATGTGGACACCAACACTATATCCCCCAGGTGCCTCTACGGCATGAAAGCCACCATATCCCCCAGGTGCTTCTATTTCATGAAAGCCACCATATTCCCTCAGGTGTCTCTATGGCATGAAAGCCACCATATCCCCCAGGTGCCTTTATGGAATGAAAGCCACTATATCCTCCAGGTGCCTTTATGCATGAAAGCCACCATATCCCCCAGGTGCCTCTATGGAATGAAAGGACTATGTTTACCTTTTCATTTTAAACACGCACACCAATACTCTACAACTGCTGCCCAATACTCAACAGTGTACTGTGACGCCAGTCTCAGATAAGACATTAGAAGATCACTGTTAGAGAATATTCAGATTGAGTCAGGCAGCAAGGAGGCAATGAAGCCCTCTGACGAGACCAGAGACAAAATTAACTTCTCACCAGCCAGTGCCAAAAGCATATGGGAAAACCTGGACACAGGATTATGCAAAGAACTGGAAAAAACAGCTGAGAGGGAAAAACCTTGAGCAAAAACTGGAAGCGTTTGGTAATATCATATATCTTCACTGCCACAAAGAGTTTGGAACCAAAGAGGCAAAAAGAGACAAAATAACACCAAGAAAGTCCAGAAAACAGAGGAAAATACAAAGAAGCAATAAGACAACAGAAGAACCATGCCCAAAAAATGTTCAAGAAGGCACGTGAATCAGAAAAGGAAGGATTAAGACAGGTTTGGCAGCATCTAAAATCCCAGCACAATGCCCTTTCCAGAGCTGAAAGACTATGTAAAAGGAGGAGGGAAACCAAATATGCAAGAGAGAAGTTCTACAGAGATCCCTTTGGTTTTGCCAAGCAGCTATTTGAACAGCCAAAATCAGGTACGCTGAAAGCAAGTAAGGAAGTGCTCGAGGAACATCTGAGCAAGACATACTCTGATAAAAATCTGCATACACCTCTTGAGCGGATGAAAGGTCTAGTGTGGCCCTGCAAATTCAAATACAGCCCACCAACCCTACAAGAAGTTCAAAGCATCGTAGGAAAAGCTAATGGCAAGACAGCACCAGGCCTAAATGGCATCCCTTACATACTACACAAAAGATGCCCTGAAGTACTAAAGAAGCTCCATAAACTCATACGAACAGCATGGACCAAGGGACTCCTGAGTAAAGATTGGAAAAAGGCTAACGGAGTATACATCCCAAAGGAGCAGAATTCCACTTAAATCAACCAGTTCAGATCGATCTCACTTCTGAATGTGGAAGGAAAGATATTCTTCTCCGTGATGGCAAGGAGACTAACAATATACCTCCTAGATAATGGTTACGTTGATACATCCGTGCAGAAGGGAGGAATTCCAGGTTCCCCAGGATGTCTCGAGCATGCTTCAATGATTTTGGAAACTATTCAACAGGCAGGATCTGGAAAGCAAGATCTACAGGTAATATGGCTTGACCTAGCCAATGAGTATGACTCAGTACCGCACCAGAAGATATGGCTAGCACTAGACATGTATCATGTGCCAAAAGAAATCACGAAGATGCTGAAAATGTACTTCACAGGGTTCCTTGTGAGATCTGGAACATCATGATATATTACAAGATGGATTGAGCTCCAGATAGGAATTGCAATGGGCTGTACAATATCTTCCATACTGTTCGTACTAGCCATGCAAGTAAACCTGAGAGCAGCAGAAGGCCCAAGGTTCAGAAATGGATGCCATATGCCACCACTAAAAGCATTCATGGACGACACAACAGTAATAACAACCAGTGAAGCACATATGGTGCCGCATGAGCTTCAAACCAAAGAAGTCAAGAAGCCTGTCACTCATAAAGGGGAAAGTGACAGAAAGATCATACACAGTGGCAAATAAAATAATCCCAACTGTAGGGGAAGACCCAGTGAAGATCTATGATGCTTCCATGAAAGACTCAAACAAGGTGAAGCAGGTTATAGAAATGGGACAGAATGGACCGAACATCATAGACAAAAGCAGCCTACTGGGGAAGTTCAAAATATGGTGCCTCCAGTTCATGCTGATTTCAAAACTGATGTGGCCAATACTCATTTACGAAGTAAGTACCAGCACAGTAGAGGCAGTCGAAAGAAAGATAAATAAATCCATAAGAAAGTGGCTGGGTGTACCACCAGGATTAACTGATGTAGCACTGTACTGCAAGAAGAGCAAACTGCAGCTACCATTCAAATCCGTGGTCAAAGAATACAAGGTAGGAAAGACAATGTTTGCAATGATGCTACAAGAATCTACAGATCCGGTGGTACGAGAAGTGCAGCCAACACTTAAAACTGGATGAAAATGGAAAGTAAGTGAGGAAGTGCGTACAAATAAAAAAAAATAATATATAGAAAAATAAAATAAAAACAGAAAAGAATAAAGTGAAAAAAAGGGGGAGATTTATATAAATCTGGCTTCCGTCAGATGGAAAATGTCTCTGAACATACTTTTAAAAAATGCAAAGCACCAGAAATCAATGACCAGCATAAAGATGTGATGTGAAAAAAAAATCAATGCATAACATAAGAGAAATGAACAAAGGCAGAAAAATAGCTTTGAAGAAAGGGAAACGTTATCTCGGGGCAGTTCTTAGACACAACGACGAATGGTCGATCTAATAACAAAAGACACAGAAACATAGCAACGTACTTGAAGGCACGAATATTGTCTAAAAGTAACGAGAGGAAAATCAATAAAATCAATAGCAGTTTGAACAAACTCCGGATATTCTTATCTTCAGACCAAGAAGGAATCAGGTATAATCTCAGATCAGACACTAAACAATTAAATGTAATCAGATATAATCTCAGACATTGAGGAATTAAATATAATCAGATATAATCTCAGATCAGACACTAAAGAATTAAATGTAATCAGATATAATCTCAGACACTGAGGAATTATGAAGACACCCCCCTCCAATAATTAAATTTGCTTCATAATGATTCTCTGCAGCATTTCCTTAATATTCTTAAAAAGTTGTATCTTGTCAAAGTGGTCACTCCGATGTCCTCTCTTAGCCAGACGGTGTTAATCAAAATGGATTTCGGAGTCTGACTCCCTAATATTTTCTTAGGACTTTTCTCCTTCTGCCATCTTTGTACTTGGTCTGAACTCCTGCTTTCTTTTACCTGAGCTAGAATTAGGATATGATCTGCAGGGTGGAAAATTAAAAACCCAGCTTGTGGTAACTGCTCTAGGTAAGCAGCCAACTACTGTTGACTTCAAATTATCCCCCGTGTCTACTGGGGAAGCAGGTAACTGACATCGTCACAATATATTGTAACTGACATAATTTTTTTCCCCAATTCCTTTTAAAAAAAAAAATCAAAGACCTAGATGCAAATTTCTACAATCTAAATATAAGACAAATCCATTATGCCTAAATAAACAAAGAAACAAATTAATTTGACTTTAGCAATATCTACATAAACATGCTGATGAAGATGAAGTAGGAATCTGTGAAATGATACATACTGCAAAGCATGAAATGAACTGAAAATGCTTGTGCAGTCAGTTTACTGTAATATGCTCAGCCATCTAAAGAAGAAGCCAGGTCACATAAATGAATCTCACTCTTCTTCTTCTTCTTCAGCTTTCCAACCCATTAAGGCTCACTGCTGAAGATAAAGTTCACCTCCATTCCTCTCTATTCCTAATATCTTCTCTCTCCAGTTGGTGGCACCACTTTCTTTTATATCCTCTTCTATGTTGTCTTTCCATCTCTGTCTTGGTCTACCCTTGGTCTTGTTTCCCTCATCCCTTGTGCATACATCATTTTCATTTGTCTGTTCTCTTCCATGAATCTCACTGTTAGGAGATCTTTGTGTATGTTCTAGGAGATCTTTGTATATGTTCTATGAGATCTTTGTGCATGTCCTATAGGCAGGGCCTCTGGGAGGGATTCTGAAAGGCGGTATGACATTATTTCTTATTCCTCTCCAACCCAACCCAACCCTGTGTATTAACTCTGTGTATTTATTTATTAGTCTTATATATTCCTTCCCTTCCTCGCCTTCTTTATATGGGCCACAAGCCATCAATAAGGGCCCTCCATTTGTTTCTGTCCTGGGCTGTTTATTCTATTCATTTCCAGGTGTAGTTGATAATTTTTTATTTCTTTAAGACTCATTTGCCAGGTGTTTCTAGGTCTTCCTTGTTTCCTCTTTCCCTACTCTTATATATACTTATACCCCAAAACTGCTTTTGTGTTGCTACTTACTAGTCACTCTGTTTCCACTCATTATGACACCAATTAAAGCAGTGGACGCTCTTTTGCACCCCCCCCAACCAACCCCACACACACAAGGAAAGCCAGTCGGGTCCCAGAGCTACGTCACTGCTGGAAACTTCCCTCACTGGGTCTGCCTACAGATCCATATCTACGCTCTTTTCCAAGATACAGGTCTGAGTTCTTAAGAAAGCGCAGATTTGCCCTGTGTGTCCTTGAATCTGCATACAGTTTTGGCATGCGCTGGGTGTGGTTTGGGCAGTCTTTCAGTTTGTGTATGGTGGGGGGGGGGGGGGAGAGGTTGCAAATCTGCAAACGTCCTGTTCAGAGCCAGAAAATAAATTACGATTCAGTTCTGTTTGAATGTGAACTGAAAACATCTGCATCACACAATCACTCGCTCCAAAACACAGATGTATACTGTTAACAAAAAACAGACTTTCATAGGACGTTTGTTAAAACTAGCTAACCGATGATTTTTTTTTCAAGACGTTTATTACAACTAGTCTTCTTTTTTTCAAACTAATCTAGTTAATCATTAACCGATGGTTTTGCTTTCAAATGTGATTTATCTATGAAAAATCTACGTCCTATGGTATCTGCATGCCGAAGGAGGTGAAGTGTTACTATCTTCACATTTCCAGGCCACCACGGCGTTTGAGGTAGGGGAGCCAGCATATGTCATAGTTGTCTTTGTTTTCCCAGGGAAAACCCAGGTGCCCATCTTTTGGATGCGTGTCATTGTTAGGTATGATGATAGGGACGACTCCGGTGCCGGTAGGTCCGAAAAAAAATTCCGGCCAAATTCGAAATTGAACCAGGAACCTTCTCATCGGTAAGCGAGTGCGTTAGCCACTACACCACAGCGGGACTGTGATTTAAACGTGCATGATAATGTATATATTTTGTTATTACAATCATTCTTCGCATACATACCCCCAAATATATATATATAAACTCTCTCTCTCTCTCTCTCTGAACTTTAAGTGCCCAGGGCACATGGGGCTTCCGCAAGGGTTTTCCACAAATGCCTGTCCTTTGCCTTTTTTCTGCTCTTGCCCAGGTGAGCCCTCTATTGCTCAACATCCTTTCTGTTGTTCGTCTCCATGTCTCTTTTGGTCTACATTTACTTCTGTTCCCTTGTGGTGTCCATTTTAGTGCTATTTTTGGTAGTGAGTTGTCAGTCATTCGGAGCACATGTCCCAATCATCGCCAGCGTCTTTCCTCTATAATTGCTGTCAGCGGCTTCATCTGCATTTCTGCCAACAAGATGTTATTTCTTATGGTGTTTGGCCAAAATATTTTTCTAATTCTTCGTAAACATTTAGTCTGGAAAGAATTCAACTTGTTTTCTATGGTTTTGGTGATTTTCCAGCATTCACTTCCATAGAGTAGTACACTTAGAACATTACTCTTAAATATCCTGATTTTCGTATTCATGCTTAGTTTTTTAGATTTCTATATAGTCTGCAGCACTGTAAAAGCCTGGTTTGCTCTAGTAAGTCTGCTGCTGATGTCCTCTGTCCTGTCTCCATTTTCTACTATTTTAGTGCCAAGGTATACACACTCGTTGACTTCCTCCATTAACTTGCTATCTACTCTGAGTACATTTCTGTTGTTCACATTTTGCTTCATTAACTTTGTCTTTCCTACGTTGATCTTTAGTCCTATGCTGTTTGCATTCTGAGTTAGCTTGTTTATTTTATCTTGCATTTCTTACTCACAAATATAGGCTTTTATATTATGCGCAATTTCACGTTTGCATACTTTTTGTTTACACTCAAGGGACTGGATGTGCGGAACTGAAATTCCTTGGCGTCCACAACTTCTACAGCATTTGCCTTCTTAAACTCTACTGTCAAATCCAGCTCAAGAAAAGAAGCTTTCTTTTCTTGGTTCCAGCCAATATCCAATATTGATCACTTCGATTGCTGTAACGATGTGACAGTACAACTATTTGTAATACAATGCTGTTACTGCAGCAACCGCGTAAAAGCTGCTTTTACTGTAAAGTGTTTTGAAATATGGATGCTGTACGCGTTCCCCCTTTATAAACAGGCGTTTGAAAATGATTATACAGTAGTACGAGTTTCAATTATAAGTCAGACAATCAATCAGGAAAAACACATAGAAAACAGAATTATGGTTCCTGATTAAAGGGAGACAATCTAACATTATTAGCAGACGACAATGGCTGCCGAGAGAAACGACTTGTTTCTGCAGTAGTGGAACTTGTAGAATACAACTTTGACCGACTGGATGGACGCTTCATTATCTCGGTCTGTATTCCAAGGAGCACCTGAATTGGTGGATTTAGCTGCTGTATTGTGTGAACTGAGGCGGGCCGCATTAAAAATAACTTGTGAAACATTGAAAACACGATCTCTCAAGTTCTGTTTATGAAAGCGCCAGTGTGAAGGTAAGAGCAAACATGGGTAACATTTTGTTGCGTGTGCAGGCATTAGTAGTGAGAAAGGCCATTTTATTTGCGAACATGTGTATCTGATACCTGTTAAAACTACATCCAAATAGATTCTATGTTTTACTCGTTAGCTTCAAATACTTCACACTTTATATTTGTTAAGGGGTTCTACAAATGATACAATCCTTAAAAGGCTAGTATCTTTTGTTGAAAAGAAAATGAAAGTGCCGATGAAAAACAAAATGTGTAAAACTAAAATACCTGACAATATCTGTGGAGAAAGAATGTATTTTCTGAGGTGTTATTTGATACCATCAACTGTGAACAAACAGATCATGTTATAAGACTAGTGAGTGAGTGGAACATTCGTGGCAGCAAGTACGTGTTATAATTTTTTTTTAACTGACAGCGTATGTGAGAAAGAGTGTGTACACATTTATATTTGTGGAAAGTGAGTGTATGTGTGTGTGAGAGAGAGAGAGAGAGAGAGAGAGAGAAGAGAGAGAGAGACATTATAGTCTGTTATTAAATTGATGAAATATTGTGTGATCTTTTACTGTAAATTTCACCGACCTATGGTTGGCCTGCATCAAACACTAAAAACTCACTGCAGTTCTAGCATTAAATTTTCAAAATAACTGGGGGTGGGGGGTGGGGAAGAGGCATGGGGAAGGGAGAAAGAGAGAGACACACCGAGAGAGAGAGAGAGAGACACACACACCGAGAGAGAGAGAGAGAGAGAGAGAGAGAGAGAGAGAGAGAGAGACTAGACCTTTGAAGTATACTGCGCATGCCATTAATGCAATAGTTTTTCCCCTCAGTTTTAAGAACTAAAAGGATCTCGAGTGCTAATGTGGACACGAATCGCACTTCAGAAAATCTGTGTAAAGTAGCATTGTGTATATTCTGTTTCTTGTTGTCACGTGACTCATAAACTTCTGTTCTGTGGGACAATATACGACGCATAGATTTCAATCAGTGGTATATCCCCTCCCCTTTCCCACTTCTTCATGTGCAGTATCACTTATAATGAAATATCACCAAGAAATAGTGCTTCTAAGAGTTTTGTAACCGATCTTCTAGTATATATGCCATAAAGTATTGGAAAAATAGGGTATTTCTGGTTTCTGATCTAGCGTTAAGAGTACGGTTTGGAACGATGTCATGCAGCACCTCTTGAAGAGCTTACTGCCACTACCGTTCTACACCATCTACTCCCAAAACCCACTTTTTTCTGGTGGCTTCTGTTGGTGTTGTTCACGAGAATAATCGTTTACTAATAACAAATGCCTCGCATAAAAAAAACTAAAAGCCAAAGCAGTTATTGTTTAGTGTTCCAAATACTAGCAACAAACGATCTGTGCGTAAGCTCCACTGATTGGGCCGATAACGAGAATGCCAGAGGTAACATAAAATAAAGGAAAAAAAGTTTAACTCTGATACAGATAAATGATAAAACCTGGGGGGGGGGGGGGAATACTCACCTAAACGAGAGAGATAATGAATGAGGAAAGAAAAAAACAAATTTGCATAATCATTAAGATCAAAGAATGAGTCTCCATTCTATGTCGCTGAGGCACATGGATACGGCTTTAGTGCCATAGTTTACTTGACTTGTCGGAGCGCCAAAGGGTGACTCGTCTGGAGGTGGATAAGAAGCGACAGAGTGATATCGACAACATTTACTACACGAACTACAATGTGCAGAAAGGTAGTCGCTGTGAATCAACGTCATCGCACTCGGTCAAACCATGAGGTTCTGCTGCCTAGTCAGTGGCTGAACAGAAGCTGTCAGCTAGTGCCGCTAAGGGCGATATTCCTTTTCCTTCCCAGAGTGTTAACCCTGGTACCCATTTTTTTTTTTTCCTTGAGACTGAGTGAACCTCGGGAGCGTGGTGAGTGGAAATAGAAACCGGGTCGCCTGGGAGGCAAGAAAGTGTCTAACCTACTACACCAGCGCGGATTAGGCAGATGGGTATGGTCCTTTATATCATCAAAACTGTGTTGGGGAAAGCAGAAGAGGGATATTTAAGGATAAGGATGTCTTTAGATTTAGTGCTGACATGCAGTGAGGAAAAGAAATAATTAATATAAATCTAAACTGGTACAATAGTTTAGTATCATTATTATTTAAAAACATGTTCCAATAGAACCAAAAGGACTCTCAGACTGGACGAGACTGTCTTAACTGATGCGAGGAAAAACTCTAAGCGACAAAAGAAAATGAATCAAGAAAGCTGATATCCGTTACTTTATACGTTGCTGATAATGTATGGAGGCAAGACGCAACTTGATCTGTCAAACTGAGTATGACACGGGCATTATATTTCATTTGCCACGTACGTGTTAATGGCACAGCGAGATATGCACGCGTTGAGAAGTGTTACAGATAACAGAATAATGGAGATCAGATGGTTTTTTTTTCTTAATCTATGAAAGAAGATGTTTATTTTGGCACTGCCCAGTGCACAATGCATACCTAGAGCAATAGGTGAGAACTTGCATTTTGCGACCTGACAAAAGTATGTGAATTAATACATCAAACTCTTATGAATCGGTATCAAATTTAAGGTTCTTGAAACCTTAAAAGCACACTAAAATGTGATCTGAACTTGTGAAAGTTCATGTGTTTTTACTGACTTTATGTATCATCACTCAGTGACATTACCAGAGAAGATTAGCCGTAACTGCATAACAGGGTTTCTAGGCCATACTCTTAACGCGAGATACTTTGAAGCTGCATCCAGTCGTAGTACTAATGTCTATCTCTTGATTTTGTCTCCTCATTCGTATTGATGTCATCCTCATTACTGTATTTCTTCTTCGACTTTTCGCCTTCAAAACTGTTTTCAGAATATTCTTAATATAATCAAAATATTCCTGAAATGTGTCTCTTATTTTTTGAGTATACCACTTCTCAGCATCGAGGTCACATTAGCTTTTTTCTATCTGTAAAGTCCTCGAATCCAAAACGCTGAAATCGTTCACGTATCCATGAAAAACACATCAGTTCCTTTGAAACAGAACAGACATGTTAAAATATCTCTTTACATAAGAGTATGTGGGGTGACTCATCACAGATGTTTTTTTTAATGGAATGAACCAAAAAAAGTATCTTTTGGTCGAGATTAGGTGAAAAGGTGTTTTCATACATTTCATGAAACCTGTTACGAATCATCACTGTCGCTGTTTTAACATGTCTTGTGGTGAGTGTTTCTCTTCAACTTCAAAACTAATTTTCTTCTTGGACATAAATCTGAGACTGAACTCGTCTTCATGGCGACCAGTTCTCAAGTTTTCTACCTGAATTTCTGGACAACTTGATCCAGATTATGCCAGACTGGCCTGCGTGTCCAATTTTTCATCCACTGAAGATAAAGTTCGTTCGATCATGTTATTCTTGCCAGCTAACATTACTGCAAATGCCAAGCTGGCACTTTGTATTGAACATCTCACATTTACGGACAGATCTAGTATTGCACTGTTTTTCTATCTCCAGAACGTGTTTGCTGAGCTCAAATTCTGGGCTTCAATCTCATTTCAGTGTTGGATGTTATCGTTACTACCCTGGTTCATGCTGCAGCGTGTGCATCTCTCTTCCCTGGTATAACACTATCTGAATATGTAAAATTTGAGTTCCCCAGTATAACACCATCTGAACATATGAAATTTGAGTTCCCCAGTATAACACTATCTGAATATGTGAAATCTGAGTTCCCCAGTATAACACCATCTGAACATGTGGAATTTGAGTTCCCTAGTATAACACTATCTGAACATGTGGCATTTGAGTTCCCCAGCATAACACCATATGAACATGTGACATTCAAGTACCCAGGATAATGCAGTTAGAAAAAGTGAAATTCAAAGCAAATGAGATACTCTCGGAAAAAAAACGGGAAAGAAGGATACCATTTACTGTTGCTGAAGGTTATTTCCAAGCTGATCAATCATCATAAAAAAGAAAAAAAAACGGGAAAGTGTTTTTGAGGTTGGAATAATCCAGAAACAATAAATACCAGCATATAAGGTCGACCCACCTGATATTTATGCCAACTAAACTGAACGGCAGCAAATTTTAGCTCTGATAAATGTATGCATGCTGAGGTGCTCTATAATACATACACAAACGTATGACTAAACAATGGATATTAACACAGCCTTCAAGGGCAAGTATTTTTATTTGGCAGTAATCGCTGATCAATTGAAGTTAAACAGAAACGTACATTTTCCATTCTTATTGTCAAAAGCGCGTGCGGGGAAGAAAATGGTACTACAACTGTTCTGATAAGACATACTAGGGTCCCTTCCCGGACCATCAGGCTCGTGTTTCATTGATAGAAAATCACTCATTTTCCAGCCCAGTGTTTGCCATGCTCTTAAAGGATAGCAGCAACGCTTTTACAAAGCCTTGCTCAATCAATATATTGGCTTAGTCTCATAAGTTTTCTTTAGACTAATCTGCTAACAAAGCTGACAGGGCAAGTTTCAAACAACACACACACACACAGGGACTTCCTTGATAATAAAATTAATATTAGCAACCCCGAAATCAGCCAGCCGCAAGGCCCTTCAACCAAAGAACTACAGGACACAGATCAAGAGGAAGACCCTTGAAAAGACGGATAGATGGATTTATAGAAACACTCACGAATTATGACATGGAACATCACTGAGGCTACTCATATGGCCCAAAGACCAACTTCAATTTCCCCTGGACACCTCATGGTACAAGTGGAAGGATAAATGTGAAGTAACCCCACAATCTTATGCATTTCCATATTCCTGTATCTAACGTATAACCCTCTTTAAATTTACAAGTAACAGAGCATGCTTTCTCTACAAGAAAACACAACACTCAAGTCAGTGAATTCTGTGTAAAAGAAGATACAAATGACTCATTAAAAGATGAAGGTTCTTATTTCTGAACCAGTATACACTTATGACCATTATCTAGCCAGAAACAAATATCAGCCTAAAGTAACAGAACATCGAGAATTATCTTTGAAAATCAGTACAGAAGGATTAGAGTAAAAAACATAATGCTTAAAAGAAGGGAATAGATGCTGCCACAAGATTGACACACTCTCTGTATAGATTTAAAAAAATTTTTTTAGCACATGCTCTTATAAAAGAGATCTGTACCATGCCATTGAAGTATACAAGGAATTGATATTACTACCGATATATTTTTTCAATCTCCCAAAACCTGCGGCAGATATGGTCATTTTCATGATTGCCTGCCTGTCCTTCACCAGCTCGAGTTGGAGACAGGTACTCATTTTTACAGTTCAGATGACTAGAGTCATTCAGGCCATGGAGGGGAAGATATTACCAAAAGAATGTAAAATTAGGAATTCAGCACTTCATGAAACTGAATTTAAAAACTACATATGTATGAAGAATCATAAAATATTTGTTGTATAGGGTGATGCGCTATTTTAGTGAACACTCCAGTGGGAAAAAATATGCTAGTAAATATGGCAACTCTGCTTGTGGGCAAGAAAGAGATTGTGAGAAAATGACAGTCAGCAAGGAACACAGTGAATAAATTTTACATGCAGAATCTTTAGAAAGATAATATAAAAGTTGTGGGGAGGTTAGGAGTACAAAAGAAATCTGGAAATTAATACAGATCACACATAGATGGGACAAAACTATGAAGAATTAATCTCTGATGTAACTTAAAGCTTAAATCAACATTAAGCAATTTAGAGAAGTTTCACTTTTGACTGCAACTTTTCTTATCCCTGGGTTTACAAGTTTTCACTCTTCTTCCCTTGTGCCATATAATGAAATGTACAAGTCCTCTTCAGCTATTCTACACCTCTATACAGAATGTTAGTGATTGGGGAGTTTGGTGGTATAAGGTTCTTCCAAAGATTCTTCAATGCACTGCAGTCCAGCAAGTAGTGCTTAACAGTTTCTTCTTGTCTGTTGCAGTGCATGCAGTATGGTGTGTGGTCAATGGTCACTCTGTGTAAGTGCTTATTGAGGATAATATGTCCTGTTCTCAACCTGAAAATTGTGCGTTGGTCTCTACGACATAAGCTGTTGATGTGGTCTCCGGGGTTAGGCTTTGGCAGGTGTGTATATAGGGATCTTCCAGTTGGATTACTGGCCCAGCTGTCCACTCACTGCTGTTTGCATTTGTTGTGTATAATGTGTTTAGCTGTTCTCATGTTGGTGGGGATGTGAGGCTGTGACATGGCTGCTCCACTCTTTGCAAGTCTGTCAGCACTTACATTTCCTCTGATATCTATGTGCTCTGGTATCCACTGAAGGATGGCCTTGATGTCATATGAAATGAGTTAGTTTACTGCACTGAGTATGTCAGTTGCAATGTGAGAGAAGTTTCAATAAAATTTATTATTCAGGATTAGATGTAAAAGAAACAAGAAACTTAATTACTATTGTATCTTTTTGATCTACATTTATATATATGTGATTTTCTATTTGACTCGCCCTCTTCTATAACTGGACTTATGAACTGAAATCTAAACTATGTGTCAATCTTATAAAAACTTCATTTCTTATAACCATCCTCAGGGTAGAAGAAGAAATTTCCAGAGAAGAAGAAACTGGCAGGGACATTAGCAGTTTGGAAAACGCTACTGAAAGAAGAAACTGACATTTAGATCTGGAAAACTACACAAAAGAAGAGAAAACTAATATTAACGCCTGGAAAACAGCACCAGAGAAGAGATAACTGACACTAACAATTGGAAAACAACAATGTCAACACATGAGGCCAGCACAAAAGTAGATGAATGTAGACAAGGGGCAGAAAGACGGGCAAGTGATCATGACAATGAGAAAGATCTCTGTTCTGGAGATACCAGTGGTGAAGTCGGTATTTCTGATGAAAGAAACTCACTAGAAAAAGAGGATGCTGAGATGAAAGGAAAGAATGAAAAAGAATGGGAAGGAGACAAAGAAGATAAGTACACTGATGAGAATCGAGCTGGAGGTGAAAACAATCAAGGAAAAGACGAAATGAACAACATGACAGAGGAAGATGAAAAAAACATGGGGGAGGATGGTCAGAAACATGGTAAAGTTGAAGAAGACAAAGTCCTGGAAGATGCAGGGCAGAGAGTAATCAGTCCTATCACCCTGGAGATAGGCGAAGTGATCACTGCTCCATCATCATATCCTTTTTCAGCATCTTCAGATGATGAACCTGATGACAAGCAAAACAGAGACATAGAACACATATCTGAAAACATTCAGAAAAATGCTGAGGTATACACTTGTGACAAGGATGATGTGGTTGAAGATGTACATGAGAAGTACCATGATATCAGTCCCAGAATGCAAACCGACCCATTTAATGAGCATCAGCAACATGAAGAAACTAGAGGAAAGTATGAATATGATGTTAAAGGAAATGAGCAATTTGAGGCGAGTGTAGAGAATGTGGACAAGTATAATGACAATGAAGATGAGGATGAGTACATCAGCAGTGTAAGTGAAAATGGAGATGAAGAAACATGTGTCAATGACACACATGCGGATATTTGTGACGCTTACAATTCTAGGAAACACCTCATGACAAACTACAGCTGCATAAGCCAGAGCAATCCAGAATTCCTTCCACAACATGAGAAACATAAGGAAACAGCACAGTATAAAATTAGAGAACAACTGTCTGACTACAGTGAAGGTACTGAATCCACAGCCAAGGACAATATCATCCCTGATAGCAAACTTCTTGAGAAAATCAGTTCCTATAAGTTCAAATCCCAAATGCCAAAATTCTCAACCAAGGTTAACTCCTTCAAGCACTCTGGCCATGTTCCGGATTCCTATCCATCTTCCACACTTAGATGGACACACTCTGACTCCCAACCAGACTACTCTCAGGATGATTTCACAAGTGATCTCGTCACACATGTGAAGGTCAGTAAACATTTTGCTACTTTTGGTTGTATATATATATTTTTAAATTTGGCTTGAAATAGAACATTATAGCTAAAGGATCCGAATATTTTTTTTCTTCTAAATGAAAGACCTAATCCTGTCCTTTTTTCAAATGCAAAAAGCAATATGGTTCATTGAGGACTTTTGAAAGCAGAAGATCACTAACCCATGACTGACAAGCTTCAGTCAACCTCATGTGTAAAAATGAGTACCTGGTACACTTGTGTTAGAGAAAGGCTGTAAATGGAGAATATCTGCCCGCAAAATGAGGCATTAAAATACAGCATACACATAACTGTTAGTGCATAAACATACATTAAGATATACTAAAAAAAAAAGCATATATAAGTAGGACTATAAATACTTTCATGATTGTAGAATGATTTTTTTTAAAGTTTAGTTTTCCAGTAATAGAAAATACATTTTATGATAGAATTATGGTCATTTTAAACCAGCACATATAGATCACATGGCCTTATAACTTGTACATGATTAGTATTCCTGAGGTAATGGTCCATTTAAAAAAAAATATATTATAATAACTTTTATTCCAGTGGAATAAAATCTATCCATCTTGTATACAACTACATGTGTAGGAAATTGGTCAGACTGCTTTATATCTGAAATGTTGCAACAAGTATGTACTATGAAGGTAAATCATCTGTTAGTTAAAGATCATACAAATGATGTTGGTTCTTCTATTTAAAGGCAAAGTAAGACCTTAACCAGCTTAATTGTTGTTAGTTCCTAATGACAGGTCTAGATGCAATGGATATTAAAGATTATGAAAGTATCTTTAGATAAGGATGTTTCACGTTTCATAAATAAGCACCTGCTACCTTATTTTAAAACTGACCAAATGAAGAAGACACCTAACCTTACAAAGTCTTTCTTATGAGGAAGACACAAAAATAGTTAAGTTTAAATTTTTGTCAATTTTTCATGCCTTTATCCATTAGGTTATTTCCATACGTGTCCTTGAAAAAAGGCTTTTGCCAAAATATTGATTGTTATACGTTCATTTATCTGTGCTCAATTTTCGTGCCACTCATTCCTGCTCAGTTTTCTAATCTTTTCCATCTTTTTTGTAAAACTGAAATATACACCTCTGTCAACCTTTATTACTGGAACCAGTTTTACTGTAGTCACCACTACTTTTATCTCTCGCCAAAGAAATATGTGAGTTGTTAATACTATTAAGACAATGAAGTACTGAGTGCTACAATAAAAAAATAACAATATGAAACATTCAAATACTGCTTAAGCAGATTAAAAATAACAAACTTCATACACAATATTTCGCTTCCATAAATGCTCATCTGACCATTTTGAAGCAAGAGATAAAACAAGTAAAGATATAAAACAAAAGTAGCTGTTACTGAACCATACATTATTATCTTTTTTACCTAGAAATTATTCACTATAGTTCAGTTTACCAAGACAAAGTCATAGTAATTAGTATTTCACATAAATTAGCATTTTTTATACAAATAATCTAATTTCTTCTAGTAAATGTTTGGAAAGAAGCTTTAGCCATAATGGTAATGACATATGGTCTTGGTCAGTCTTGGAATGTAAGACTGGAACAGGCCTCTGCCTGTCATCATCCTATCAGCCAGCTCTACAAATTGTACTCAGCACTCTATATTGAGGACAAATTGCCTCCAAAGATGGACAAGGTGAATTACCCTGGGTTACATTGCATTCACAGCTGTCAGTTGATAAATGGTAAAATAGGAGATTATGAACATCTATGTTCCATAAATATGGCATGTCACCTGAGCCACAGCAAATGAAAAGAAAAGAAATAAGAAAAAGGAAAATGACTCCTGTGTTTAAGCATTTCTTGGCAAGACAATTTTTTTTAAAAAGTTTTAAAAACATTTTTTGTTCATTCATTAAAAAACACCATAGGTGGAGTAGCTTACCTTCCATAGCAACAGTTTAATAGCAGCTTGGATTTCTGGATCAAATCGTGCCAAGAATGAACTCTGAAATGTATGCAATAAGTAGCAAAGTAATCTGCTGATGAAAACATAGATGAAGATGATAATGATGAATGAGAAGGGAACACTGTCATTATCTGAGGCATGAAATGTTGTCAAGCAGTATATTTTTAAACATAAGATGCTCACCACACCGCCAGCTCATCTTCATCATCTACATTTATTCTGATCACTTTTTTTTTTTTTTAAACTTCGCTATATAAACTTTAATCTTCCTCTTCTCTCATATAAAATTTGTCAATGCTGTCAGACGATCTTTGGGTGATTCAAAGTTTATCAAAATAATCAGCTGTTTGATCACTTTAACAGTATACAGCTACAATTAATGAATTTCAACTATATACACCAATACATGAAATGTTTTTGAATAGGCACCAACTACAGTTAACATTAACAAGACTGTGGTATACCTTATCACACAATCTATATCTAATAAGTTTCAGGTGATAAGGAGTGACTGGTTTAATACCCCAATAATACCTGGGCAGATTATGAGCAGGTATGTGGCGCTTTCAAGATTAATTACATGATAAAACACAGTATGGTCTGGGGTGAGAAGGGGAGGGGAAAGAAGAGGAGTTTGGATATTCTCAAATTCTTATGGAAAATTACTCATTCTCTACCTTTATTTATTTATTTATTGTTTACGTGTGCCTCCATATAATTAATTTTTTTTAAACATGTCCTGAAATGTAAGTTAAAACTTTAAGTCTGAGCACAGCAGGATATACCTTTTTAATATAAGGCAAAGCCTTAAGCAGTTAACCAGAACAGCATAGTCACTGTAGAAAATATTACTTTAACACGTTATAAACAACTATCTTCTAACATTTGTATGTATGTATATGTGTATATGTATAATATATATATATATATATATATGAAAAATTAATCAGTGTAATTCTTCCATAGTTTATGGAATGCAACAGAAGAATATGACACAGAGCAGCTGCAAGATAACATAAGAACATAATGAAATTCAAACCTTTATGCAGTGAGAAAAAAAAACAAACTCAAAATGGTTCTTTGTAACATCCACAAGTAAAGGTGTGTTCTGTTATCCTTGCATTTTATCATTCATATGAATAGTATTACTAAAGAGGCAACCCCATGGCTTCTATAAACTAGAGGAACATTTTTTTTTTAAACCAAAGACCAGTTTTCAGGGTGACGTACAAGATTCCGGGAGCTTTTTAATTCTCTCACCAGCATACTTGCATATGAGTCTTCTGCATCGCCACATTGTAAAATGGGAGTTGGGTGTGAGGCCAACAACCTCATCCTGAGACCCATCTAGAGCTGACTCTAGATGAGGAAAAACCCTGCCGTTATGGAATCTCGCAACAGTTGTAACCGAACATCAAGGTCACTAACTCTGCATGTCGTTGACAATGATCGAAAATTCATCAACCCCAAATGCATAACAAAAATCAGATTTTGTAATGTAAAAACAATGGCCGCAACAACAAGAACTGCTCAGGTAATAAAAGAAATGGATAGATATCACCTAGATGTGTTGGGCATCAGTGAAATATGAAGGCCAGAAGCAGGGAAAAAAATGGTGGAAAACCGTAAGTTAATAATATATTCCGAGAGACAATGGGAAATACCAAGAAGGAGTGGGTATGATCATGTCATAAAACCAGATAGATCATTTTTGTATTAAAAATGAATTCAGAACATCTCTGATAGATGTAAGAGCATATAGGGGTGCAGATGTCAACAGTGATCATAACCTGTGTAGAAGGAAGATAAGACTTAACTCTTTCCATGCTGGAGGAAGAAACACGGACGTGTCTTGGGGTGCGGGAGTAAAAACGCGGGTCTTGACTGTAAGGGGGTCTAGTTGTAAAATGGAATGGAAAACAATAGTTCCATGTACTTCCGTATACTTAATATGTTTCAAAGTATAGCTAAATGAATGAAAATTTCATAAATGCAGAGTTTTTTAGGAAAAAAGAAGTAATGTGATGTTTTTAGACACTGATTGTGGCCAGCTCACCATCGGCTAGGTCTAGATCAGCGCTATTTACCCCTACTTACCATCTGAGATGTGTAGATCTACTTGTCGATCTCGTATTGTGATTCCGTATTGCATTCTCGCTGAATGAATGTCTGAACTAACCTCCTAACTACTTCTCCAGTCGTCTAAATATGTCTAGATCTACTTAGAAAACATTCAAGAGCAGTGGGGTGGCCATAGGCTATGTCCATACCCCTATCTACATTGTCAAAATGAAAAATTTCCATGCTTCACGTCCTTGTTCTCACTCGGCATTGCTCGTAACTAGGCACGCATTCTCATTTTGAAAGTGTCACTGGAATCGCGGACGAAATATGTACAATCTAAATGTTACACCGCTTGTTTTAATGAAACAAACAATGTCACTATATTGACCATACGGTAGCTTAGGGACACTTCCGGTGTCGATATATCAACCATACGCACGGAAAGAGTTAAACTGAAAATCCAACACAAGAAATCAATGCTCAGAAAGATGAACAGTCACAGCCTACAAGAAGAAAATACCAACAGTGATTTCCATCTGGAGCTTCCCAAACATTTTGCAGCACTCAACAAGGTAGATGAGAGAGATATAGATGAATTATGGAATTCATAAAGCACAGCCATAATCACAGCAGCAAAAGCAAATGCTGGACTGCAATCAACAAACAGAAAAGCATGGATATCAGATAACACATGGAAATACATACATGAAAGAAGAGCAGCCAAATTAGCCATGTTGAATGTAAAGACATATCTTGGAAAAGTTTTGGCAAAAGCAACATACAAAGAACTAGATAATAAAGTAAAAACTTCAGCTAGAAGAGACAAAAGAGAATATACTGACAATATGGCAAAAGAAGCAGAAAATGCAGCAAAAACAGGAGACAGCAAAACTCTATATAACATACTGAAGAAGCTAACAGGTGCTATTACCTCCAGAGAAAGACTTTAGCAAAACAGGCAACCTGTTAACATCGAGTAAAGACCAAAAGCAAAGATGGGCCAAATGCTTCCAAGAAATACTTAATCGATCACACCCAAATGAACTAATGAACCCTGAGACCGATTTACCAGTCCCACAACTAAATGTCACTTAGATGAAGTTACACTGAATGAAACTGAAACTGCAATGAATCTAATGGCTAACAACAAAGCTGCAGGTTAAGATGAAATAACAGTCGAAATGTTAAAAGCTATTAACAATGACAACATGAGCCAACTACAAAGAATGTTTAATAAAATTTGGAAAGAAGAAAAAGTCCCTTCTAAATGGAAAAATGGAATCACTGTTAAAATACCAAAAAAAGCAACCTCAGTGACTGCAATAACTGGAGGGGTGTAACCTTACTATCAGTTGTATCAAATGTGTTTTGTAAAGTGAGTCTGAATAGAATTAAAAGGATGTAGTGGATACTGCAATGAGAGAAGAACAGGCAGGATTTCGAAAAGAGAGAGGCTGTCTCGATATACTGAAAAGCAGAAACCATTCATCCTTAACTTCATAGAGTTTAAAAAAGCATTTGATAGCATACACAGAGATTCATTGTGGAGAATTTTAAGAATATATGGAATACCATTTAAAATTGTCAACATCATTAGAGATCTCTACAATGGATATGTTTGTGCAGTCAAGACAGAAGAAGGAATGAGCGAATGGTTTTGGAGTGAAAAAGCGTGAGACAAGGATGTATATTATCTCCCTTGCTTTTTGGAATTGCCACAGACTTTATAATGAAAAGATGCTGTACAGGTAAAACTGGCATTGATTGGTTGTATGGGGCCCAAATAGAAGATCTTGATTTTGCAGATGACACAACTCTTATCAGTGACAATGTGAAATTGATGCAGGAAAAAACAAGAGTCCCTGTCTTCATTAGCTAGCAAAATAGGTCTTGAAATTAACAAAGACCAAACAAAAATATTGAAACTTCTCATTAATCAAGAAGAAAAAATATATGTAGAAGGATCAGTTTTTTATGAAGTAAACCAATTTGCATACCCTGGCAGCTACATAGACCAGGATGGTGACATCAGGAAGGAAGTAAGAATTAGAATTGCAAAAGCAGCATTGTCCTTCAAAAATCTTGAGAACATACTGAATTAAAAAGTTATAAGCACAAAAACCAAGTTAAGATCATTCAATTCAAATGTGATATCTACCCTCATCTATGCATGCGAAAGCTGGAGAAATTAGACTCTTTTGAAAACAAATGTCTCAGGAAAATACTTGGTATAAAGTGGAATGAATTCAAGAACAATGCAGAGATAAGACAGATGAGCAAACAACAACCTGTCTCATGGGTAATCAGAAAAAAAAAAAGATAGACATATGTAGGCCATGTGATGAGAAGAAACAATCAGAGAATACCAAAATATGCTATCAAGTGAAGCACAACAGGCCGAAGAAAAAGAGGTTGACCACGTGAAACTCTAAAAAGGACATTGTTAAGAGATGCCAGTTTAGTGGGCATAACATCCCTTGATGAAGTTGAAAGACTCAATGAGAACAGGAAAACTTGGCAAACAACTATGGGAGCCCTATGTGATGTTTAACAGCATGGGAAAGATGTAAGAATGTTAAGTGTGTTTTACAAAAGGTTAGGTTTGACTGAAACTGTATGACAGTAAGTGGTACTACAGTCCCCATCAAATTCACTGCTTGCTGGTGGCCTGGAAAAGTTCAAACACTGTGGGAGAAAATCCTGAAACAAAAATCCAGAGAGAGGGACCATAAGGCAGCTTTTGGTAGCGAGTTTCTTTGCCTGCCCACCTTCTGACTTCCCCTGCAACTCTACTAGATTTTCAAATGTATACAGCTTAACCTTCCTCTTGAACCAATTGGCAGAGTCAAGAATGGGGTTAGTGCAACAAGGATAAAGCACTCTCTATATACCAAATGTCGAGCCAAAGCAGGCTAGATAATGATAATTTGCCTGCTTCAAAACCTTATTTTAAGATGAAAAATGACTTCATTCTCTGAAGACAGTAAAGGAGGATTAAAAAGGACAAAACAGAAACACTGAATATGTGTTTTAAAAAATCTAACACCAATACTAGCAACAGCAATCTACATCATGCTTAAACTGAGAGCTGTAGCCTCAATAACGCATTACATGGCACCATAACCTCAGTAACTGCTTTACATAACACCATAGTCTCAATAACCGCTTAATATAACACTGGCACACTGTGACCCAGTCTTCATAATAACACATCACAAACCATGACAGCTAAATGTTGTTTATGCTTCACTATACCTTATGATATTTAAACAGCTGTGAGATCTGTGACTTTGTCAGTTGCACCACCTCATGATCTAGCTCTGATGCATCAAGCTGTGAAAAGGAAATTTAAATCAATAAATGCAAATTCATTTATATAGCACAACCTACTCCTTTAGAAAAAAGAAAGACAATGGTTATGTGTTATTTATTACTGCAGAAATCGCCCTCTTTGGGGCTCTTGGCAGATGATGCTATGAAGCATGCTGTAGTGGCTTTTCTTACTTCCCAAAACATGGCATCACAATAAGCCCACTTGAGGAAATATCAACCCCTGCCCTGTTATCCACACAATAATTTATTACTAGCTCATAAGAGCTCTAGCGTGCTGATGAGTCAAGGAAAATACAGGCACTAATACCATATCCCTATGTGCCTCTAAGGCATGACAGGATTACCTTTTATGAGCTTATAAGCAAGATCTGGGTTATTTTTCTGTAAAGAAAAGGTGCTAGAACACACAAACACTTCCTTTTCTGTTATATAAGATAATGAAGTTTCAGAGAGTTATTTCTCCAGCTGCTACAGTCTTTAAGTGCATAGTTTTTCACATGGTGTGCTGTGACACAGTGATATGTAATGAGACAGCCAGAGGAGTGCTGGCAAATTTTTGGAGTAAAAATATTTTTGACCAACTTACAACAAATTTGTGCTTATTTATGCGATAAAGTAAACCACATATGGTCAAGACACTGTCCGTCCTCTGTGTTGTTCTCCTGGTCACTGGTCGATGTGCTCCTTAAAATTGGCGGTAACAATGTAGTACATGTCGTGCCCACATGGCGGTGGAGTTTGCCAAAAAGATCATTCCTTGAGTCTATACTCCGATTCCTCAGCCATGTCAGCTCTCAGCTGTGTCTATCTCAAGAGGATCCAAATAGTGGATCGTTCCAGAAACCCAAAGGATATTCTCTGTTTTAAAGTGGGCTAGTAGGGGCCGTAGTGTAGGGCCCGTAGTGAACGGAAACAGACTGGTTGGGGAGAATGGATACTTTCGCACCCTCTTAACAAAATTTCTCTAGGAGCCCCTTATCTTCTTATGCATCAGCATTATCATAAAAAAAAGGCTTTCTCAGTTCCAATGACGTCAAACAAAAATGTATAATACTGACATACTCGTGTGGGAGAATTTATTATCATAAAGTTATGTCTGCTACACAAACCTTTTCACAACCCACGATGATACACCCTACGATTTTCAGCCCGTCATAAGATTCACAATGTGTCTATAAAATCTACATCACAAAACATCCCGTTCTCTATAGACAATACATGGAAATGGCTAGCGGGTGCTGGATATCGATTAAAGTGCATCACCATGTAAACAAATAAAAACATTACCTGACTGACTCTCAGAGCTCCTACACCACTATTCTCCATCTTGTTTGTTTACAAGTAGAGAGACATGTTGTGTTACAAGTCTTATGATTGGTTACTTCGATAGAGCTAATAATTTTAATTTCGCAGCTGTCTTTCAATTCGATTATATACTTCATTCATATTTCCTTATACTACTTACACATAACGATTTGTATGTATTGTGCATATTTTGATTATCTTCACTAGTTATAATGATATTGTTTAATTGTGTTTGACTCTTCAATACGTAAGCATTTTGATTAAAATTTGGGATCGGCTTTTGACAAGGTCCCGCCAGAGTTACCTTTCCAAACTGTAACCCCTGTATTGATTTTGTTTATCTATCACATAAGAACAATGTCGTAGATTGTTAAAAAGAGCTTGAGCGTTGCAGAAGTGCCAGTACAGGCGCTGAAAGTTGCCAAGGTTATAACGATTAAGGTGAGACTGTTTTTTTCTTTGTATTATTCAACAAATATATAAAAGATCATAATATTTCTTTCCACTTGACCGTTTTGTGTGTCATTTATAGTATGTGTACGGTATAATATTTGATGATGATGATGATATGCCTTTTTGACGTCGGCTATGGCGACCATACTTCTTCAATATTTTAAAAATAATATCTTTATGTTATTTATTATTTAATTTTCTTCGCAGTGTTCAGTTTTAGTACGTACTTTTATACTGTACTTATGGTTTGGTGGTGAAAGTGTTATAACATCTCCAAAAACACCACTTTAATTAAACACTCGCGCCATAGTCAAAGGTTTAATTAAAAACTAACAAATGTTTACATAAACGACAACAAATTATCGTGCGCAGTTGTACGGCAGTAAAAGTGATTTAAATGGAGAAGATATAGTAGCCCTCGCTTTTTGTCCGTTTGATTTACGCTGATATTTTTACCCAGCTATCTGAGCTCATTTATCCAGATTATCTACATCCCTTGTCTAAACCTGTTAGCGCGTGCAGTTTGCTTTGCAGCGCTCATGTCGCTCTAAGAACCTGCGTGGCCAGCATAATCATTTCTCAAATCCCCGAAAAGCCAAAATGTTGACTTCGTGCTCCAAGTCGAACGCCGCCAATTCGCACAGGTTAAAATGTGATAAACTTATGATCAGTTTGGACGAACCAGGCTTTGTAATCCGACGAGCTTCGGTAGAGAACATTTGGCATTTCTTGGCGCTAGATCCTTAAAAATGAAGGGTTTTCTGGCAGGCTATCCCAAATCTAACAGACACTTCACGTATTCGCGCGTAAAATGTGTGAAAATTCCTCCAGAACCGGGGAGTTACCGGCGAGAAATAGCGCATCTGTCATTTGCGAAGATGTTTCAGTCACTCGAGCCAGTTCGGAATAAATGAAAAAGTAAAACAATTATTATTGTACTCATAAATCTGTACGGCGTTGTTTTGTTTATTGTTCTTTTTTCTTTATCATCAATACAAACCTGACTTTTTAAAAAAAATATGGTTGTTTCATTACATTTTGTATTTTTATTTATTTCTTGAGTCTTTCTTCCACTTTTCTTTCTATCATTTAAAATTCTCTTATTGGATATATGAAATTGTTTGATAACCCAACAGCAAATACGTTTGAACGTCTGAAATGCGTCTAAACAGACAAGCGAATACGTGTTTTTACTGTGACATTATACACACACATGCATATATCAGTATATATTCCAACGATTGTCAGTCTGTTTGCTGCTGCTGCTGCTGCAGGTGTGCAAGTGTGCCGCAGAGCTTCTTCCTCTTTTTTTTTTTTTGAGCAGCTGTTGAATTCAGCAGCTTTCCGAGCCATTGAAGTTCACTGCTGCGGACAAGACCCGTCTGCATTTCTCTCTGTTCTTGATTTTTTTTTCTTGCCAATTGTCGATTCCAAGAATGCGCATATCTTCTTCTATGTTTTCTGGCCATCGTTGTCCATATCAGATTTTTGGTCTGTACTCTTTCATCACTTCTGTGTAGGTAATCTTTGTTTATCCTCCTCCACTCTCTCTAAATGACCTGTTGTTTTTCATAGTGGCTCATAAAAGCGGGGGATGCTGACTTGAAAATCCGCAGTGGTATATCGTTTTAAATGATAAAAATCTCCCTGTAAATTAAAAACTGCCCTTCGCATTGCGTATTGTGAAGCGTATTGGAAGAGGCTAACAGAAACTGCACTAGTTATATTACACGCACGTGACCGGCGGTTTTTATATTAACAAGTAGCAAGTTATGTCCCTTGGTTCGTTTATTATTATTATTCATGATGTGAACGTATGTTGTATGCCTGCGTGAGAGTGAAACAATGCCCAGCAGTTTAAATGTTTGCCGAGAGCTAAATTCATTTGATCTATTTACATGCCAGTGTTCAGGTGAAGAAGAAGAAGAAGAGAAACAGAATAGAGTATTGTTTTATTTCCTTCCCTTTTCAATGAAAAAAATCGTTGTCAGAAAAACTCGTTGCATGTCCTTCCTGATTCCTGTTGTAGTCTTTGGAACATTCTAACGTCATTTTCAGTTTTATTTCCCAAGTCCCGACACGTATGCTTTCTTGTTGTAAGACAAATAAGTAGTCCAGTTTTTTTTTTTTGTGCACGGTACCGTTATTAAAGCAGATAAGAGCGTTAGTGAGATAAACGCCACCGGCAGTATTGATTGTTCTTGACACGAAGCTATCAGGATATAAGACAAGGTTGTGCCATAAAGAAGAAACTGATTACAAAAAAAAAAATTCCTAGCAGTAGCAGACATACATGGACGTTTTCAGTGAAAGATGTTGTTGTTGTTGAGTGTTTTTGTTCACGTTATTGAAGCTTCATTCAAACCCCAACACGCTCTCTACTTCACCTTACTTATGTGTAGAAATAACGAGGGGAAAGGGAAAAAAAACTATTGATGATGTGGTACTGGCATTTGAGTCAGAGATGATCATATCTGTTTGTCTTCTTCTGTCGCTGTCTCTGTCTCTTTCTCTCTCTTTCTCTGTCTCTTGCTTTCTTTCCGTATCTCTCTCTCTCTCTCACTTTCTATTTCTCTTGCTTTCTCTCTCACTTTCTCTTGCTTTCTCTGTCTCTTTCGCTTTCTCTCTCTCTCTCTCTCTCGCTTTTTTCCTTCTCCCTCTCTCTCTCTTTTGCCTCCCTCGCTTTCTTTCTCTTTTGCTTTCTCTTTCTCTCTCTTGCTTTTTCTTTCTTGCTCTCTCACTTTCTCTTTCTCGCTTTCTCTCGCTTTCTCTCACTTTCTCTCTCTCTTTCTCGCTTCTTTCTCTCTCTCTCTCTCTTTCTATCTCTTGCTTTCTCTCTATCTCTCACCCTCTCTGTCTCTTGCTTTCTCTCTGTATCTCTCTCACTTTCTCTTTCTCTTGCTTTCTCACTCTCTTTCTCTTGCTTTCTCACTCTCTTTCTCTTGCTTTCTCTGTCTCTCTTGCTTTCTCTGTCTCTCTCTCTCTCTCTTTCACTTTCTCTCTCTCTCTCTCGCTTTTTCTTTCTCTCTCTGCCACCCTCGCTTTCTCTTTCTTTCGCTTTCTCTTTTTCTTTCTCTCACTTTTTCTTTCTCTCTCTCTCTTTCGCTTTCTCTTTCTCTCTCTCGCTTTTTCTTTCTCGATCTCTCACTTTCTCTCTCTCTCTCTCTCTTTCTCACTTTCTCTCTTTCTCGCTTCTCTCTTTCTCACTTTCTCTTTCGCTTTCTTTCTCTCTCTCTCGCTTTTCTTCTCTCATTTTCAGTTTCTTTTCTCTCTCTCACTTTCTCTCTCTCTCTTTCTCTCTCTTTCTCTCTCTCTCTCGCTTTCTCTCTCTCACTCTTACTTTCCTTTTCTCGCATTCTTTCTCTCTTTTTCAGTTTATTTTCTCTCTCTTTCTCTCGCTCTGTAGCATGGTCTTGTAAGTAATGATTATAGTTATTATTATTAATAAATATGACTATGAATATATTGTAGGTATAATAGTAACATCTAATAGCAACAGAAAAAGCAAATAGGAAAATTAGAGCAAGGTAGAAAAACAAACTTCCATGACTGGAAGCTGATGCGAGTAAACATAATAGAAAAGACGAATAGAAAAGGTGGACACAGTGAAAAGCGAGGACACAATAAAACCTTCGACATGAAAGAGCAAAATAATGACTTAGGTAAATGACAGTTGTATAGACGGAATTGGTGCAGACTGACACGCATGACACATATTAGCGTTAGGGCGCTATTAGGACGCTACTGTACATGGTTTTTAAATAAAGGAGTGGCAAACTCGTCCAGCTGAGCAATTAAATATTTAGAGGCGTGGCCTATTGGACGATTGAGTTGCGACATGTAAGTCACGGGGCAGTTTGAATGACGGACAGTCAGAAAGAATCAGAGAACAGCAGCAGACAGAGAGGGATGATCGAGTGGGGGAATCGTCCGACCAAAGACGGTCAGTAAGCGCAGGCCGATTCAGACGGCAGAGGAAGACAGTCAGAAGAAATCAGAAGACAAACAAGAGAAGAATCAGAGAAGAACAGTAGAGTGGAGAGGACAGAAACACGAAGAACAAGAAAGAGAACGAGACGCTATAGAATCAGAAGTAGTATTAGACTGAAGATGTGTTTCAAGTGATTAAGAAGATTTGATACTTTTGGAACTTTGAGTAAAGCGATTTTAAACGATAAACTAGTTGGCCACGTGTTGCAGATCTATTAGAAAACAGTTTAGAATCGTCCTAGTATCACTGTAGAATATCTTGAAGTTGAGAACATTGCCGAAATGTTGTATGTATAATATGGTAGAGTTTGATATTGTGAACAAATGATTATGTGCTTCAGTGACGAAACTAAGATTAGAGTTTTACATCTTACTACAAGTGATGTTACCAGCTGTTGAATCTGATACCTTAATTGTCATAATTAAATAATGCAGTGAACGTTTCATCGGACTTGCTCTGATCTAGTGAATGTGGTAATGTGTGTGAGACCTCGATGTGTTATGGTCAAAAGAAAAACAGAATCATCTTCAATCTTCATCAATATTATGATAGTTCACACCTTTACATTGTTATCTCTCTCTCTCTCTCTCTCTCTCTCTCGCTCTCTTTTTCTCTCTCTCTTTTTTCTTTCTCTCTCTCTCTCTCTCATACACACAGAGAAATATTTATATACTGTCAGTTGCACTGTATATGCCGAGTTCCCAGTCTTCATCTCTCAAGAAGCTAAGATAGTTTTCTTGTGTGTGTGTTTTATGTATGTGTATATGTATCTCTATAATTGAGATTATACGTCAAAAGTTTCAAGAAAACAATCTCACGTTAAGTCTGTTGTTATAAAACCCGATACAAACAGGATCATTGTTATGTTATATCTGATTTCATACCATATATTGATACACGTCGTAACCAAACAAACCCTTCTACTGGAAGGTATTCCGCGCCGGTACAGTCAGACATGCAAAGACACGTATCAGCTGTGAACGACCACCACTGTATCCGCTTAGAGCAGTCAGAAATGATTTCCCGCGTTCTATTGAACTATCGAACACTCGGGGGATCTCTTGCAAGCCGAGCTTCCTTGTATGTTTGATCGGTTGGTTGTTGTGTGTCGCTGGCGTGTCTGTTGATGTGTGTTGGCACCGGCCGAAACGAGGGCTTAATGACAAGATGAACTGACGATACGGTTCTCTTGTTTAGTTCTACATTTATTTATGCGTTCACAGTGTCTTCCATGATGTGATCTCGAGTGTTCTATGATAGTACCTATTTTCTCTGAACTGGACTTCTCTAGTCAAGCGATTTCCCTCTTACAATTAAGGGGTGTTACCTGTGTGTGCATAGGTTTAACAACAAAATAGCGCCAAAGAAAGTGCCCTTGTCTGGACTGAGCTGACTGGGGCCGGGTTATGCTATCACAGATACTATACTTACCACAGGTCATTTACTGGTCAAGTCTTAATGAAAGCACCGCGAAACTGATTCTATGTCTGCCGGCAGAGAGCAGCGACTTGAAAGAGTTATTCAGGTAAATGTCAGAAGTGAGTGTTTCTGTATAGGTGCGAAATTTGAGTGCTTCATATCCATGCGTTCAGAGCTGTTGCTTGAGATTGACTCTCAGTCTTTTTTCATACTTTTCACCGCCTGTCTGCGTGCTATTTATGAATTTTACAGTCAAACATCTCTCCCGCCCCACCCCCCCCCCCAAATTATTTATTGTTTATTAATAAATAGGTGTTTATTATTTTCATTTGCGGACATTTTGAAACGATATACAGAGGTGACGGTCGATGCCGTAGTGCATTATATCATAATAATGGATACAGATATTATATCAGACGGGGGGGGGGGGGGGTGTGCCACGTTAATTTTGTTGTTTGCTTTTGACTACAATGAAAACGTCGACAGCTAATGCTTAGACTGCGCTTTTTATTTGCAAGAAAACTTGGGACTCGACTTGAAGATAGTGTATGTATTATCTTCACTTTATGGATGTGATGGCATCTTCGTCTGACTGTATAGTATTTCTGAAACCAAAATCACACATAAATTACATCACTATCATTATACTCATTATCACTGACACTAAACAACAGTTCTAGAAACTAAGACGAAACTTTGACTCTCTGTTTTGGTACAGAACTTGTCATAAATATGTACTATGACAGCTTCTGTTATGTGGTCGTAATATGAACGTATACGTATGAGCCGTATCTGTATGGAGAAAAATATCTACAAAGCTTACATTTAGAGTTTCTGAGCTTGAAAGTTTGCGTAATAAGCCAAATGCGATTCATTGATTTAACATTGAAACCTATAAAGGCCGTCTAAGATATATAATTATTTGCGTGCACGTCATGTCGGGGAACTTTTCCCTGTTATTGTTATAACTATTTACAACCACTAGCCACGTAGGCCAGGAGACCCTTTCACGCGCAGTTCTCATCAACCTTTTTTTTATACTTTATAAATTACAGGATAATTTATGAAGACGGCAAACGTAAAGGCCGTTAGCAAATCTGAGAAGTTGGACATTAATGAAGCCTGGGTAATCTGAGTGTTTAACACTGAGGTCTAAGAAATTGTTCACACAGACAGACCTATTAAAAAAAAAAAGTTCTTTTACCAGTTACGAACACTTTCATTTTTCAGACAGACTTTTAAGCTTAATGACTTGCACATGAACATTTTTACGGTAAAATATTTCATTTTTTAAGTTGTATAAAATATTACTAACTGCATATTTTGTTGTTATTACTATTAACACAATACACATCTTAAAATCATTATAGGTCATACGAACTGGTCTTCGTCTTTGGTTCTAGTTAATTAGTACGTGCGTGTTTGTGGGTGGGTGGAGGTGGGTCTGGAGAGTAGTACTGAAGGGTCTCAGAAGGACACAGTCGAGTAGTGGAGCCGCTTTAGCAGCTGTAAAACGACAGTAAGTAGGTGGCACTGATAGTGTAAGCAAGTTTCACTAATAGCCGGATACATGTTGTCTGTAGTTCTGTACAGACTCGTAATGTATAAAACCTGGCAAGATTACCACTGTAACAAATACATTTCACCTATTGATTATTTCAAAATAAAAGGTAAAACTGAACTAGAGTTATAAAAATAGGTTGTACACATTTCAAGTGCCGTGTTTGCCGGCACGGTAAAAAAAACCCAGCTTTGTAAATATTATAGTATGATATCCAGTTTCATGGGTATCAGTCTTTATCGTGTTAGAAAAGAGAACACGATTAATTGGACTCTTTCAATGTTTTACGCGTTTTAAACTCTCCCCCTCCCACATGATTTCATCGTAAATGCTACGTATGACAGCTGCCGTCGCAGTAAATTGTTTCGGTGTAAATTCCTCACAGCTCTAACGCAATCCTTCATTCAGTGCCGGGTTTAGGCATATACTAAATAAGCTACAACCTAGGGTCTCACAATCCTTCTGCTGTAACTTTGTAACGGGGGGGGGGGGGGGGGTGCTGGAAAGGGCCTTTATATAGTTTAGGGCCTCACAAAGTCTAAATCTGTCATTGTCTCCATTTTTCTATGTAGTCGTTGCTTTATGGAGCAAATTTATTTTATATAGTTTAGGGCCTCACAAAGTCTAAATCTGTCATTGTCTCCATTTTTCCATGTAGTCGTTGCTTTATGGAGCAAATTTATTGCAGATTATCGGCGTCTGCAAATTGTCCCTGTTCCCACACTATGAAGCAAAAACCTGAGAGCAGCATGAAGTTGTATAGGGGCAACAGTGAATGTGCTCAAGGTTGGCGCAGTTATCAGGGTCAACAAATCAGTGCTGGAGCAGCGGTGTCCAACTGGCGGCTCGTGGATCACATACAACCTGCCAGACTTTTTTTTTTTTTTCGGCTCGCATGGTTATTATGAAACTGTAGTTTATTTGATTAAAATTATTAAAACAAGTAAAATATGTAAGTGAAAACATTTTTAAAACATCTGACAAACTAAATAAAAACATTTAGGGCATCTTTACTGTCAGTTTTTCTCATTTTTATGTAAGCTGACAAAAACTAGTTGATTTAGATGTAACCCGACATCCGATTTCCGAATAGAGCTGCTGATATTGAGATCACTAAAGTTAGACACCACAGATCTCGACCATAATCTCTTTACCTGGAAACGGACAGCGCGAGTTTCTCAACTCTTAGACCACCCTGGGCCTTTTAATTGGCTTTCAGAACCCCATCGTGTTGTGTTTTAAGTGATCCTCGAAAAAGCTTTTGCCAAAATATTGTTTTGTTGTATGTTCTTCATTTATCTCTCTCTCTCTCTCTCTCTGAACCTTAAGTGCCCAGGGCACATGGGGCTTCCGCAAGGGTTTTCCACAAATGCCTATCCTTTGCCTTTTTTTCTGCTCTTGCCTAGGCGAGCCCTCTATTGCTCAACATCCTCTCTGTTGTTCTTCTCCAAGTCTTTTTTGGTCTACCCTCCCTTCTGTTCCCCTGTTCTTCATTTATACGTGCTGTTTGTGTGTGTGTGTGTAGTTCTGTCTGTTCCTCTCCACAGTTTCTTTAGTGTTAAAAAACATTTTTTTGAAGAGCGATAGATATCTTCCTTTCTCCCTCATCGTATCTGCATTATTAGTTAGTAATGATCCAAGATATTAAAAACTCTTTCATTTTTTCCTCATTGATATATATATATATATTTCAGCTACCTTATATTTGTTTTGTGATCAATTTAGTTTTCTTTGCATTAAGATAAAGGTTTTGTTCTTCACTGTTCTTACGTACTTCACTATTCTTACTGTGCCAAGGCTGCACAGGCACCCACAACTGAATCTGGACATGTATGTTCCGTGTGTGGCAAAACTTTTAAGGATCGTATAAGGCTAGCTGGTCACGCATGGACACACTTCACCCTGTTTAGACCAAGGTGAAGCTGTGGTCATCATCGACGACGATGGACGAACAACAGCAACAACAACAACGTGCTAATCTTTTTCTGCCACACTCATTCCTGCTCACTTTTTTTCTTTTGTAAAACCGAACTATACACTTCTGTCTACCGTGATATTATTTAGCGACTAGTGTTTCAGTCTCGTTGCCGTTTCGTCTGCAGCATTATCCTCATGTATGGTTTGCGTTATACTTTTGTGCCGTTTTATATAGGCAAATTTAAATGGGGCCTTTTTTCCTTTCATTGATAGTAAAAGTTAACCGAATAACGGAGTGACTGACCCTTGGTTACATAAAAAGTTGAACGAAAAAAAAAAAAGCCCTCCGATATGCTTCTTTTGAAACTTCCGCTACAAAGTAGCAGAATCTAGGATTGGAAGTTAGCGAGGACAGTTTCTGTACCAGCTTTGAAGCTGAATTATATAAAGAACACAATCATATTCCAAGTAATTATACGTCAGGCGAAGCGGTGGGATGGATAGGGAAACTTTTTACCGAAAGTCACCTCCAGTGAGAGATGACTTCTCCGCATCAAACGCCGACTATAGTGTTGGACGGCGAAGTTTAGATGAGTTCTTTGACCTGCCCAACAGTTTTCAAGTTGGCGATGAAGACGACACAGAAATACTACATCGGAACAGCTTTTTGGTTAGGCGTGTTTTATACTGTGATTAAAGTAGTAGATAAAGAGTGAGCGTAGTCGTAGTTCTTTTGAGACCAGAGTCCTCTGGATGGTCATTTTGCCATTATCAGGTTTAATAATTTGTGGAGAAATTAATTGGATGGTCCACTAACATCCCATACACAGTGTACCCTCATTGTTAGATATTCCAGAGTTCCCTTTTGATGTCAGTCACGAACCTACTGTTAAGAATACAAATGGGCGATGGTTGATAAATGTCAAGGAGAAACTGGTTTTGTTTGAAGCAAGTGTTTAAGTGAGACCTGTCATTAGACCTAATGTTTGGTGTATCCATCTACCATGTTCTGTGGTTTTTCTGTGTCTGGAAACTTTGTAAGGTCAGGTCATGGCTTTCAGTATTGTTTGTTTAGATCTTGACTGACTTTGATTTCAGCAGTGTGTTGGGTTTTTGGTATGTTTCATGACAGTAGGAGAAAGTCTTTATTTAGTCTTTTTTTTTTTTTGGCAGGGTAGAAAGAGTTAGTGGTTCTGATTGTTCATTGCATGATGGTTCAGGATCTGAGGAAGACTGAACATTTTAATTGTTTTCCACTAATTATAAGTGTTGTGTACATCACCAGAATTGCAGTGACAGGGATTTTTGGGTAGAGTTGAAGGCAACAATTTCAGAGTTTTCCTTGTGCTAAATATTCAGCTCTCAGTGCTCCATATTTTTACTGTGACTCATATGCCTTTATAAGTGATAGATTTCTACTGACTCCACACAAGACTGATTCCACAGCCCCGGACACTACTGCAGACATATCGGCGATCAGGGAACTCATGGTTAAGTGTTGGATCAAAGCTAAGACAGAGCAGTAAAAGAGGCCTAAGAGAAAATAAGAATTAGAACTACCACCAAAATATCAAGATATGTATGGAGAACAAAGATGGAAAAAGGCAGACTGCATTCAGTACTGAGCTGAGCTTTCTGAAGAATTAAGTAGATTTAATGAGTTCATTTTGCTTATCACTTTAATAAAAAATTTAACACCTTAACAGCCATGCCTGTCCATCTTCCTCAATTTATAAATTCTTCCATCTTTATAGACTGTTTTGTTTAAAAGTGGTCAAGTTATCCTGTCACTGGAGATAACAAAAATACAGTGTTTGAACAGTTTTTTCTGTTATTGTAAAGTTTTAGAAAAAGTGCTTTAATCTTTTCTTTAATAATGACGATGTTCTTGCTGAATACATGGTACCAAGGCTTTTTTAGTTTTCTGGGGAACATAAATATGGGCTGGCTAATGACAAAATCTGAAAAATGGTAAATCACCAGGATGTGATGAGATAACAGCTGAACTCATTAAGGCAGGAGGAAAGGAGTGTGCTACAGTCTAACATGCACTGTGTAAAAAGATATGGTATTCAGGTATTTGGCCAAAAAGAATGGAAAAGAACTATATTCATACCATTTCTGAAAAATGGTAACTTGAAATTATGCACAAACTACAGAACTGTTGCCCTGATCAGTCTTGCAAGTAAAATTCTATTAAAAATCATAATGGATAGACTTCATAAGAAAATAGAAGGAGAAATCCATAATGTCCAAGCTGATTTTAGACAAGGAAGAGGAACAAGAGATCATATATTCAATATAAGATTAATCACAAATAATGTAGATATAATGAGGTAAATTAAAAGAGTGACATCTGTCGCTCTTCAGAAAGTAAAACAACTAAAGAAGCTATGGAGAGGAACAGACAGAACTACAAAAATAAGATTTTTAAGGGCATGCATCTTTCCCATCGCAACATGTGCCTATGAGACCTGGACACTTAACAAAACAGCTGACAAACACATAAATGCCTTTGAATGTAAATGCTACAGAACAGTTCTTCAAATATGAACACAAAAAAGAACAAATATATCCATACTACAAGAACATAATATTGAAGAAGGCTGGCTAGTAAAGTGGATTAAACAAAAAAAAAACTTAAATATTTTGGACACATTAAATGTCATGATAATCTAGAGAAGGCCATCTTGAAAGTGTACATAATGGGAAAAAGAAAGAGGAAGACCATGCCGAAGATAGTTCCAAGACATCGTTGATGATCTGCAGATAGATGCATCAGCAGCAGAGCATCTTGCTTACAACCGAGAGGCCTGTAGGAGAGCTGTTAGGGAGGCAAAGTTCTGCACAGGACATGCAAATGACTGACTGACTGAACAGAGAAATGCAGAGAATTTAATGTGAATCTGTATTTATCTTTTATAGGCTATTCAAAGGCTGTGATTTGCTGGCTTTGGTATCATGGTAGCCAGTCCTGCCTCATTCTTTTCTTTCCTGTTTAACATAATCTATTGTTTAGTTATTTAAGTTATGCAAGTTATTTCCCTTATACTCAGAGGTGGTGGGAATGGCCAAATGGTTTCTTAGACTGAAGACAGTGGTCTCTAATCATCTGATCATTTGGCACTCTGTTGCTGGTGCCACGGAATGTATGATTCTGTATAGAGATCGTCCTTCCAATTTCAGATCGGAGAAACTATACACTTATTAACCGAGAGTGCAGTATTGATGATTTAAGAAAGACTTCTACATTTTCTGCCTAAGAAATTAGTTAAGAAAACTGTAAGGAAGAGCATAATAGATAATTCCTAGTGGTCAGACATACATGAATGTGACTGTTCTTGTATTTTTCAGAGGCTAGAGGATTCAATTCTGAAAGATTCTGAGGATTACATTTTGAAAGGTGCTGACGGAAACCCTGCTAAAATCCCAGCAAAGATACGTGAGATCATCACCAGAAACTTGTCTTCGGAAGAGTCATTTGGAGCCCTGCCAGGGATAATGACACAGCCGTCACATTCCAGTTTGCAAGAGGAGAACCGTCTTCTTTCACAAGAGCTGAACCGAGTTGAGGATCTGCTTTCAGCGTCAAGAGCAGAAAGAGATGAGCTTGGTATCAAGTACAATGCTTTGAGTGAACGGGTAAGTGGCAGATCATAGTTAATCATGTTAATGTTTGTAGTTATGAATGTGTTATCCGTACCAGTAGAATGACAAATACAGTTAAAATTAGAACACTAAAATTAGATTGAAAATTCTGACAGTGAAAAAAGTTGTCTATAAAATGAACCCGATGAACCTGCAAAACAAACAAAACTATAAAATAAACTTTAATAAAAAAAAAAGGCTAACTTAAATATACTTAATTATAAAAAATATATAAAAAAAACAGGCAGACTTCAACATACTTAAATATAAAAATAAACTTGAAGACAAAAGAAACAAACCCATAAAATGATCTGAAGAGCGAACCTGAAGATTTATCTTTATAAACAAAATATCTTTCTCCCCAGTAAAGTGACATACAATGAAGTTAAAAATGTGAATTTTACAGGATTATTTTTGTGTTTTCCAGCCACTTAAGTGACCTATAAAATTAAAATTTTAATTGTCATAAAATGAAAAATCATCCAAATCATAAAAGTTACTTGTACAATTATAATTAAAAACATCAGTATTTATAACTATACATTATGTGTCATCCCACAATATTTATAAATTGCATGTCACCCACAGTATTTATAACTAAATTATATATCACACAGAACAGTAAAGTAATGTATAATTTAGATCTTAAACACTTTAATATTGGTACTTATAAACTGTATGTCCTTCAGGTTAGTAGTAGTAAAAGTATAGTTAGCATTTATAAACTAGGTAGTTTCTTTAACCAGTTGGTAGTCTATATAAGTGAAGGGAAAAATATTGAAAGTGTATATGTTATAATATCATCTATACCCATAAAATGGCCTCAGGTTAGAACCATTGTTATAAATTATGTATTCTCAAGCCCATGAAAATGACTTATAATTTTTCAGTTTATATATGTATTAAAGACCAGAAGAATATGGTCCATAAAACAATGCAGGCTATCTAGTGTCTGTGCCAAAAGTTTACAAAATGTGCATAATACACAATGGGAAATGAAAAAAGAAAACCAACAAATTCAGAATTAGATGTCTGGTAAAAGGAAGTCAGTAAATGAAATATGAAAGAATCACATGTACTGGGATAATGTGAATGAATGAATTAACAATGGTTTCCTGTGACAGTTAGTCCTGATCAGTTAGTGATACAGGTTAAAAATACAACCAGCATAGTTTGAGAAACTGTATATAGAGAATTGGCCAAGTGAAAATGGATAGATGGAGTAAAAGGTGTCTGAAAGAAAAACATCTTTGCAGTGTGCATATATCTTATCTTTCCTGTGGCGTTAAACGTCACATAGGGCTCACAGGATAGTTCACCAATTTTTCCTGTTTTCGGCGTACTTTTCAACCTCATCAAGGGATTTTATGCCTGTTAATTTGGCCTCTCTTCTCAATGTCCTCTTTAGAGTTTCACATGGTTTGCCACTTTTTCTTTGGCCTGTTGTGTGCACTGGATGGAAAATTTGGTCTTTTGGAATTTGTGTATAATATTAGGAAATAAAGAGACTTGTACAAGTGACCATTTTTAATTGGGTTTCTATACATGTAGCATTACATGGAGAAGAAAAAAAAAAACGTGAAAAATTGCTGAATCAGTTAGCATAATATTTTAGTCATTGTCAATAAGATTTAACAAGTCTGTGAAAAATACAGTTTTTTTGCCCATTTTTTTCTGTGTTTATTGAAATGCTCAAATATCTGTTAAAATATTATGATCAACATTTTTTTCTTTTGATCTTAGAATCTCTCTCTCTCTCTCTCTGAACCTTAAGTGACCAGGGCACATGGGGCTTCCGCAAGGGTTTTCCACAAATGCCTGTCCTTCGCCTTTTTTTCTGCTCTTGCCCAGGTGAGCCCTCTATTACTCAACATCCTTTCTGTTGTTCTTCTCCATGTCTCTTTTGGTCTACCCTTACTTCTGTTCCCCTGTGGTGTCCATCTTAGTGCTATTTTTGGTAGTGAGTTGTCAGTCATTCGGAGCACATGTCCCAACCACCGCCAGCGTCTTTCTTCAATAATTGTTGTCAGTGGCTTCATCTGCATTTCTGCCAATAAGATGTTATTTCTTATGGTGTTTGGCCAAAATATTTTTCTAATTCTTTACTAATTCTTCGTAAACATTTAGTCTGGAAAGAAGATATTAGAATATATGATCTTATTTCTTGCACTTACATATATGGTCATTGTCCTGGTTTGTGCCAATTTATCTCATATTTCTGAGAAAATTCTGATAATTTGAGAGCTTTCATTTGCTACTTTATTTGTATTTTCCACTTTGTTTAAGTTCTGGTACAAATTTTGATGAGTTTTTGCTCATTGTGTTCATTCAGTGGTATATTTATTGATGCTAAGATGATGGCTTTATATTTGAAAGTGTGTCAGTAGCAGTCTAATCTGATGATGAAATTCAAAATGTGTTACTGTTTTCTTACAAGTAATTTTCAGTTGATTATTCTTTATTTTCATTTTTTTTTGGTTATCATTTCAGTCTGGTTTATGATTTTCTCTAAATGTTGTTCTTTCACTAAATGCTGCAAGGGGTTAGTGAAAGCTTAATCTCATACTTTCTGCAGCATGTTAGTGGCATTCTGCTGTATTTGATGTAGTCAATTATTTGCTGCAGCATGTTAGTGGCATCCTGCTTTATTTGATGTAGTCGATTATTTGCTGCAGCATGTTAGTGGCATTCTGCTTTATTTGATGTAGTCGATTATTTGCTGCAGCATGTTAGTGGCATTCTGCTTTATTTGATGTAGTCAGTTATTTGCTGCAGCATGTTAGTGGCATTTTGCTTTATTTGATGTAGTCAGTTATTTGCTGCAGCATGTTAGTGGCATTCTGCTTTATTTGATGTAGTCAATTATTTGCTGCAGCATGTTAGTGGCATCCTGCTTTATTTGATGTAGTCAATTATTTGCTGCAGCTAGTTAAGCAGCAGACTGTTGTACTAGCTGCAGTAGGTTAAAGACATTCTGCTGCATTTGCTGCAGTCACTTTCTGACAGCCGGTTGCAGCTAGTTGTTTTATAGCTGTTGCAGCTAGTTTTTTTTATAGCCTGCTGCAGCTAGTTTTTTGATAGCCTCTTGCAGCTACTTTTTTGACAGCCTGTTGAACTTTGTGAATCAGGTTAATGACACACCGTTATACTTGTGATGGCTAGTTTCTGACAGCCTGTTGTACTTTCTCTAGCGGGTTTATGGTACTTCTTCAGTTGAAACAACACCTCTGGCTTTCAGCCATATATATATATATATATTATTATCTCCAAAGAGAGGTTTTACAAGAGAGAGGTTTTATTATCTCCTAACTTATGCAAGCTGTTTATGAATTTTGGGGCAACATAAATGCTACTCTGGAGTATGTCTAGTGTCAATGTGTGTCAGTATATACTGAGTATAGGATTACCCTTCCTGACTTCTATATTTCTGTTCTGGTCCAGTAGTTCTTGATTGGTATGAGATAAGCAAAAATTTGTGGTGGGAATATCAGGGTAAGGCGTAAGTGCAATATAAATGGTAGCCACACAACTTACATCCTTCCCATGCCATTAAACATCACATAGGGCTCACATAGTTGTTTGCCAAGATTTCCTGTTTTCGGCGAGTTTTTCAACTTTATCAAGGGATGTTATGCTCACTAAACTGGTTTCTCTTAACAATGTCTTCTTTAGAGTTTCATGTAGTCAACCTCTTTTTCTTTGGCCTGTTGTGCTCCACTTGATAGCTTGTTTTGGTATTCTCTGATTGTTTCTTCTCATCACATGGCCTACATATGTCCATCTTCTTTTTCTGATCACCCATGAGACAGTTTGTTATTTGCTCATCTGTCTTATCTCTGTGTTGTTCTTAAATTCATTCAACTTTATATCAAGTATTTTCCTGAGGCATTTTTTTCAAAAGAGTCTAATTTTTTGTCTATTTCTTTAGTTGATTTCCAGCTTTCACATGCATAAATGAGGGTGGATACCACATTTGAATTGAATAATCTTTACTTGGTTTTTGTGCTTATAACATTTGAATACCATATGTTCTCAAGATTTTTGAAGGACAATGCTGCTTTTGCAATTCTAACTTCCTTCCTGGTGTCACCATGCTGGTCTATGTAGCTGCCAAGTTATGAAAATTGGTTTACTTCATCAACAGCTGTTCCTTCTATGCATAATTTTCCTTCTTGATTAATGAGAAATTTCATTATTTTTGTTTTGTCTTTGTTAATTTCAAGACCTATTTTGCTAGCCAAGAAAGACAGGGAATCTGTTTTTTTCCTGCATCAATTTTACATTGTCACTGATAAGAGTTATGTCATCTGCAAAATCAAGATCTTCCAGTTGGGTCCCATGTGCCTAATCAGTGCCAGTTTTACCTGTACAGCATCTTTTCATTATAAAGTCTATGGCAATTCCAAAAAGCAAGGGAGATAATATACATCCTTGTTTCACGCCTGTATACAACTACCAAGATATATATGAGGGTGAGGCAAAAGTTAACTTAAAAAAAAAAAATTTGAATAATGTGTACAAATGTGATTGAAGACTCTTTATCACTTTTCAACATTGTCCTAACCATGTTCACTGCAGGTCTGCCACTGCGTCACTGATGCCTGTATTCCTAAAAAAAGAATAATCTTCTTACTGACCCTGTAACCAGGGGAACAGAAGTAATGGTAGACCAAAGGAGACATGGAGAAGAACAACAGAGAGGATGTTGAGCAATAGAGGGTTCACTTGGGCAAGAGTGGGAAAAAAAGGCAAAGGACATGTGTTTGTGGAAAACCCTTGTGGAAGCCCCATGTCTTCTTCTTCTTCTTCGTTCGCACTGTCTGTCTATATCTGCAGTCCTGTCTCTTGGATAAATTTCACTGTTTTTTGTAATTCATGTATGGAACCATAGAGCTTATCTTCTTTAGTGGTTTCACTGGGCCAGTAATTATTTCTCAGTGACTCGTAGTTGATGCAGTTCTGGAGGATATGTTCCACAGTTTGGGGCACCTGGGCACATGTACACAGATTAGTAGTACCAACCTTAAACTTTGTATACATATGACTTCGGAGTCGAAGCCCCATGTGTCTTGGGCACCTAAGATTCAGAGAGAGAGAGAGAGAGACTCAACACTGCATAGTCTCTTTAATCTCTTTGTCTGTAATGAACTTCTTCCCACCTAGCACGTTGTTGAGGTATCCAAACACATGATAATCTCACTGTGCAGTCAAATGATTATGCAGGAAGAAACTACAAATACAGTTCCATAATTTGTTGAGCTGTTGCACATACAGTGTGAGGCCACACAGTTTCATGCTGTAAATGATACATCAGAACTAAGAAAACTGATGTTTTGACCTGTTTGCAGATTTAAAGTGCTCTTTTGGCAGAACACAGTGTATTTTGCTGTTGATCAATCAATCAAGTGCCGTGCTGCATGGCATAGGCGATCATTTCTCTCCACAATACCCTGTCTTTAGACTTGATTATGAGTTCCGCTGGTGACTTTTTTCCTAGACACACTGACAGCCCATCCAATAACTTCTCTCTCTGTCTTCCTCTGTCTCTTCTTCCCTCAATTTTTCCAGTTGTCACAATGTGTTCCAATTTTCCTCTTCTCAGAAAATGTCCTACAAATCTTGCTTGTCTGCCTCTGATCTTTGCTGTAATTTACCTTTTAACTCCAGTCTCTCTTAAGACTTCTTCGTTGGTTTTCTTAGATGTCCATGGTACCTTCAGCATCCTTCTTATGAACCACATTTCCATGTATTCTCTTATTCATGGACCATGCTTCACATCCATAAAACAAAATTGGCGAGATGTAACATTTAAGAACTCGGAATCTTGTTTCCATTGATATGGATCTGTTGCACAAGATGTTTCTCATTTTCTGGAATGCTGACCTGGCCTGAGCACGTCTGCTTTTTATTTCGTTGGGTTCCTAAGTACTTGAATCTATCAATTTGTTTCAGTTCTGTGCCATCGATGATAATGCAACATTTTGGTGGTATTCTTTTTTTTGAGATGACCATCACTTCAGTCTTCTTTTTGCTCAGTCTGAGACCTTTATTTTTACTTTCACAAACCACGATGTCCAGAAGAGCCTGTGGTTCCCCTTCACTTTTAGCAATCAGAACTGTGTCATCTGTATATCTTAAGTTGTTAAGATTGTACCTGGCAGTTAATATTCCTGGCATGCTCTCTATATTTCTCATTATGTTTTTGCTGTACAAGGAGAAGAGGTCAGGAGATAGAACACATCCTTGTCTCACTCCCAGTTTTATGTCTTGGATGCTTCTGTTTTGTTCTCAACCTTCATTGCTGCTGATTGTTGCCAGTATATGTTCTTGATGAGTTTCAGATCTTTCCCGTCTATGTTGATGTCTTCTAGCATTTTTATAATTTCTGTGTGTCACACTTTATCGAATGCTTTACAGTAGTCTATGAAACATAAGTATAAGTATACTTCTGTTGATCTTTCCATCAATGTTCTCATATATATATATATATATATATATATATCTATGGCATTACTTGTGCCTTTTCCTTTGATGAAGCCACACTGTTCTTCAGCGATTTCTGGTTTTATTTTGCCGCGACTCTTCTCATGACAATACGAAACAGGATTTTGGTAACATGGCTCAAAAGACTAATGGTTCGATGGTCTTCACATTCAACTGCACCTTGTTTCTTTGGTAGGGCAATGAAAACTGATTGCAAAAGGTCTGATGGGACATAGTTACTGAGTTACTGTTATAGTTGTTATTCAGCAATCTGGTAATTATTTCTATGCCAAGCTCTCCTAATGCTTCCAATTCTTCCTTGGTAATTTTATCTGGTCCTGGTGCTTTGTTGTTCATCATGTGTTTGATGGCATCTTCCACTTCTGGTTTTAATATGGGAAGCCCTTCATTACTATTTTGTATATCTATTTCGTTTCTATTGTCCTCATAGAGTTCTTTAATGTATTTGCACCATTGTGCCATTATTTCATCTCTGTCCATTATTGTATGCCCCTCCTGTTGATAGTGGTATGTTCTCTGGGCATGAAATGTTCCAGGATTGGGCCTTTACATTTCCAGAAGAGCACGATCATAATTTTCCGGCAAGCAGAGTAGTGTGGAACTTCATAAGCTTTGGCGAGGAAAAAAAAGTCCTCACTTCTTCTTGCTCGCTTTGTCTCTGTCTAATGAATCCAGCATGTGTCTTCAGTGACAGCATATCATAGAAAGCCATCTCCATTACCTTCAAAACATAATTAAAGACTTTCACAAACATCCTCTTAACATTCTTTCAGATTGGGGGTGAGTTGTTTTGGTACCTACCTGGCGGAGACTTTTTGGTACTGAAGCACTTCATGAATGATGTGGTGCACTGAGCCATGGCAAATCTTCAAGTATGCAGCCACTTCATCAGTTGTTACCTGCCAGTTGTTTTTCTTTTATATCATTTGTTCCACTACAGTGTCAGGCCTATTTGCAGCATAAAGTCAGCTGGATTGAGCTGCATCTACCATATTTAACGCCACATTTTAAAATTTCTTATGCCATTCGTATGCCTGCTGATAGCGTTAATATTCCTGCCGAATCTTCGATCTGACAGACCTCATTTGAGGATCGGTGTTAATCGATGAGTTTATCGAGACGGTAACATTCAAGTTCGAGCAAGAGTCACTCCAAGGTGCCTGATCTCTTCACCTGGTTACAGTCTTATTGGGTTTTGTCAGCTGGAGTTGGCTTGTGTGTTGCCAGTCAACCGTGAATGAAACTTAATGATGCAGAGAATTAAAAGCCCCCACAGGTCACGCACAGATTTGTTTATCAGGAGTTTTTTTTTAAATGAACGCTTTGTTAAAAAATATGAGATACTTGGCGGTATTAGATTTGCCCAGTCTTCAGTGGAGAACTAGAGTCCTAGATAGAATTAGCGCAGATCCCTTTTAGGTCTGAGATAAAGAAGAATAGAATGGCTTATCTTCTCTGTTTCTACCCGTAAATGTGGTTTTGTTGTATTCATGCATAAGCAAGGTCACCTAAGAGTCCCTTTACCGTTTTCATTTTAAAATGAGATTGAAGCAGTTATAATAGCGGCAGAAACAGATCATTACATCGTTTCTGACTGGTTCTGAGCCCGTCATTGTGATTCTCGCAGACTTTTTGGCATTCACTTCAGACCAACGGCAGGAGTTGCTGTTCACCACGACGCGGGCGAATGTGCAAGATTGTACATGCTCTCAGACTGACGACTTTGTTGCTCCCAGAGACGACTGTCCAGGTAGAATATGCGGAGCTAACATACCGATTACTCTACCTACAGTATTACCGTGGCTAGTCAACAACGATGGCAACAGAAATATTTAATTTCGTTAATGCAAAAAGATATACGAAAATATTTCTGCAGCTTTTTGTTGTTGTTGTTGTTGTTGTTGGTGGTGGTGGTGGTGATACTAGAAGCTGTAGATAATTAGACCATTTCTATTTATCCTGTGTTAGGTAGGGTGTCTGAGTGGCGAAGTGGTTAGTACACTGGTCTCTCATGGCGAAGGGGTTCGAATCCGGCCAGAGGCACCCCAGTAACCCAGCTGTAGAAATGGGTACCCGACTTCTTCTGGAGTTGGGAAAGGAAAGGCAGCCGGGCCTGATACTGACCATATGGCCCTCTAGTGTGCTGACAAGTCAAGGAAAATATGGGCACTAACACCATATCCGATATAGGCCATATTCCTATGTGCCTCTAAGGCATGACAGGATTACTTTTACCTTTTTTAAAACTATGTTGTCTATAAGTGTGAACAAAGTTTACAGATGCTGTTGTCATTGTTCTTGTTTGATAAAGGTTATAGCCGAAATATATTGTTTATCGTCTTTACTTTACTTTACTATCCCTCTTGTACCGTGAAGTGTCGAGGGAGATGCAATTGGCGTTTTTTTGGGCCGGTGGCCTCGATGACGGGCATGCCATAATTAGCAAGTGTTTCTATGATACCATCTCTTTCTGAGTCATCCTCTTGATCTGTGTTTTGTAGTTCTTTGGTTGAAGGCTCTCGCGGCTGACTGAATGTGTCATTCTCATTAAGTGGCCGAACCACTTGATTCTTTGCTTCCTTATGTGTCGTAGACACGATGTAGTTACTGCCATGTCTTATGGTGTCATTTCGTAGCTTGTCAAACCTGCTGACGGTAGCTGCTTTCCTAAGATATCTCATTTCACATGTGCTTATTTTATTATGTTGTTTCTTAGTAAGTGCCCATGTCTGGCATTGGTAGCACAGCGTTGGTATGAACATGGTATTAATTAGTTTTCTCTTAGTTTCAAGTGGGATGTTGGAGTGTGTAACCAGCGGGAATAGCTGGTATGCAACAACATTGGCACTTTATGTTCTGACATCTTTTTCTTTATCAAGCTTCCCATCTTCTGTGAACATGCTTCCAGTATATTTGAATTCTTTTACTTGTTGTATTTTACTGTCTTCAATATATATATTCAATGGGCTTGGCATTCTGCTAACTTTCATGCTCTCTGTTTTGAACTCTGGAATGAAGTATTCAGTTAGAATCTGCACATAGAGATCGCTATTAACAGTAAGAGGATGCCCGTCTTCGTCTTCAAACAAATATGGGCCAATGACGCCGAATGATGCAACGCCACACCACACTGTTACTTGTTCACTATGGAGCGGTTTTTCATGCAGTAATTATGGAGTTCCAGCTGACCAGTATCTGAAATTCTGCTACTTCACACTTCCTGACAGCTCAAAAAGTGCTTCATCAGACACCATGAGGTTAATGAGCAGATTCAGATTTTCTTCAGTGCGTTCTAGAAAATCAGTAGCAAAGTCAAGTCTGTTCATTTTATCCAAATCATCCAGTTGCTGCACAACTTGCAACTTGTAAAGGTGGAATGCAGATGAATTATGAATGATGTGACATAGCGAGCGATCCGACATACCAAGTGCCAAAGCATGCCTAACAGCTGATCGCCGAGGGCTACGAAGCAATGTGTTGCGGACTTCTTGAATTCATTCAGGTGTCTGTTGAGTTCTTGGACGACCATTGGATATTAAGGCAGTTAGCGGTTTTCTTAAATTTTTGATCCACCTCAAAAGTGTTCTCAGATCGGGAACATTCTCAAGGGGATGCAACTCAAAATGGCGACGACACTTTCGATGTACAGTAATAGACGATTCTCCACTTTTAAAATAAGTTTCAACGGTGAATGCCCGATGTTGTGTTTGCCAAGAAGCCATTGTTAAAAATTACCGTTTGTTTGCTGCAAATGGCGTCATGTTTTTGTCACACGTATATCATTTGATTGTGTACACCACCAGAAACTTTGGGCAGTGATGGAAAAAATGGGATTTCCAACACATTTGATACAATTAACATCACTGCTGTATCTAGACCAACAGGCAGCAGTAAGAATAAATGGTGAAACAGCAACTTGGTTTGACATAAAACAAGGGGTCCACCAGGGTGCATATTATCGCCTTACTTATTTAACTTGTATACTGAAAATATGATGCATCAGCAGCCGTCTTGCTCACAACCGAGAGGCCTACAGGAGTGCGGTTAGGGAGGCAAATTTCCGCAAGGAACATGCAAATGAATGAATGAATGAACTGAAAATATAATGAGGAATGTTAGAGAAGATGTAGACAAAGAATATTGCGATACCATAACAATTAGAGGTTATGAAATACCAGAGATTAGATATGCAGATAACACAGTATTACTGTCCACAACACAAAAAGGAATGGAAAAGCTAATTATGTCAATCCGTAAAAACAGCGAAGAGCAAAACCTCTATCTTAATGAGAAGAAAACTAAATTGATGACAACTGACCAAAAAAAAAAAAATCAGCTGAAATGTGTATAAATGAGGAAAAATTGGAAGAAGTTTAGAGTTTTGAATAACTTGGATCACTACTAACTAATAGTGGAGATACAATGAGGGAAATTAAAAGGAGGACATCTAATGCTCTTCAGAAAGAAAAACAACTAAAGAAGCTATGGAGAGGAACAGACATAACAAAAAAAAAAGATTTTTAAGGGCATGCATCTTTCCCATCGCAACATATGCCTGTGAGACTTGGACACTTAACAAAACAACTGAGAAACACATAAGTGCCTTTGAATGTAAATGCTAGAGAAGAGTTCTTCAAATATCATGGAGAGAGAGAGAGAGAGAGAGAGACACACAGAGAGAGAGAGAGAGAGAGAACAAAGAGAGAAAACTTAAATATTTTTGACACATTAAACGTCATGATAATCTAGAGAAAAAAGTTGGAAGGGTACAAAATGGGAAAAAGAAAGAGAAAGACCAAGGCGAAGATGGCTGCAAGACATCGTTGATGATCTGCAGATGGATGCATCAGCAGCAGGCCATCTTGCTCACAACCGAGAGGCCTACAGGAGTGCTGTTAGGGAGGCTAACAAGGGACATGCAAATGAATGAATGAATATCAGTTTCTGCGCGCTACGTCAGTTAAATCCAGCTATGCTTTATGCCGAACCCTGTATATCACTTTTTTTTTCTCTTTAAATTGTTCAGGGATCGAGTCCCAAAAGCTCAATTCAGTTGGTGTCAGCATCCATGCAGGATTTTAACAGCTGAGAACCCTGTTTTAGAGAAAATATTGTTTTTGCTGTATTTCTCTGACCTTCCTACCTTTTGTGACTCTCTGGCACACACCTTCATCCATATTATATGATGGAGGTTTGTATGGCCATATCACTAACGTGGAGATCAAAGCTGTTACTGTTTTCTGCCTTTCAGTTCCTCAGTTTTTCTGTTTTCAACAAGCAACAAAGTTCACTGTTTCTGATCGTTGTTGCTCTCTCTCCCTCTGATTATCGAACTTGATACTCCAGCGGCAAGGTTTGTCCACTGCTAGTATGTGTCTCACCTTGTTTGACACGATCAGGTTTCTACAAACGATCTGCTTTGCAACAGACCGATCTGTTTCAGGTGTTAATTGGTTTCTAAGGTCACTTGCCGGTGTGCCGCCAGACTTGGCTGGGCATGTTTATTTGAGAATAGGTCAGAAATCTTACAGGTGAAGGTACCATACAGCAGCACCAGAACAACCAGCATGTGGTATATTGTGTTATATATTTCGTGTTCAGAAGTGAATAGTAGTTTCCGACAGTGAGTGTGTACTACAGAATAGAATAGTTCAAATGTAGTTTGCTGCTGTCCGCATAGTATGAAGTTGCGCGATAGTGATATTTAATATATCTGTTTTAGATAAAAGACTTCGTCTAATTCTGTTGTATAAAAAGTCTTAATTTATTTTTAAATTCTGAATATCATTACAATTATAATAGGTCATTAATCATATAAGTGATTAATTATTTATATAACAGGAAAAGAATTAGATCACATTTCCACAGTTTCAACGAAATACCAGCATATAAGTGACTAACAGAAGGTGCATTAACGCATTTAAATGCTAGACCGCATGGCCTATGTTCTGTCTGTCTGTCTTTTTTTTCAGTTCATTACTAAATGTTTCCAATGTTCATTTCATTCTTGATAACTTCAGATCCTTGGATACATTCTACGTGGTCATTCATACAACATTACGGCTTGTAGTGATCTCTAGTTCGCGGATTTCACTGTCGCGTAATCGCCTTCCAGGGAGTCGTGGCTTATCACAGCAAGAAAACAGCCATGCTTCACCATTGACCAGCGATTATTTCTAGTAGAGTTACATTATATTCTTAATCAGCTCATTTGGAGAGAAATATTAGCAGAAGCAAAAGAAAAGCCTCTACATCAAGAAATAGTATTTACAATGGCACAAAAGATATCTGTAGTAGCAGCTGATTGGCAGTAAAACAGTGGGACATGAACTTTTTGACAATACTGTAACTTTGTGTGCATCTCTGAGACAGAGAACAGTGACGTAGTTTCTCTGACCTTCCTACCTTTTGTGACTTTCTGGCACACACCTTAATTCACATTCTATGATGGAGGCTTGTATGGTCATATCGCTAACGTGGAGATCAAAGCAATTAATTTCAGTTCCTCAGTTTTTCTGTTTTCAACAAGCAACAAAGCTCACTGTTTCTGATCATTGTTGTTCTCTCTCTCTCTCTCTCTCTGATTATCGAACTTGATACTCCAGCGGCAAGGTTTGTTGAGAGAACAATGACGTAGTTATGTAGCAGTGGTAACGATTTGTTAGAGACACCGTCAGTTTTGAGCGAGATTCTCATAGGTTGAGGAGGTAAAACTTTGAATATGATCATATGATGTTTAGATCTTGTGATCCTCATTAACTGGACAATGAATGAATGATCTTTATTTTTAAAGAGTAAAGAATTGATGTATACACAAGAGATGACGGAAACAAGACCAAGGGGTAGACCAAGACAGAGATGGAAAGATAACATAGAAGAGGATATAAAAGAAATTGGTGTCACCAACTGGAGAGAGAAGATTAGGAATAGAGAGGAATGGAGGCGAACTTTGTCTGCAGCAATGAGCCTTAATGACTCGGAAAGCTGAAGAAGAAAAAGAAGAAGAAAAGAAGGTGGTTTTGGGCACGCAGGCCCGTCTTACATTCTGCCCTTAGGAAATTTGTGCCATTGTAACATATTAGAATTAGACCAATGTATGCACCAGACAGTCCTTGTTATGTGAACATCTTTGCTTTAAATCATGTGATATCGACGTCATTATACGAATAAAACTAAGAAGATGAACATCTTACATAGAGGCCAGTTTTACCATGATGAATTAAATACTTTAAGAACGGCCTGTTTTCCTGATTCTGCTGTTGCATGTTATTAGACTTACAATGAAGTAATATATACCTTCAGCAGTAATTCAACGACTACATGTTGGGCGACCACAGTATTACGACTATACATTTGTACCACGATTAGCCTTATTTAACAAAGAACACAGATTATAGCAACAAAAACAAACAATAATAAGCAGTAATCACAGGTTCAGCCAAGAGCAGAAACGCGACTTTGGGAGTTTACATTCACTGCAGCCAACATCAGCAGTCAGCTTTTATGCTGATTTGCTTCTTAACGTATATAAAGTGTTCTAGTAGCTCGAAATAAATACCTCTGTTTTCCATTTCTGATATCAGAAGTGTCATTACTGACAGTTGTATTGTTTTGATTAAGATAATAGTATATATGGATAACAATGGGTAGCAAAACATGATATGTGGATAGCAGTGGATAGCACAACATGATATGTGGAAAGCAAAACATGATATGTGGATAACAGTGGATAGCACAACATGATATGTGGATAATAGTGGATAGCACAACATGATATTTGGATAGCAAAACATGATATGTGGATAACAGTGGATAGCACAACATGATATGTGGATAATAGTGGATAACACAACATGATATGTGGATAATAGTGGATAGCACAACATGATATGTGGATAATAGTGGACAGCACAACATGATATGTGGATAATAGTGGATAGCACAGCATGATATGTGAATGACAGTGGATAACACAACATGAACATTTTTTTTTACTGTATCAAAAAAACAAACTTATCAGCTCTCTCTCTCTCTCTCTCTCTCTCTCTCTCTCTCTATGTAAAAAAATGTATCTTGTACACAGAATTAAAATTGCGAAAGAAGACTAGGGAGGAGTCATCATTTATTATGTCCACAGGGAAGATCGGCTGCAGTGATTGTCGGGTTAGCTGTGTCTCAGGCTTTCATGAGGCGGCTAGGCAAGCTAGACCTGTCCACATCCTGATATATATATATATATATATATATATATATACCCATACATACATACATCCTCTCTCCTCTCTGTTGTTCTTCTCCATGTCTCTTTTGGTCTACCCTTACTTCTGTTCCCCTGTGGTGTCCATCTTAGTGCTATTTTTAGTAATGAGTTGTCAGTCATTCGGAGCACATGTCCCAACCATCGCCAGCGTCTTTCCTCAATAATTGCTGTCAGCGGCTTCATCTGCATTTCTGCCAACAAGATGTTATTTCTTATGGTGTTTGGCCAAAATATTTTTCTAATTCTTCGTAAACATTTAGTCTGGAAAGAATTCAACTTGTTTTCTATGGTTTTGGTGATTTTCCAGCATTCACTTCCATAGAGTAGTACACTTAGAACATTACTCTTAAATATCCTGATTTTCGTCTTCATGTTTAGTTTTTTTTTATTTTCATATAGTCTGCAGCATTACAAAAGCATGGTTTGCTCTAGTAAGTCTGCTGTTGATGTCCTCTGTGCTGTCTCCATTTTCTACTACTCTATTGCCAAGATGTACAAATTCGTTGACCTCCTCCACTAACTTGCTGTCTACTCTGAGTAGATTTCTGTTGTTCACATTTTGTTTCATTAACTTTGTCTTTCCTATGTTGATCTTTAATCCTATGTTGTTTGCATTCTGAGTTAGCTCGTTTATTTTATCTTGCATATCTTTGTGGCTTTCACAGTCAGTTGTTTCATACATTCCTCTGCAATATTCCTTCCATTTTTCTAGAATTTCCTCTGTCTCTGTCAAGGTATTCCACATCTTGTCACAAATTTAGCTTAGGTGTGACATTTCTCGTCAATGTCTTAATTTCTTTAAACATTTCACTATCTCTTCCACACTTCTGATGTCCTTCTATTCTTTCACAACAATCTTGTATATATTGTTTTTTTTGTCTTTTCTTATGTTTCTTCGTACTTCTTTTGTTAAAGATTTATATTTCTCTTTGTTGTTTGTCACTTTCCATTGCGTCTTCATTTCTCTACGTTGTTTTATCATTTCTAGTGTGCCTGCCGTAATCCATCCGTTGTGTTTTCTTTACTGGAACCATATAATTATGTCAGTCCGTTAGAATAGTGAAGAGCAAAAGCTCTGTCTTAATACGAAGAAAACTAAATTGATGACAACTGACAAAACAAACAAGGCAGCTGATATATGTATAAATGAGGAAAAACTGGAAGAAGTGGAGAGTTTTGAATATCTTGGATCACTGCTAACTAATAGTGGAGATACAATGAAGGACATTAAAAGGAGGACATCCATCGCTCTTCAGAAAGTAAAACAACTAAAGAATCTGTGGAGAGGAACAGACAGAACTACAAAAAATAAGATTTTTAAGGGCATGCGTTTTTCCCATCGCAGCATATGCCTGTTAGACCTGGACACTTAACAAAACAGCTGAGAAACACATAAGTGCCTTTGAATATAAATGCTACAGAAGAGTTCTTCAAATATCATGGACACAAAAAAGAACAAATATATGCATACTACAAGAACTTAATATTGAAGAAGGCTGGCTAGTAAAGAGTATTAAACAGAGAAAACTTAAATATTTTTGACACATTAAACGTCATGATAATCTAGAGAAAACCGTGTTGGAGGGGTACATAATGGGAAAAGAAAGAGAGGACGACCAAGGCGAAGATGGCTGCAAGACATCGTTGATGATCTGCAAATGGATGCATCAGTAGCAGGCCATCTTGCTCACAACCGAGAGGCCTACAGGAGTGCTGTTTGGGAGGCAAAGTTCCACAAGGGACATGCAAATGAGCGAATGAATGAATCTTTGAGGCTGCTTGATAGTTGACAAATATCATCCGCAAAGTCAAGGTCCTCCAACACTGTGTCCAGGGTCATTGTGATCCTCTGCGCTTGTCTGATGTTGCCTCTTTCATTAATCAGTCTGCAGCCAAGATAAATAATGTTGGTGATAGTATACATCCCTGCTTCACTCCTGTTTGTACCCTAAAGCTGCTGGAGGTATGTTCTCCACATATCACTTTTATATCGTTGTCGGAACTTTTGCCACTTTCTTTTGAACTTTCCTTCCAGTATGATTCTCACAGCTCAGTGAATTCTTAATTTCGTTAGTGTTGATATCCAGAGCGTCTCGTGTAATTTAAATTAATACGTAAATCAGACAAGATTTAAAACAAATGTTAAGTGCCTTTGAGAGCACGTCTCGCTTTAAGGCGGTCAGTTATCAATAAATGTCGGGTGGGGTGTGAGTACGAACTAGCTCCTGTGTGGAGGGTTCACGTGACTGCTCATCTCAGCTTTTAAAGCAGGAACCGAAGTCTGCCTTACTTGTTTGTCTCTTCTGACGCGGCCTCTTGATAGCCATAGATTCTAGCGGAATTTTACTGTAAAGCTGGTTATAGAGTAGGACATTAACTCTTTGACTCCTGAATTTTCTTCTGTGTCTGCCAGAATGAATTTTAATGAGATAGTTTTGGTAAGGGGGAAACTGTGAAGAAAGTTACTGTATAATTTAAAAATATGGGTTAATGTACTGTTTCATTTTATGCAGACTTTGTCTTGTCTTGTCTTATATCTCCTGTAACTGCGAGCTGGTTTTCTTTGCAGCCGATGCTGTGAAGATGTTGGGACACAGCATCTTATCGACGTGGGAGCGGGTTATGGCGGCTATCTTTTCAGTCCCGGAGTACCGCTAAAAAGCAGGGGGGTATGCAATGCTTCTTTAGCAGACTACACCACCATGGGGGCTATGGCGATCCCTGCCCCGTTAGCCAGGCTAGGCCTGTTACTGGGGGTACCACGGAGAGGTAGGGGCAGGGTCTTGGTCAGCTATGGTTCGCTAACCCTGACGCTGGCATATCAGCTATGAGTCGCTGATTTGCCTCATCAGACTGGCGTCTTCACTTTGTCTAAATACTGCTCTGAGCGTTAATTTGCATAAGTGTGCAAGATCTAGCAGCATTGCCAGTTTTTTTTTTTTAGCGAAAGAGTTAATCAACTAATAGAGCGAGGTTCTGTCTGAAAGACTTCATGATTTCAATATTCCGTTCATTACCAGGCTCTATTCGTCAAAAGCTTGAGTTTTCTCTCGCTGCTCTTCATTCAGTTATATTTTACACGGTAGTGATTTCCATTGAGACCTTGCCTTCACTTTCATAACAATTACGAAGTAGGCGCATTCAAAGCCTAATAAAATATGTTGTTGTTTTTTTTTTAAGCGAAAAACGTGAACTTGTAATAACGACCAGCCAGTAACTTATAGCAAAACAGAACGAGAAAATGGCAAGCAGTAGTTTAGTAAATAATATTGTCGTATGTGATTTTATGCTGCGGGCCTTTGGATGCCCAGGTCCAGTTTTTGTAGATGCTGTGTGAAAGTCCCCTAACGCCGTATTCCTCAAAAATGCCTTAATGAAATGGGAATTTTACCTTTTTTTTTACTATATGATTTTAAATAATTTTCAGTAACGCTCGTAACTGAAGAATCCATTTTGCACTTATCACTGACCATGTAGTAGAACTTACTTTAATCTTAACTGTTTTGTTGACGGAAAGGACGAGGGGCGATAAGGAAGAATGGCTTTGATGGAATAAGGAAAAGAAAAGAATAGGACGCAGGGGGAGAATATGGATGGCCAAAAAAAAAAATATTTAAAAAAAAAAGTTCTTAATTCCCTCTCTTTCTGTCGCTGTTACAAACAGTACTATGGAAACAAGCATTGATCAACGGACATATAAAAGTGCTTAACTCCCTCGCTTTCTGTCGTTGTCATAAACAGTACTATGGAAACAAGCATTGATGAAAGAACATATAAAACAAGACCGTTGAAACCTCTCCATCTTCCTTGAAAGTACAATTCACCAACACGTTGGTCTTATTATCTACATAAGTACTATTCACAAGGTGCCAGGCTTGCTTCATGTGACACCTTAAAGTGTGCCAATTTATCCGCTGTAATCCCCTGCCTGACCGCGTAAGCTTGCGGATATTGTTGTTGTGACACTTTTGTGTTTGTATTTTTCAACAGTGCTTGGGCATGTTTTCATATATTCCCGCCCAAGAAGTGTTTTCCTCTTAAGGAGCCACAAATTCAGTTCAGTGAACGACTTGAATGACAGCTTGAGTCACTTGGGTAGATTGTTAGAGCTGAATGAGAAAACACTTTGCAATAGTGCTAGTGTGAGAACCAGTGAATAATTTCGTCACATATAAGTGTATTGTCTGTGTATACAAGGTATATGATCCAAGCTTTTAAACTTTTTGAGCAGAGAAGCTACAAGGGGGTAGTGAGCATGGTAGAAGTCGATGTGGCCTCTTTCATTGTGGAGCTTGCGGAGGAGTCAGACATTGCAGTTCATTGTAGGGCCATAGTCCCGGCTTGTGTACACCTCAGGAAATGAGAAAAGCTACGGCAGTCATCCAAATTATTATCATTATTGTCATTACTCATCTCGGAAGAGAAGAGCAAACTGGTCTAGCGGCATTCGAAACAGGAACATCATGCGAGATCATCGTGAAAACAGCAGTTCCCAGCCCGAAAAGAAAGTTCAAATGTTTAAAATCTTTATATTTGTACACTCCCATAAATTCTCAAAAATGCCAATGTTCAGAAGGGTTTTAAAGTTGCCGGATAATGTACAAGGGCCGTGTAGAACTATATGTGGCTTCATAGCACGCGATCGAAAAAAAAAAAGTTTGGGAGCCGTTGTTTTAAAAAAGGCTATGACATTGTCATCAATGGATTCTCCAGCAAAAGTTTTTATTTTCTTAAGCAGAAAACACCTAAATCAAAGCGCGAACTATGTGTATTTGTAGATGTCTTCAGTGTCTTCTTTCCTCTTTTATAGACTTACTTTACTAACACAGTTTCATCTCCCAGATGGTCTTAAATTTTAAGACACACGAAAGTTACATGATGCATCAAGAAAAGATGCAGTATACGATTAATCATTACATTTCCACAGCTTTTTACATATGGCACATTCTGGCTCTTGAGTATATTTATTGCTTCATTGACACATTTTGTTACAGTCATTGCAGGGTTGGGCCAACACTCGCAGATATTGGTTGGCTCATGTAGTTTTGTATCGTTCTGTTATTGTCGGATTTCCATGTAATTACTGTTGTTTGTACCTGGTTGAAGTTTTCAGATTCTTTTTTAAAAATGTAATTATATTTGTTTCCTCTGTTAGAAGAGGGTTGCAGAGTGCAATAATTTTAATGTTCGGGTTTGTTATGTCTTGTCTTGTTTTGTCTTGTCTTGTCTTGTTTTGTCTTGTCTTGTTTTGTTTTGTCTTGTCTTGTTATGTCTTGTCTTGTTATGTCTTGTCTTGTCTTGTTATGTCTTGTCTTGTTTTGTCTTGTCTTGTTATGTCTTGTCTTGTCTTGTTTTGTTTTGTTTTGTCTTGTCTTGTTATGTCTTGTCTTGTCTTGTTATGTCTTGTCTTGTCTTGTTATGTCTTGTCTTGTCTTGTCGTGTATCTCTCTGGAGCTGCGAACTGGTGTTCTTTGCAGCTGATGCTATGAAGGCTTTGAGGCATCATGTCGCCTTAGAGCGGGTTATGGCGGATTTTTTTTTCAGTCCCTGAGTACGGCTAAAAAGCAGAAGGGTGTGCAGTACTTCTTTAGCAGACTCCACCACCATGGGGACTGTGGTGATCCCTGCCCCGTTAACCAGGTTAGGCCAGCAGAGAGATGAGACAGGGTCTTGGTCAGATGTGGTTCGCCAACCCCTTCGTTAGCATGTCAGTTGATTGCCAAAACAAACATCGTCTTCACTCGCACACGTTTGTTCAAAATAAAAAAAGAAACGCAACAAATACGATGTTGGAATTTAAACTAAAGTTTGCTGATCAGTCAAGGGCAAATTGACTGAAACGTTCACTTGGACATCATCTTCACGTGTTGACCTGAATTGTACTCAGCAGGTGATTCACGAGCACAGAAAAGCGACACTAGTCAAAACAGCATTTTTGACAATAACTTATGACAGGTTCACGAGAATCCCATGAAACTTACTGAACACAAAAACTCACTGACCATGTTATTGAATGCCTATAAAAGATTGACGCTCCTAGAATCAATTCATTTGAAAATTCAGTGCGCAAGTATGGCTCATCTCACTACAGAACAACGACTCATCATCATTGGACGTTTACAGACTGGACAGTCACAAAGTGTAATGGCAAAACAATTTAATGTGGTTAGATACACCATTAGTCGCCTTTGGAGGATTTCAAGAAACTGGCTCAGTTGCAGACCGGCCGCGCAGTGGAAGACCCATAGTCACAACTCTTGCCGAAGAGCGCTTCATACGGCTGTGTAACCTCAGGAATTGATTTGCATCTGCATCCCCAACAGTCCAGTCAATGACAGCAGCTCGTCAAATTTCAGATAAAACGGTCAGGAACAGGCTGCACGACTCTGGTCTTTGGGTTAGAAGGCCCTACAAAGGTCCTGTCTTACGGACCAGTATCGCCAGAATCGACTTCAGTGGGCGAACCAGCATCGTCAGTGGACCGTTGCGAATGATTGGAGAATGGTTTGATTTAGTGATGAATCATTCTTTCTGCTCCAGCGACACGATAGATGGAGAAGAACTTACCACAGAGTCCATGAGCGCTACGCCCAGAACTGCGTGGATGAGGCTCCTCCACATGGTGGTGGAGGTGTACTGGTGTGGGGGACGATCAGCTTCATGGGAAGAAGTGTCCTGGTGCAAATTGAAGGACGCCTGAATGCCCAACGATACGTCGCTGAAATTCTTCGTCCTCACGTCCTTCTACCTCTGGCTGCACCAGGGTCGATTTTTCAGCAGGATAACGCTCGACCTCATGTGGCACAACTCACAACCCAGTTCCTCGCTGACAACAACGTCCAGACCATTCCGTGGCCATCCATGTCATCAGATATGAACCCAGTAGAACACTTATGGGATGAACCCAACAGACAAGTCCGCCAGCGAGACGTGGCGCCAACCAATCTCCGACAGTTGTCTCTTGCACTGCGGGAAGAGTAGGCAGCCGTCCCATAACAGATCCAACGGCTAATCGGATCCATGTCAAGGAGATGTCGTTCTCTGATACAGGCCAGAGGAGGCCATACGCCTTACTGAAACGGAGGCCTCAGTCGCAAAGAAGTCCAAACCATATTTAATGAACATCATTTCATTGTTAAAGTCTTAAAGTTTCTTCATGCCAAGATTGAAGCATTAATTCCGAAAAAATAAAATTTTTGATACAAGTTTGAAGTTTTATGTCTATTACGACTACAGTTGTGTTGCGTTTCTTGTGTTGAACAGTAAATCAAGGAATTTCGCTGGTGCTGCGATTTCCTTGTCTCACAGATTGGCGCTTCTGGCAGCCAGACACAAATATACCAGTATCTTGATAAAACGTCGAGCCGCATGTAACACAGCCTTTGTACCTAGGCTCACGCCAGGACCAGGTCATTCCTTTTTTCTAGTTGAAAACAAGTATTTGTTGTTGATGTTAGCATTGTCTTGACATCGGTCAATGTTTTGTGATACGCGACACATTAAGTGCATGATTTGAAGTATCACACAACTCAGACTGGATTTAAGTCTTCATGAGTTGAGATAAAAGCATGCACTCAGATCCGCATATTTGCCTCCTCGTACAAGAATCAGATTCTGATTTTCCTCATCGTCTATTTGTGCGCCTCAGACGGAGGGCACAAGAATAAGTCCATCTGGGGCTGAAAATGCAATTATATAATCGCACTATACCCACAGTAAGAATGAATTCGTATACAGCTTGAATGAAAATTAATACATTCGGGGCTCCGTTATATTGATATATTCTAACCGTTACCTAGCTCATGTTGCTTCAGGTTACCTACCTGTATCAGTGTAGGGCCAAGACAAATTGTTTAAACTAGTTTCTATGATCATTGTTGAGCAGAGTGTCTTATTACTAACTTAGTATTCTTATGAAGCAGCTTTTATTTCCCTCCTTTATGGTCGTTTAGAGTCTCTGTTTCGCGTCCCCAACAACTTGAGCTAACGATTGGCGGACTCACGGGACACTAAACAGGGCGAAGATAAATTTGTTAAGGGAGACTATCAGTTTTAAGGGGAGATTATTTCATTTATAAACTTTGAAACCGTTTTTTTTTTAAAATTGCCCTCTCCCAAACGCTAGCAGCAGTCTGAAAATCGCTGATTACAGCAGTAATTTTGTTTGTTCCGCATGCATGTTTCAGCGTTGAGAACTTTAATGACAGTCACAGACCTGATACCGAAGATTAAAAATCAAACGGGAGCTAAGCAATCAGTCACAAGCCAGCTATCAAAACCCAAGGGTCATGTAATTTAGCTTCGTGAAATAGCTTTAATGGGGCCACGTGACGGCTTTAGTTGCTGCCAGAAAAATGTTTTTGACCTGGCACTTCATATCGGAGTAACGGTGTCATTTCTGTATCTCTTTGGGCGCAATTCTTAACAGAGTAACTGTGTCATTTTGATCCTGTTGGCATGAGTCCCTTATCAGAGCAACAGTGTCATTTTTGGGGGTCATTCTTTTGACACATTTGTTGACACGAGTACTTACAATAAATATTGTCCGGTGGCTGTAGTCATAGATTTAGTTGGACGTGAAGCGAGGTTAGCATAATAAGAGAGGTTTATTAGAAGAGGAGCTAGGGAAAAAAATATTGCAAAGAGGTGCATGTTACTTCTGGACAGTATCTTACAATGAAAGCTCCAGGATGGAACTCACTTATCAAGCTTGAAAGAAACATATACTAGATGTTGAATGTTAGGGATGTTTAAAACAATAGTAAGAACTGTATCATACTTTCACGTGGCGAAGGTCATGAAAAATACGGGCCTAACACCTTTTTCCCCAGTATGCCTTATTGGCATGGAAACGGCAATGTTACCCTTTTTTTAAAGAACACCTTTACTAATTACACTGGTGTAATATTTCAGCTTACACTTGGATCATACAACAACAGAAAAAGGGGCAAACAAATAGAACAAGAAGAGAAAATATAAATTTGCACCAGTGATGTACCACAAATAAAAATTAAAAAAAAACTAATGAAAAAAAGCCATGACCTGCAAGAAGGTGGATTTTGGAGTGTGTATGGCAGAGTATTATGAATGTTTAAGTGAAAACTTGTGAGGTGTGATGCCATTCTGACTCGTTGGTAATAAAGAATGGGTAAGGCGAAAGGGGAGAGAGAGAGGGGTACAATGGTTGTTATGTCAACAAAAGGGTGGGTGAAATAGATGAATGTAGTTGGGATAGAGGGTTTGCAATATTGTCCAGTGAAGGTTCTAGAATATCAGTTGCAGCTGAGGAAAAAGTAGATGAGAACTTAGTAGGAAGGGAATATGGTTGTGGAGGAAAGAAAGCTGAATTTTGGCTCAAACCATGTGGTTCCAGTGTCTCATATTTCTGTATGTAGCTGATATCAAACACCAGGTGGCTTCTGTCATTACAGTGACCTTGTGTAAAAGCTGTTACTAGAAAAACAGACTTGCCTCTGTGGTTGGGGGCTGTTGTAATGATTAGAGACTGACTTAGAAATCAATTTCATTTCCCAGACCATAGGGCGGGTAACACAGTGAGGGTAGTTGCACTTTCTAGTTTCAACAAAGGTAGGATCCTGCCTAAAGTGGCTATGGATGAGAATGTCATTCATATTTGGTTTGTGTTTGTAAAGTAATGGGGGGGGGGCATTGCTGGCACAGCAGATGTGATGTTGGAAGGTGAATTTTATTTTTTTCCCCCATGAGAAAAATACAAGAGAGAGAGAGAGAAGAGAGAGAGAGAGGACTTGGATGACATCAGTTGCAACTGTAAGGGTTTAATGAGACTGAGCTGGAAGATTCTCTAGTTTCAGTTGAGACTGATGTGGTTTGCAGAGAGTTATAGAATTTAAAGGGGGAGACCTAAAACAGAAAGCTTGCATCCATCCTTCTCTTATTCTCACATATTGTCCATGTTTTTGCAATGGTAGGCAGTGGTGTCACATATTGGCCATGTTTTTGTAATGTTTGACAGTGGTGTCACATGTCCATGTTTTTGTAATGGTAGGCAGTGGTGTCATGTATTGGTTGTTTGTAATAGGATGCAGTAGTGTCAGTTCTTGTTTGTATTTTGCATTGGTGTTACTTCTTGTCCCTGATTTTTACTGATAGTAATGGTGTCTCCTATTGGTCATGTTTTTTCAGTAAGGTTGTCAGATGATAGACAGTAGTTCACATGCGAGTCTTAAAATTTTATTTTATCATTTTAGTTGGAGAATTCTCTGAAGAGTGACTCTGGGCTTGATACGACTAGCAGTGAGATGGCTTCCCGGAACCTGGTCCAGCAGAACATTGACCTGAGGCGCAAGCTGGAGGAGGAGCATACCATGTATAAGAGAAAGCTTCAGGCTTATCAGGATGGGCAACAGAGGCAGGCGCAGTTAGTGCAGAAGCTCCAAGCCAAGGTAAGAATCTATCCAAGCCAAGATATTGATCAGTACATGTCTACTTCATGTCCAGGTCAATCTATGCACATCTGCTTGCTTTAATGGGCAAGCTAAGTTAAGGATCTGCAGTATACCTGCTACTCAATAACATAGGAGCAATGTAAACTACATGTTAAAGTTTTGCTTTTGTACAAACATCGTATATTGACAAATAGGAAACTACGAAGCTTTTGTATGGCAAAGTAAGATAACACAATTTTGTAGGATTAGACCTTGAAAAATTCGTAGACAAAGCACTTTAGTGAGACGTGAGAGAAAGAAAAATCATAAGAGAATATACTGACACAGTGATGATAATGGGAAAGTGAAACAGCAGGTCTTATCCATACCCCTTAAGATTTATGGAAATTGTTTTGTTTCTTCAGTAGAGAGAGTGCACAAAAACTAGTAAGTAACACAAGTTCAACTGTTTCTTTAAAGAGATGACTTTTTTTTAATGAGTTGTCCCAGTAGACTGAATAGATCATGTGGGAAACATCACTTGTTTCTGTTATTTATATCCTAATACTCTGATGTTTTCCCCCAAGACTTTTAATTATAGTATGAGGGAGAACTGAAAAATAATGGCAGTTTGAAAATAAAAGGGTAACCACATCAGATATAAGCTGACACAGTGCAGTGTTCTCTCAGTGGCTGATGGGTAGTTTGAACTTTCTCAGCACATTACTCTGCCTCTAATCTAGCTGAAGCAAAGGTCAAATAAACATGAGCAGGCTGCTGCAGGATTGCACATTGTTGAACAACACACTGTAGTGAGATTACTTTGGTCAGAGAGAGTGTAACCTGATGAAATTCACCATAGGATGCTGGCTCACTACCAAAGTGAAGTGACTTTAATGAAAAGTTTGTGGCTGGGTAGAAAGGTTTAAAGTGGAAGAGTACTGTCCAAAACAGTCCTACTGCACCATGAAGATGCATATCCCCATGCAGGAGTCACAACACCAGAGGCAAGGTAACATCTTTGTCATCCCCCTTACAACCCTGATCTGGCACCATGCGATTATCACTTCTTCAGTCAACATAATGAGGGCCTACTCAGTCCCAGGTTCACCACTGATGATGAGGCTAAGGATACAGTGCATTTGTGGATAGAGGAGCAGCTGAAAAACTTCTTCTTCCAAGGATTGAAACAAGAAATGTATCAACCTGCAGGAGGTTTATGTGGAGAAGTGATACAGCTGTTATGTTCATTTACAGAATGTTCATGGGAAGATCCATTTTGATATCATACATGCATGTAGTGCATAAGCAGTCTAAGTAATACATAAAGAACATATTTGCATAAGCATAGTCCTCAGTCCTGTGTTAAACTTACTCAAGAATTCTTTATTTCAGCTTCTACAGTACAAGAAGAAGTGCCAAGATCTAGAGGACACTGTTCACACTAAGGATATAGAAATCACCAGAGTGTATAACAATAAGGTAAAGAAATGAAAGTATCATTTGAGTATCCTCACAGAGGATAATTAATAACAGTCCTTTAAGGGGTGGAACTCATAGACTACCAAACCAAAAATCTCCATACCACATAAAAAAATCCTGAAAACATAATCAGCTTTCTTCTTTTTTTTTTTTACATTTAAAATGGTGCTGCCCCTTAGGATTTAAGTATGTGGTGTTTTCAGATTTATGTTTCTTTGAAAAACATGGTACAGAATCATTATTTGTAGCATTTGAAGTCATTTATATGGCAGAAAAAAAGAAAGGAGTTCAATCTTGAACTGTTTTTGGACTCCATTTAGTTTCTTTTTTTTTTTTTTTTGCTAACCGCTTTTATGGTCTCTGCTAGAAAGTATCTACCCCATATGCTTTTATGATTGTCAGGTGAATGTGATATGATAGAAATCAGAGAATCTGGCAATCACTGGATGGGCTGAAGAGATGGAGACTGATAGAAAAATGCCTGAACTGCCAATCTGAGAGGTGCAATAAAAGAAGTGGCAACTGATCTGATTATAAATACCATCACCAGGGTTGGAGATAAGGAGAAACACTATCATCGGTACCTACTGGTATAGCACTTGATGAATGAAAAAGGTGAAAATGATGCCACTGAATGAACTGGACCTGTATGAGGATTAAACTTCTTTAGCTTGAAGCTACCACCAACCATAAGTGATGCTTAAAAAAAAATGTGAGAAGAGGGGTGTAAGAACATGCTTATCTGTAGTCTGGTGGAATACATCCTCCAAAACTGCACCAGCTATGAAACACTCAGATGCCTACTGAGCCAGTGAAACCACTCAGTTAGCTAAGTTCTATGGTTCTAAACTATGAAAATAAAGGATCCAGTTTATCCAAGAGCAGAACTGTAAGTATAGACAATAAATACATAATGAAGAAGAATATCAGACCTTTAACTTGCAGAGGAAGACAAAGAAACAGTGTACCTGATGTACTAAAAGAGCAGCATGGAACATGATTGAACACATATCTTATAGAAAGAGCAAAGGAAGATGATTGTGGAAATCAGTGATGACTATCGCCTGACTAGCATGGACCAAAGAGATAACTTGAAGCAGTTACCACTGAGATGTGTAACATTAGAACTTCAGCCAGACATTGACACAGCCATTGGTCTAATGAAGCTGTCAAATGCTAAACATGATTGGTTACTACAGGTGATGAAAGAAAATAAAAGATAAAGTTCTCAGATTGAAGTGTGATTATATAGAATCGCACAGCCTAAATGGCAGTGCTTTCGAGATGCACTCATTCTGCTATGATTGATGGGGAATTTCCTTTCTGATTCTGGAACATTGATTTATTGCTCTGAAGTTTTGAATTATAATTGCCTGCACAATAAATATAGCTTTACCAGTGCAGTCCGAAGTTACAATTCTATGCCTGGCAATTTCCTTATGTCCAGCCTGATAAAATAACATTCTGGTTTTATTTTTGTTTATTTTTCTTAAATAGAAATTTTGTTTGTAAAGTTTTCCTGGTTTTTTTTTTTAAGGCTGTTGAACAGTTTGATTGTAATTTAATAGAAGTACAGTTTTTATAGACCCTGAACATTGGGAGAGTTGAAATTTGGAAACAAATATGATGACAAGATAGGGAACTGAGATGATGATGATGATGACGATAATGATGATGATGATGACAAATACAGAACTATATAGCTAGTCAAAACCCTATCCTGCGTCCATGCAGGAACACCTGCTAACACACTGTTGTTATGCTACATTTTGGCTAGCAGGGTTAAGATTGATATATTCTTCATAACGGAGCTTGTTGAGAACCCTTTTTCTTTGGGCCCCACTGTGGCCCACAGTCCATTCCACTGTGGTCAGTCAGTCAATAGCATTAACTTAGATTTGCAAGATTGTTGTTTAGTGGAACTTGCATCTGAATTTCTGCCATGTCTGTGCATTTATTTGAAGCATGTTACAACTAGTGCTATTTTCATCTTAGCAGACAGTTTTTAAGGAAGGTAGATGTAAGCAATTCTTGGTGGTTGCCAAGCATAATTTTCCAGAGAACTGCTGTTGTGGCTGATTCTAGATGTAAGCAATTCTTAGTGGTTACCAAGCATAATTTTCCAGAGAACTGCTGTTGTGGATGATTCTGTTGATATTTTACTGGTTGTAGACAACCAATGAAGCTCTCAGCAAAATACTGTCACAGTAACAGCAAACCAAATACAGGTGCTCCTCAACTTACCATTTTTTAAACATCTGATATTTCAACTTTACAGTGGTGTGATAGTGATGAACATTCAATATTGCAGATTTATTGATTGGACAGTTATTACTTGTATTCATTTATTTACTTTTTAATTACTGGTATTTAGTTAGTTCCACAGTTATTTGTTTATATACTTGCTTAGTGACAGTGGTAATTTATTTATTTATGATCTTGTGTTCATGTTTTACTTAGATATTTTCAACTTATGATAGGTTCGTCAGAACATAACCTAAGTCAAGGAGCATCTGTATACTGCTGCAAGATTGTTACAACATATAAAACAGCATTTATTGTCTTTGAATGTTTAGAGTTCAGATATAGTAGTGTCATAATAGCAGGAGATGAGATTATTCTTTCATTTGTAGTTTAGTGAACATTTAATCTGTAATGATGTGCTGTTTCCGTTATTGTACAGAGCACCTCTGAGAGTAGATACAAGTTTGTGGAGACTGAAGCAGCTAATGATTTGGAGTCTGCGCTGGTACAGTTGGAGGAAGAGAAACAGAGGTTAGTTCTCCCTCATAACATTTGTATGTGTGCATTATTGTTTGTGTTAATAAGAAAATGTATTTTATATGCTTGTAATTCTTTAATGATTATGTTTTCTTTTGCTTTCTGGGATGACATTTTTGTAATACATGTCTGTGGTAGATTTTTCTGTCTTCATTTTTATTGTAGATTTTTCTGTCTTAATTTTTGCCTTCACTTGCTGTCTTTTTTTTTTGTGTCCTTTATTTGTATATCACAGTTTTCTAATCTCTTTGGGAGCACCAGCCTGTTTTTTTCATTGCTTTCTTGACCACTTGTTGCAGCTTCATAAGATGTTCAACCTCATTCATTTTCTAAATGTTTTGGATGATTTGTTTTTGCTTATCTTGCCACAAGGATCAGGGGCATGCATTTGATACAAGTAGAATGTTCCTTTATTATTTGACCTATCCAGTTTGATTCAGTCTTTTTGTTGTTCCAATCCTGGTCACTAGCCAATTCATTGTTATCATATTTGTAGATATGGTCATGGTACATATGAGTTTTATCATGCGATGTGATAGAGGCATTTCTTTGTGCTTCTTTTCAAATATTTATTTCCCTTTAATCAGATGTAGCGGCCTTGAACATGTCAACACCATGTTACGGGAGCAGCTAGACCAGGCTACATCGACTAACCAGCAGCTGACTCTGGACATCCACAAACTGACCCAGGACTGGCAGGTCGCACGAGAAGAGCTGGAGGCCAAGGAAATGGAGTGGAGAGAGGAGGAAAAGGTGTGTTCTAGAGAGAATGTATGTACCGGAAGAAAGCAGTAATTACCATACTTTTTTTTTTTAAAAATTGTATACTTCATGGGTATGGAAGAAACAGCTGTTCAAGAGTGTAATGTAAGTCTTCACAGTGATTACATGTTCTTTCAGCATATCATTGAGGACATAGTTCTGTTATCATATCAAGCGTTCTCTTGTCTTAAAAATCATTCATGTTGAAAGTCTGCACTGGTGCTTGTATGATTTTAAATCCAGTGAAATGGCTAAACTGCTTTATCTTAAGTTTCTCAATGTTTTCACTGATGGTTGCCTCATCTTTCTTCTTATTCCTTTCAGAGACATTTACTTTTTACAGACACCTCCTAATACAGTGGCTCTTAACCTTTTTTTTTTGGCTGTGTACCGCGCTTTACCAGCCTGAGAACAGCTGTGGATCCCTCATTAAAAATAAAGCAATAACCATGAAGATGCTAAGGTTTGTTTTTTTTTTTATACTTGAGTCTGTGGATTGAAAAATCCATCCGTGGACCTCTTAACCCAGGTTAATAACCACAGCCCTATTCTCTGCCATTTTTCTTATGATTCGTGTGTGACTGAGATCTAGCCTCAGCATGAAGGAGTTGTCTGTTGGTAAGCAGTACATAGGTAGGTGCTGGTAATAATGGAGTATATTTATAACATAGATATGAAGTAGAAGAAAGAGAGAGGATAGAATGCAGTCAGTAGTTTTGTGAAATGAACTGGTTCCAAGAAGAAAGATTTGAATGAACTCATCTAATCTTGGAACTAACTGACCTGCATCAGCAAGAGAATGAAGATACTGAAAGATTTTGAAAGCTTTATTTTTAAGCCTTTCTTTAGGTCTTCTGTGCAAATAATTCTCTCTTTTCACAAAAGTTTTATTTTTATCATTTACAAAAACATATTTGGGTTACTCTGCACTGTTGACTCATGAAATTTAAGGTGAGGGCATCATTTGTTGGACTACTATCTTTTAAAATCTATATTTTGTTTACCATTTTCAGTCTTTCAATGAATATTTCACATCCGAGCATTCTCGTCTCCTGACATTGTGGCGAGCTGTCGTCGCTTTCCGCCGTCAGTTCAGCGAGATGAAGATTGCAGCAGAGCGTGACCTGACAAGCATGAAGGGGGATGTACAGAGGACAGCACGATCCATGCATTCTGCATGTCTTAATCTTAGTGCCCATCTGAGAAGTGATGACACACAGGCACAGGTATATATAAAACCTTTTATTATAAGACAGAATTTTTTTTTTTTGTTGGCATGGCACACATGCAGCAGGACCGGCAAGCATAGTGGTTAGACCACTCGTCTAGCAACCGAATGGTCAAAGATTTGAATCCTCGGCTGAGCAGGATTTTTTTTTCCCGACCAATGCGGCCCCGAGGTCGACCCAGCCTCATAAAATGGGTACCAGAGAAAATCTGGGAAGGAAAGGAACTGGCCACCCTACCTCATACGCTGATGGCCCAGCATAATGAAGTCTCTGACACTTCATCCCCTATGTTATTTGCTATGGGACTATCTTTACCTTAACCTTACACATGCAGCACATATGCATCTGAGCAACTATTAATCTATGCTAATTATCTCAGTTTTAATGACAGTTCAGTTTTGATGGAGACCATGTCCCTATGTGCCTCTAAGGCATGACAGGATTACCTTTACCTTTACTTTTTTTTTTTTTACCCACTTAGCTAATTTTAAACATTTGAGCTCTAAAAATAGACTGCAACCTAAAAGAGAATAATGAAGTTTACGAATTAGAGATGATAAGGGAGAGTACTTCTTAGGTGAGTAGCAGAGCAAGTAAAACTTTTTTTCTGTGAGCCACTGTAGCTACTGAGATGTGTAAATTATTTAAATTTTGGGTATGTGTTGAAGTAGCTTTAAATACTGGCCATAATGAGGGCAGAGCATTCAGCAAGAGAGTTTTATGAATTAACTGGACTTTATTGGAGAGGAATATTTTTGAGTACCAGAGTCCTGAAATAAGTACCTTGGTTTGTATTCTTTTTGGTACCAGTCTGTAGGGAGATGCATTGCTTTTTTTTCCCCCTAGTTTTTCATGTCTTTTTTTATGTGTTAACTAACATCTTTTTTTTTTTGTTTTAATTAAGAAAGTGTTTCAGTTTGGCTAATCAGTAAATTTTGTAGCATGTAAAGCTTCCTATTTTGTATCTTATGAGAGATCTATGATCTCTATTATTTATTTGTTTTTGTTTTAGTACCTAGGCTTTGGGTTTCCAAATTAAGATATTATAGGGACATCCTCACCTTTGTAGTTTCTGTGATTTTGATCATGTGATTTGTTGATTGTTGCCAGTTTGGTTTCATTTCATTCATTTGCATGTCCCTTGCGGAACTTTGCCTCCCAAACAGCACTCCTGTAGGCCTCTCGGTTGTGAGCAAGATGGCCTGTTGCTGCTGTGTCCATTTGCAGATCATCAACGATTTCTTGCAGCCATCTTCGTTTTGGCCTTCCTTTTTCTTTTTCCCATTATGTATCCTTCCAATATGGTCTTCTCTAAATTATCATGACGTTTAATGTGTCCAAAATATTTAAGTTTTCTCTCTTTAATCCTCTTTACTAGCCAGCCTTCTTCAATATTGAGCTCTTGTAGTATAGATATATTTGTTCTTTTTTGTGTCCACGATATTTGGAGAACTCTTCTGTAGCATTTACATTCAAAGGCATTTATGTGTTTCTCAGCTGTTTTGTTAAGTGTCCACGTCTCACAGGCATATGTTGCAATGGGAAAGATGCATGCCCTTAAAAATCAGAGTCTTTATTTGTTTTACTTTCTGAAGAGTGATAGATGTCCTCCTTTTAATTTCCCTCATTGTATCTCCATTATTAGCTAGCAGTGATCCAAGATATTCAAAACTCTCCACTTCTTCCAATTTTTCCTCATTGATATATATTTCAGCTGCCTTGTTTGTTTTGTCAGTTGTCGTCAATTTAATTTTCTTCACATTAAGATAGAGGTTCTGCTCTTCGCTGTTCTTACGGACTGACATAATTAGTTTTTCCATTCCTTTTTGTGTTGTGGATAGTAACACTGTGTCATCAGTTCATTTAGAAATTTCTAAATTTAATGGCTTTTATTTAAGTAGTTGGGCATGCCTTATTTTGTGCTTCAGAAGTTTCCATCCAGTTTACTTATTGTAGTCATGTGTTTGCTGCCCTTGTCTCTAAATTTTATCATGCATCTTGGGCACTGCTCTGTATTATAGGCAGATTTGAAGGTGAGAATGACTGAATTGATAGCAATATAGTTTCATGGTCTGTAGGCTGTGGGTTCTATTCCAGATACTTTTACCCTCTAGTTGAACCAGCTGTAGAAACTGGTACTTGGAACATTGTGTTGAGGAAAATTGCTTCTAAATATGAATGTTTTGTTTTGCTTGGTGAGGTAGTCTAGAATATACTGCTTGCATGACTGTCAGCTGATGAAGATAGTGTAGAATATCGTTCAGCTCAGCTCCGTAAATGTGCAGACTTATTTCAAGTCACAAGAAATGAACAAAAAACAGTGGGTAGTTTTAACTTAAAGAATGTCATGTTCATAGCTTTTTTTTTTCTTTTTTTGAATGAGCAGGTGAGCCTTGACAGAGAACGTAGTGAGAAAGTGTCCATCGAGGTCCAGCTGAGGGACAGAACTAGGGATGTTCATGAGCTTCAGGACAGGTAGAGTGATAAGATCAAGATTTATAATTATTGTGATATGCAGTAGTAATTTTTTTTTTTTTTTTTTAGCATATGAGATATGGCCTTTGGTACACAGAGAGAGAGAGAGAGAGAGAGAGAGAGAGAGAGATTGTACTTGTACAAACTCCCTGTAACTGTGAGCAGTTGTTCTTTACAGCCGATGCTGTAGAGGTGTTGAGGCATAGCATCATATCGGCGTGGGAATGGGTTATAGCAGCTACTTTTTTCAGTCCCGGAGTACAGCTTAAAAGCAGGGGGTGTGTAGTTCTTCTTTAGCAGACTCCACCACCATGGGGACTATGGCCATCTCTGCCTCGTTAGCCAGGCTAGGCCTGTTACTAGGGGTACCACAGAGAGGTGGGACAGGGTCTTGGTCAGTCATGGTTCGCTGACCCTGACGCTGGCACATGAGCTATGGGTCACTGATTGCCTCATCGGACAAGCGTCTTCACCCTCTAGAGAGAGAGAGAGAGAGCTCAGTTTCCCTTCTGCTCTTGCTGGAGCTGATTTAATAAAAATGTTAATGAGGTTAATGATCTTAAACCTTATGTGGAAGTAAAAAGGTAACCCTGTCATGCCTTAGATGCACATAGGAATATGGTGTTAGTCCCATATTTTCCTTGACCTGTCAGCACACTAGAGGGTGATATGGTCAGTATCATGCCTGGCTGCCTTTTCCTTCCCCAACTCCAGAAGAAGTCGGGTACCCATTTCTACAGCTGGGTGACTCGGGTGCCTCCAGCCGGATTCGAACCCCTGACCTTCGCCATGAGAGACCAGTGCACTAACTACTTCGCCACTCAGACACCCTTATGTGGAAGTAAATGTGTAGAAATGGGTGTCATATGTGCTTCAGAGTTTGATGATAATGATGAGTGTTGTCTGAGTGGTCAAGAAGAATATAATTTGTGATAAAATACACCTATATTCAGCAAAATATGATTTGAAATTAAATCATATTGACACAGAAATAAACTGATTCCCAAGTGAACAGTTTTATTGGATGTTGTATGTGGTTTATCCTTGTTTCTGTGCTTGCCACTTTAAGATGAATATTGTATAAGAAATGTTTAATTTAATAGGGGATTAATCATTTTTCTTCCAGTAACAGCTCACATTCTTGTTGTCCTGTGTTGATTTCAACATGGGTTTGTTCATTTCATATATTGTGTTATAGCTGATTTAGGTGTCAGTTAGGATCATGATTATTATCCTTGCAGTTCTGAGATTTTCTATTAGTGCTTCAGTCTCCCCTTCAAATAATATCCATCGGTGTACTCTGGTGCTTTGAAGAAGTGAATGTATACAGAACATGTACCGTTAATTTTTACAGTTATACGGATCACTTGTATAGTTTGCGAGCTGATCACACATTTGTTCACTTTTATTTCTAAATATCAAAACTTCCACAGATCATTTTGCCAGTGATCTGAGTATGAACTGTTCACTTTATTTATTTTTGTTTTATTAATCATGATGCAGATCCATTAACTTAACTTTAGGTTCTTGAATTAATGGGTTTTTTTTTTTTTGCTATGATTTCATTGTGCCATAAAAGTGGAATATATTTTAGTTCAGTGGTTTCTGAACTTAAAGGACTGCCCCCAAGTCCTTGGACCACATCCTTAGTGGCCTTAAAAACTTTTTTGCTCGGGTATTCTGATGTCCCGTGCCACTCTCTTTTACCTCACTGCATTCTGTGATCTCCCTCCCACCCCCCCTCCCCCCCCCCAGATATGGCACCACACAGTTTGGAACCAATGTGGTAATCCTTTGCTTTAATTTATTACGTTGTAATAAAGTATCTTACAGAGTTTGAATCAGTGAACTAATCATACATTTTATTCATGTCACATGTTTTAATCTCATTTTTTTTTTATCCCCAGAATAAATGAACTGACCATGAAAAATGAAAGACTCAAGATCCAACTAGAAGAGAAGGAGAAGGCTATTGCATTTATTCAGAAATCAATGAGCCAGGCAGAGAAAGATACAGATGTGCTGGAAACAGATACAGCCAGACAGGTGTGTTAGTTACCTTTATAAAACATCAGAGAATGTGTTCTGTGTATAGGTTTAAATTTCCAAGCTTCTCTTTATGAGGCCTTAGTTTGCGTGGGAAAGGCATCTTTCCATTACTCTATATGCCCTAATCAGAGAAATGAAGAAAACTCTATGACACCCAGCTTTTATTATCACTGTCATCATTGTCACTCAACAGAAGAAAGGAACCACTCAGTTATATAGCATGTACTGAATATGATGTAGTATTGTATATGTTGTATAAAAATAACAGTCCCTGTTTCATGATGTTGAAGTGCTTAAGGAAGTCCCCATATTCTTTTAGCTGCTAGCAGAGGGTGATGCCATGCTTGCTTGATTTTCCTTTTACCCTGACTCTAAGATGAGTCAGGCTTTCATTTTTGTAACTAGGTTGACAAGGGTAACTCCAGCCATGATTGAACCCAGCCATGAAAGATGATTACGCGAACCAGTTTGCTACTTGGCATATTGCTATATAGTTGTGGACAGGTCAACTTAAACTTTAGTCAAATTTAGAAATAAAAAAACAAAGTCTCCAGCTATAGAGTGTTTCCATATAAAAGTTGTTGGTTCTGAGCACAGCTTTTTTTTTTTTTTTTAAGAGGAAATAATTTTAATCTGTGATTCCTGCAAGGCATACAGTTTTTAATCTTTCCTCAATTCTTGATGTTTCTTCAATTTTTGGTGTTTCTAAGGTTCGAGAAGAAACCGAAGCTCTACACTCTGCGCTCCGCAACATCGCCGAAGCAGTCATCAATGATGCTGATCATTCTGGCGAAGATGAGGAGGGTGGAGTTCCTAGACGGTCAGGATCACCAACATTCAGGGCTTCATCTGCGTCACCCACAAGATCAAGATCACCGTACGCAAGACTGAGGTCTCCACACCGTTCTCCTTCTCCCAGAGTCAGGTCTAGGTATGTGTGAGCTTTTTATCTTCTTTCATTCTGTTCATTTTCTGTTTTAAAGAAGTTGGTTTTTTTTTTTTCCATTTATTTAAATTGAGAAAAGTTTCCAACCATGATAATGATAAACATGATAATTTCCAAATCTTGGGTTTTTTTTTTGTTTTTTTTTTTCGATATTGCAGCATACGCTTTCAGGAAGCTTGCTTGCAAAGTTAGATCAAGGACTAGGTTATAGAGAATGAGTTAGTTAATATTTTATAACTCATTTGTAGACATTGAAGTATACTGGCTCCCAGAAAAGTAGCGATTAAAAAAAAAATCTTACAGATGGAGGTTAAGAAGTTACATGAGAGAAGTCTGGAAGAAGTTTGTAGAACAAAAAGGAAGAAAGCATTTTTGAAGAAGAAGCAGTTAAAAAACTATCACAAGATTATAAAGTGAAATGAAGCGGGTCAGTGACAGAGGAAGAGGTAATAGTGTCTTGAATGTACAAAATGTACTTACAAGAAAACAGCAGCAGATCTTAAAACTACTTGACAGGCATAGCATATAGACATTTATGGAGAAAACAAAAAGCAGAGGATAGAGATGTGTGAGCAAGTGAAAGGTTAAGAATATCTTACTGTTAAAATACTAAATCTTTTTTATGGAAGTAACGAGATGTAACCCGTCAGAATTTGATGGGGAAAAAAATGAAAGTGTGACTTGAATATTTACTTTTCTCGGCTAAATCGCACCATCACTTGAGAACATCAGCAGCAGTTTTGACCAAAACCCAACACAAGCGATTGCTACTAAAACCATGTGACACATCTATACTTGACTTATGTCCAGTGCAGCTAATATTTCATTGTAAACTTTGATATGGGCAGCAAAGCACAACACTTCCCAGCTATATCACACATCCACACCCTTCACCATGCTTTAACCCTGTGGTGTAGTGGGTGTTCTGGCCAAACTAACTTGGAAGACTGTGCTAACAAGATTTGGCTAAATGAGAAAACTGTGCTAACAAGATTTGGCTAAATGAGAAAACTGTGCTAACAAGATTTGGCTAAATGAGAAAACTGTGCTAACAAGATTTGGCTAAATGAGAAAACTAGTGGCATATTTAAATTTTGGTTTTTATCACAAGAAACGTAAAAAATATAGATCGTTAAAATGTACTCAGAAAGTGACATTGATTATGAACTTCAGATCCCCCGCTTTCGCGGATGCCACATTCTCAGCCGTTCAAGCAGCCCTCAATAAAAGACAGCTACAGGTTAGTGAGAGGACAGAGAGTCTGAGTATGAGAGTTTACTTTCAACCAAATCTCTGCTTGAGTTTGGCTAAGTGATTTATCTAGTGTTATAAGTTACAAGGAGATTTACAATGGTGAAATCTGTTCAGAATGAAACGCTGGAATGCACTATCCAATAAAATGAGTTCATCATTCAATGTATGCTGTCAGTTCTGATTGATCTAAAATTATTGAATTTATCTCATTTATTTAAATAACTTGTTTAGTCAGGAAAATTGCCAAAAATGTATACAAATATTTTGTTTTAACTGTTACAGCTGCTTTTATATAGTTTACTAATTATATGATTTAAATAGTGAGACAAGCAGATAATTTCATGTCAGTCATGATCAGCATCACCAGTGGAATCGGAGCAGTGTAGAATGTAAGACTTTGGTAAAGGTAAAATCCCCCATTTCCATGCCATTAAGGCATATTAGGGATACAGTGATAGGCCAGTATTTCCAACACCTTCGCACATGAAAGTGTGATGTGGTCAGTATCATACCTGGCCGCATTTATCTTCCCAGATTTCTGTTTTACCCACTTTTAGAGGCTGGGTGGACCCCTGGGTCGAAATATTGTGGTAGTACCACTGCTGGGACTTGATCCTGGTACCACTGGATTAGTAGACGGAGCACCTAACCACTCAGCCAGCTAGGCCATCAGAAAGAGAGACTTATCTCCTCTTTTATTTGGGTACAGATTTTTTATATATGAATTGAGACTTTTGCACAGTAAAGTGACAGAAGTTTTTTATTTAGGTATTACAAGTATGTTTTCATGTCTCAGTAGTTAAACATAGAGTGTTTAGTTTTTGCTAGTGGGTTTTTTGTGTGGAGTTGCTTGCAGTAATATTGCTTCCCATTCAGGTTTCTGACTTGAGGGCAAAGTTAAACAGCAGCCGTGACAATAGTATGTCACTGAAGAAAACTCTGGAAAATGCCAACAACGAGAAGAAGAGAATGGAACTTGTGATTTTGAATCTTAAGGAGGATCTAGAGGCAGTGTAAGTGATTGAAGTTTTCCTGTTTTCAGAGAGCTTTTCACACTCATCAAGGGATGTTATGCCCACTAAACTGGCTTCTTTTAATGATGTCCTCTTTAGAGTTTCACGTGGAAAACCTCTTTTTTTTTTCGGCCTGTTGTGTTCCACTTGATAGCTTGTTTTGGGATTCTCTGACTATTTCTTCTCATCACGTGGGCAACATATGTCCATCTTTTTCTGATCACCCATGAGACAGGTGGTTGTTTGCTCATCTGTTTTATCTCTGCATTGTTCTTGAATTCATTCCACTTTATACCGAGTATTTTTGTTAGGCATTTGTTTTCAGAAGAAAATTTTGATTTTGTTTTCTATTTGTTTAGTTGTTTTCCAGCTTTCACATGCATAGATGAGGGTGGATATTACATTAGAATTGAATAATCTTAACTTTGTTTTTGTGCTTATAACTTTTGAATGCCGTATGTTCTCAAGATTCTTAAAGGTAAATGCTATTTTTGTAATTCTAACTTCCTTTCTGGTGTCACCATCCTGGTCTATGTAGCTGCTGAGGTATGCAAATTGGTCTACTTCTTCAACAGCTGTTTGAGAAGTTTCATTATTTTTGTTTTTTCCTTGTTAATTTCAAGTCCTATTTTCCCAGTCAGTGAAGACAGGGTATCTGTTTTTTCGTGTATTAAATTCACATTGTCACTAATAAGAGTTATTTCATCAGCAAAATCAAGATCTTCTCTTTGGGTCTCATGTACCCAGTCAATGCCCGTTTTACATGTGCAGCATTTTTTTCATTATGAAGTCTATGGGAATTCCAAAAAGCAAGGGAGATAATATGCATCCTTGTTTCAAAGTCTATGAAGTTCAGAATTAATGGTTTTTGCTTTTCGATGTTCTTCAAGTATTATTCTTAGAGTAAAGATCTGGTCGAGACAGCTTCTCCCTTTCTGAAATTCTGCTTGTTCTTCTCTCATTGCAGTATCCACTATATCTTTAATTCTATTCAGAATAACTTTGAAAAATACTTTTGATACACTTGATGGTAAGGTTACTCCTCTCCAGTCATTGCAGTCGCCAAGGTTGCCTTTTTTTGGATACACATATATGTACATATATATATATATATATACTTACTCATATACATATATACATAAATATATACATATAAATACATACTTACTCATATACATATATATACATATATATATATACATACACATATGTACATCTTACATCCTTCCCGTGCTGTTAAACATTACATAGTACTCACATGGTAGTTTGCCAAGTTTTCCTGCTTTTTGCAAGCTTTTCAACCTCATCAAGGGATTTTATGCCTACTAATGTGTAAAAAAGATAAATTTCCCATTTCCATGCCATCAAGGCATATTGGGGAATACAGTGTTAGGCCCATATTTTCCATGATCTTCAGCACATGAAAGTGTGATGTGGTCAATATCATGCCTGGCCACTTTACCTTCCCAGATTTCTCTGGTACCCCGGGGCCTTTTTGGTGTGTACCAGAAAAAATCCCACTGCTGGGACTGAACCTAGTAGCACTGGATTAGCAAACCGAGCGCCTAACCACTCGGCTAACGACTCCGGCTACTAATTTGTAGTATGCCAAATTATGTCAAATTAGGCATAAAATCCCTTGATAAGATTGAAAATCTGGAAAGAAAACAAATGAGTGATGGAACAACTGAAATTAAAAACAAGAAATAGTAAAATAATATAAAAGGTAAAATATTTTTAGCATGTTAAGAAGCATAAGAATAAACATTCATTCATTCATTTGCATGTCCCTTGTGGAACTTTGCCTCCCTAACAGCACTCCTGTAGGCCTCTCGGTTGTAAGCAAGATGCCCTGCTGCTGATGCATCCATTTGCAGATCATCAACAATATCTTGCAGCCATCTTCGCCTTGGTCTTCCTCTCTTTCTTTTTCCCCATTATGTACTCTTCCAAGACTGTCTTCTATAGATTATCATGTTTAATGTGTCAAAAATATTTAAGTATATATAAGAGTAAACAGGAAACCATATTAATGGTAATATCCAGGGGAAAATAAAAAAATGACAGTGTAACAGAAGAGCAAACAAAATAGCGATAGGACAAAAGACATTATCAAGTCTCAGCCTGGCCAAGACAAAAAACATTATCAGGTCTCAGCCTGGCCAAGACAAAAGACATTATCAGGTCTCAGCCTGGCCAAGACAAAAAACATTATCAGGTCTCAGCCTGGCCAAGACAAAAGACATTATCAGGTCTCAGCCTGGCCAAGACAAAAGACATTATCAGGTCTCAGCCTGGCCAAGACAAAAGACATTATCAGGTCTCAGCCTGGCCAAGACAAAAGACATTATCAGGTCTCAGCCTGGCCAAGACAAAAGACTGTATCAGGTCTCAGCCTGGCCAAGACAAAAGACATTATCAGGGCTCAGCCTGGCCAAGACAAAAGACTGTATCAGGTCTCAGCCTGGCCAAGACAAAAGACTGTATCAGGTCTCAGCCTGGCCAAGACAAAAGACTGTATCAGGTCTCAGCCTGGCCAAGACAAAAGACATTATCAGGTCTCAGCCTGGCCAAGACAAAAGACTGTATCAGGTCTCAGCCTGGCCAAGACAAAAGACATTATCAGGTCTCAGCCTGGCCAAGACAAAAGACTGTATCAGGTCTCAGCCTGGCCAAGACAAAAGACATTATCAGGTCTCAGCCTGGCCAAGACAAAAGACTGTATCAGGTCTCAGCCTGGCCAAGACAAAAGACTGTATCAGGTCTCAGCCTGGCCAAGACAAAAGACTGTATCAGGTCTCAGCCTGGCCAAGACAAAAGACATTATCAGGTCTCAGCCTGGCCAAGACAAAAGACTGTATCAGGTCTCAGCCTGGCCAAGACAAAAGACATTATCAGGTCTCAGCCTGGCCAAGACAAAAGACTGTATCAGGTCTCAGCCTGGCCAAGACAAAAGACATTATCAGGTCTCAGCCTGGCCAAGACAAAAGACTGTATCAGGTCTCAGCCTGGCCAAGACAAAAGACATTATCAGGTCTCAGCCTGGCCAAGACAAAAGACTGTATCAGGTCTCAGCCTGGCCAAGACAAAAGACATTATCAGGTCTCAGCCTGGCCAAGACAAAAGACTGTATCAGGTCTCAGCCTGGCCAAGACAAAAGACTGTATCAGGGCTCACTCTGGCCAGGACAAAAGACTGTATCAGGGCTCACTCTGGCCAGGACAAAAGACTGTATCAGGTCTCAGCCTGGCCAAGACAAAAGACTGTATCAGGGGTCACCCTGGGCAGAACAAAAGACAGTATCAGGGCTCACTCTGGCCAGGACAAAAGACAGTATCAGGGGTCAGCCCGGCCAGGACAAAAGACGGTATCTGGGGGTCACCCTGGCCAGGACAAAAGACAGTATCAGGGGTCACCCTGGCCAGGACAAAAGACAGTATCAGGAGTCACCCTGGCCAGGACAAAAGACAGTATCAGGAGTCACCTTGGCCAGGACAAAAGACAGTATCAGGACTCACCCTGGCCAGGACAAAAGCAAGCTGAAGGTCATTTCAACCAAACTTCCCATGAAAATGGTAAAGAGTAATGAGTCTTGTTTTATTTTTTAAGTATGTTTGTGTGTGATACATTTCTGTTCTTCTACTTTTTAGGCCCAAATATAGATAAAATTAGTTTTGTTGGTGTGTTATGTTTATGTGTTTTATTGATGCAACATATCTGTCTGATTTGTTGGTGTTTTATGTCTGGTTTTTAGGTATATTATGTCTGTTTTTCTGGTATATTATATCTGTTTTGTTTTGTTAATTCATCATATCTATTTGCTTTGGTGGTGCTTAATGTCTGCTTTGTTGATGCATAAAGGTAACATATAAAATGGATAGATATGCTGCATCAACAAAACAAAAAAACATGTATGTTTGATTTGTTGATGCAGCATATCTATTTTTATATCAGATTTGGCCTTATATTTTTTATTGGTGCTTGATGACCTTTTGTTTTGCCAGTGCATTGTGTATGTTTTATTGCTATATTATGTGTGTTTGTTTTGTTGATTTGTCATTTCTATCTGTTGTATTGGTTTACAATGGGAAGTAGGGTTGAACTGTTTCTGAACATGTTGTTTCGTTGTCTGTAATGTACCGAGGTTAGTTTTTTTTTCTTTTCTGTCTTTGTTTCATAGACGGAGGGAGAAGGATGACTCATCACGTGACAGAGACCGAATCAAGAATGTTCTAAACCAAACGGGGTCAGAAAAGACACAGCTGGAACGTGTTCGAGCTGAACTGAACACGCAGATTGAAAGTCTGCAAAAGGAGAATGAGAGACTGAAATCTGCAAATGGAGATCTTCAGAGAGTGAGAGATAACCTAGAGGATGAGAAAGATGATATCATTAAAGACAAGGAACGGCAAGTGAAGGAGAATGAAAGATGGTAGGTTTTTTTTTTTAAAAAATTTCCAAAATAGATGCTGTTAACAGTCCTTTACAGTGTGTGTGTGCACATGTGCTTGTTTGTTTGTTTTTATATATACATTCCTACCTGGAAAGGAAAGAGCATTACAGATTTGTTATATCTCCCTGAAACTGTGAGCAAGATGTTCTTTGCAGCTGGTACAGGGAAGGAGACAAAAACATCGTGTCAAATGGGGAGTGAGATGGTGTAGTTATTCTTGCAGACCTGGGGTTTAGCTAAAAAAAAACAGAGAGGTGCTGGCTTCTGTAGCAGACTCGACTCCACCACCATGGAGACTAGTGATATAAGCCCTGTTAGCCAGACTAAACTTGGTAATGGGGGGTACTAACAGAGAGATAGGACAGGGTCTTGATTGGCTGTGATTAACAGCCCTGGTGCAAGCAGTCATCTGTGAGTTGTTAACCACTGCATCTTCCCCCCTCCAAAAAAAAACAAAAAAACACACACATGTGCATACATTTATGTATAAAGATTGCCATTAAATGTATTTTATTTCTTCCTAGCTAACTGTTTTCCACACTTTATGTGAAAGAACATGTGTGAATAATTCTAACTCATGTTGACATTTCTGTGATGAAACAAAAATAGTTGATCTTCAGGTTACGAACTGGACACCGTAGACTCAAAGCTCATCTCCGCAAGATAAAGGCTGTGCCAGTTGCCCAGTGCATGTAAAGATTCCTGAACACATAATACAGACCTGCACCATATACAGAGACCCCAGAACTCAGGTATGGCCCTGAGAGATGAACACAGAGGAGAAACTCTGGGGTTACTAGGAGATCTCCTGCTGACAGCAGGATTCATGGAAGCAACTGATTCCCTGTTTAGAAAGCTGATCATACAAAATTGAATGCAGAAGAAAAATAAGAAGAAACAAAAATCGAAAAGAAAAATGCTCTATGACTGTCAGATACAAACAGCAAGCCAGAGGGGGTGTCTTTTTTTTTTATATGAATGTTTTTTTGCCTTGTATCATAGTTTATGTTACAGATTATGTTGATTTTGAAAATATTGTACTCAAAATGTAGACAAACATCTTTCCTTAAAGCAGGTACTGAATTACCTCACTGAAATCCTTGTTTTATTAACACCAGTCAAAGAGTCATTGAACAGCTGGAACAGAAGCAGTCATCAGTTCGAGAAGAGCTTGTTGCAACCAAAGAAACTCTTAACAGAGCTCTTCTGGATAAAGAAGTTTTGGATGGTCGAAACAAGGAACTGGGTAAGTTTTGCTACATGAAGCTTCATTTAAGGCTGTGAAGTGGACATGCAGAACCTTTATCTACAACTCCATCTTTTCTACTTTTTCACTGTCCAACTGTGGCTGTGACACCAACTCTACTTCCCTGGCTTCATCATTATTATCAGCAAACAAATCTGCCCCACATTTATGGGTACTGTTTTTATGTGTGTTATATTTTGTGAGGTTTTTTTTAGTTTTCATCATTCATATTCATCAAATGTTTATAGTGTGCCTAAAATTCTTTAGCCAGGCTTGGCCTTTTTCAGAGTGAATGCAAAAAAAGAGAATTTTTTTTAGCAGATATAACTGCTTAATGGTGGTGAAGAGTAATAAACAGACATTTACTATACATATTTCTTAATGTAATTGTGAGGAAAAAAAGGGAGTTTATCATCTTGGCTATTTTCTGATATTAATAAACTTTGCAGGACACACAACTTTCATTATAAATCTTTAGTACTAGTCAGTCTTTGTTTATTATTTTTAATTTTAATCTTGGAGCATTTTCAGATGTCAGCTCTTAAGTGTTTGAAGAATGTAATGGTTGATTTGAAGTTGTTGACATTGGCAACTAGCAGTTCCTAACTTGGTTATCTGCTATAGCAGCATGCATTTTCTTTGTCTTTTGTAAGACAGCTGATACTGAGATGTCATTATTTCAGTAGTTGCAGAAGCACACATTAGAATTAGTTTTGTTTTTTTCTAGTTTGTATGTTCTAGTGTGTTCACAAGTCTAGAGATTATCACATGTAGTATTTTTGTTGAGCTGAGGCTTTTGTTTAGTTACTTGTTTGTGTAGTTTTGTGGTGTAAAGTTTATTGTATAAGACCAGTTGCTTATAATAAGTATGTCACAATAAGATGAAACTTTTCCTTATCTCTGTCCAGGTGATACATTGTCCAGGTCACAGACTCAGAAAGCTGAGCTTGAGATGGAGATTAACCAGCTGAGAAGAGAGGAAGCATCTCTGAGGGATGCCTTGCTTAAGTTGCAGGCACTTAATGAGGGGCTGGGCCAGGACAAGATTGAACTTAACAAGTTCATCCTGCAAGTATGTATGCTAAATGTTTGGACAAATGCATATAAGAAGTGGAACTAGTGAATCAAGCTAGAAGAGCATGTAAGTGGAGCTAGTGAATCAAGCTAGAAAAGCATGTAAGTGGAGCTAGTGAATCAGGCTAGAAAAGCATATAAATGGAGGTAGTGAATCAAGCTAGAAAAGCATATAAATGGAGCTAGTGAATCAAGCTAGAAAAGCATATAAGTGGAGGTAGTGAATCAAGCTAGAAAAGCATATAAGTGGAGGTAGTGAATCAAGCTAGAAAAGCATATAAGTGGAGGTAGTGAATCAAGCTAGAAAAGCATATAAATGGAGCTAGTGAATCAAGCTAGAAAAGCATATAAATGGAGCTAGTGAATCAAGCTAGAAAAGCATATAAGTGGAGCTAGTGAATCAAGCTAAAAAAGCGTATAAGTGGAGCTAGTGAATCAAGCTAAAAAGATTTAAAGGATTATATGTAATTCAATATTTTATTTTCATAAAATGTGATGGAAATGATACTTCTGAATCATTTCACAGTTGGAAGCCGAGAAGGCCTCTTTGTGTGGAGAAAAATCAGCTCTTGAACAAGAAAAGTCTGGAATCAGAGAAGAGCTAGTGAGGGTGGAACAGGAAAAAATGGATCTGGATACAGAGAAGCATGGTGGGTGAAGTTGAGTCATTATGCCAAACCTTTGACTGCAACACTGTCTTCCATTTCCTCTGCTGTCTGTCTTCAACTCTGTCATAAATGTTACTTTTCTGTTGATTCTCATTGTAAGAAAGATTGCTTTTAACTCTGTGATTCTTGATTTTTTTTTACTGTCTGGCTTCAACTGCTTCATAATGGTGCATATTTACAGACTTCACTTCCACTCAAAAATGGCCTCTGTCTTCACATCTTTTACATCACAGTACTGGTTTACTCACACGAACATTTTCTTATTTTTTTAGTAAAGTTTAAATGTGCAGTCCACATTATACCTATACTTTTTTTTTCTTTATTTTTTGTATACATTGCTTTTTACATGCACATTTTTTATTATTATTATTATTATTGCTACATATCAAACATCTCATGTGCATTATTTCTTATGATATTATGCCATCTGTATGATATTTCACAGCTTTCTGTGTAAATCATTTTGTATGAAACATCCCTTCATTGACTGTTACAATAAACACTTAATAGTTCAAATTTTTTTTCTTATTTTAATCATTGTTTCATAATTTGATGCTCAGATATATTCAGTTTAAGTCAGACTGTCAGAAAACTTGTGCCTAGCTGCATTTGTGCCAGTTTTATTGTGTTTTCCTCTGTATTAATTTCTCTGTGTGTGGGTGTGGGTGAGGTGTGGGTGTGGGAGTGAGGGTTGGGAGAGAATGGTAAAGTACGGTTATTCAAGTGTGGATGAGGTAGGAGCAGGGGAAATCACCCAACATAAATGTATGTATAGGGACATGAATATAAAGTTACACTAACAGTAAGCTGAGACATTTCATTAAAAAAAAAAAAAATGTTTTTTGTGTTTGTTTTTTTTTTTGCAAGGCCTGAACCATACCCTGGAGCTGTCTGAGCTGACAAGACAGCAGCTAGAGGAAGAGATTGGTGGGCTAACAAAAGACAAGCAAGAAGTCATTGCCCAGCTCAATGTTGTGAGTCACTTTCTCTCATACTGCACACATTGTTGCAATAATGAGTTGCTAGTGTAATACATTTCAAGATATTTTTTTCTTGCACTGAAGATGTAACACAGGAATCGCCTCAAACAGAAATGGTAGTGCTGAGATAAAGGCGGTAACAGAAGGGTGATATGAGAACCAGTGAGTGGCCAAAATTGGCAGTGACAAAGACAGCAGAAAAAAAGCAGGAAGTCCTGGGGTCAGAATGATTGAAAGGAGAAATCTCGGCGAAATACAGCTTATGATGTATTACTTTGTGCTCTCAGCCATAATTTTATAAGAAATAATAATATTTGTCGTCGTGGCAATTTTTAATGTGATCAGTATAACTGTTTTCATCAGGACTGATAGTGTGTTTATTTGTATGTTTTTCATGATTGTAAATATGTGAAACTTGGGCAGTCAGTGAAAGGATGACAAAGAAAGTAGAAGGAAAATAGATGGTGGTTTTGGAGGAAGATGCAACAAACATCCTAGACAGACAGAACAGCAAAAGAAGAGGCCCTCAGAAGAGTTTCAGAACAAGGAAAACTAATTAAAATGATAAGAAAAAGACTCAAAATTTCTTGAACATGTCATGAGAAGACAAAAGTTTGAGAACTTAGCAGTGACTGGACACTTCTAGAGAAAGAAGGAAGAGAAAAAGGCCAGAAGAAAAATATCTCAGGACTGACCAAGTGACATGAAAAAAGAAAAATATCTCAAGACTGACCAATTGACATGAAAAAAGAAAAATATCCCAGGACTGATGAAATGACATGAAAAGAGCAAAATATCTCGGGACTGACCAAGTTACAAGAAAAAAAAATATCTCAGGACTAACCAAGTTACAAGAAAAAATAAAAAATATCTCAGGACTGACCAAGTTACAAGAAAAAAAGGAAAATATCTCAGGACTGACCAAGTTACAAGAAAAAAAGGAAAATATCTCAGGACTGACCAAGTTACAAGAAAAAAGAAAAAAATTTCTCAGGACTGATGAAGTGACATGAAAAAAGCAAAATATCTCAGGACTGACTAAGTTACAAGAAAAAAGCAAAATATCTCAGGACTGACTAAGTTACAAGAAAAAAGCAAAATATCTCAGGATTGATAAAGTTACAAGAAAAAAGCAAAATATCTCAGGACTGATGAAGTGACATGAAAAAAGCAAAATATCTCAAGACTGACTAAGTTACAAGAAAAAAGCAAAATATCTCAGGACTGACTAAGTTACAAGAAAAAAGCAAAATATCTCAGGACTAAGTTACAAGAAAAAAGCAAAATATCTCAGGATTGACAAAGTTACAAGAAAAAAGAAAAATATCTCAGGACTGACTAAGTTACAAGAAAAAAACAAAATATCTCAGGACTGACTAAGTTACAAGAAAAAAGAAAAATATCGCAGGACTGACCTAATGACAAGAAAAAAAAACAAAATATCTGAGTTAACTGGAAACACCAAGGACACACAAGACAAAGAAGCATGATTGGCAGTGCTATCTGGCATGGCACATAATAATTTTTTTTTAAAGTGATGAAAAATAAAGGAACCAAACAATTAAACTGTTTTGGTCATTTCAGGAGGCAAAATCCTGTAACAAAAAATGTGCTTGAGGGATATGGATGGATAAATGATGTCAGGAGATAGATGGAAATCAACTAGGTCTTGTGCATTATGAAAGAGAGGAGTGGAAAAGTAGGAAATCCAAAGCATTTAACTTTCCCTTTTGGAAATTGCACAAGATGATGATAACATGGTTCTGGCCAAAACTTTTATTGCTACTGATAGTTACAGTTATTCAATTCAAATGTAATATCCACCTTCATTGATGCATGTGAAAGCTGGAAAACAACTAAAGAAATAGACAAGAAATTTGACTCTTTTGAAAACAAATGCCTAAGGAAAATACTCAGTATAAAGTGGAATGAATTCAAGAACAAAGCAGAGATAAGACAGATGAGCAAACAACCACCTGTCTCATGGGTGATCAGAAAAAGAAGATGGACATATGTCGGCCACATGAAGAGAAAAAACAGTTAGATAATCCCAAAACAAGTTATCAAGTGGAACACAGCAGGCTGAAGAAAAAGAGGCAGACCACGTGAAACTCTAAAGAGGACATTGTTAAGAGAGGCCAGTTTAGTGGGCATAACATCCCTTGATGAGGTTGAAAAGCTCGCTGAAAACAGGAAAACTTGGCAAACTACAATGCGAGCCCTGTGTGACATTTAACGGCGTGGGAAAGATGTAAGATGTAAGAAGATAATTACAAGATCTCTTATATCTAGATAATAGTTGGCATACTGATTGCTACAATGTTAATTTGACCAGTGTGTGTGAATTCATTCACCTCTTCAGCTGTCCAGGCAAAAGCATGCTCTCTCTGAGGAGCTTCTATTGTCCAGAAGAGAGTTGGAGAGACTACAGCTAAGTTTAGAGAGACTGGTTAAAGAGAAAGAGATTCTGACACAGGATAAAGGAGAACTGGTGGTCCAGGTAAATGTTTCATTTGTCATCAAGACATCTCAGTTTATATTATCACACTCAGTATATTTGACAGGTAAGGGATGCTTTCTGTTTGTGGATATCTATTTCTTCTGGTACAACTGAATAATGTTAATTTTGTTTTTTTTGTTTTTGTTTTTATCTTTTTCTTATCTCCCTGGTAATGTAAAATGTTGCTGTTTGCAGCTAGTAGGATGTTAAAATACAGGGATGGTCTTAGAGTAGGAGTGAATTATTTTACCTTGCTTGAAGACCTGACAGGTGGGCTCTTTGCCAGACTTCACTTTTCTGTGTATTGGCATACCCTGCACTGTTGTCAGCCTGGAAGTGCACATCAGCCTATTACTTGAAGCATCAATAAGAGATAGGATAGACCAACGCTGGTTTTTACTTCCTGACCCTGATAGTCTTGCAGTTATTCTAGCACAGAAAAATATTTTAATTGTTCTCATTCATTTATCTTCCTTTTTTTGTAATCTTCGTACATTAGTTAAGAAGTTAGCAGTACCCCTGCTAACCTAAGCAGAGCAATGAATAAAGAATTTATGAAACAGGCTTCCAAAACTGAGTTAAATTGAACATTTGTGAATGATTTAAAACACTATTGTTTATTGAATTGTAATTCTGGTGACACAGATTTGCAGTGTTAATGTTCCGTTTGATGTGATGTACAGGTGACTGCATGTGAAAGGGAAAATCGCCAGCAGGGAGAGATTATCTCGGCATATGCAGCAGATAAAGATAACCTGGAGACTGCCCTCTGTGAAGCTCAGCAGCAGATTAGGGAGCTGGAGGTCAGGAGATCCCAGCTGGAAGGAGAGAACCAGGAGCTGGTTGTTAAGAAGGAGAACCTGCAGTGTAAGCCAAGAGTTTTTTTTAAAATACTTGTATGTTTCTGTTTTGATAGCCCTAGCATTAATCCTTACTAAAGGAGTAAGAGAAAGAAGTCACCCTAAATATGATACATCACTCTTTAGTCTGGTGACAGGTGAAGAAAAATATGGGCATAAACTTTATATTCCCTTTAAACCTGAACAGTAAGGGAAAAAAAATAAAGGCATTAATACCGTATCCCCATTATACCTAGATTGTATAATGCAGGTGGAGGAAAATATAGTCCTAACACTATATTACCATATCTCCTTTATACTTGAATTGTACAGAAAAGGTGAAGTAATGACACTATTTTCCATGTATGGGAAAAAGAGCCACATTTACCTTCTTTTTTTTTTTTTTTTTGTGGCAGCCTTTCTCGGTCATCTTTCACAAGCAAAACACGCAGGAGTTATTAGAGTAAGCATGAATCGCAAAACAAGAGTGGTATGACCAACACTGATGGTATTAATGCAATAAATCATTTTACTGTCTTGTTATAAGGCAGTGGTTGGTAACCTTCCTATCAAAAATGTGAAAATCGAAAGGAGCATAACCAGTGTGTGGTTTTTTTTTTTTATAGGACTGACATGGTCAACAACTTTTTTGCTATAAAAGGGATAGATGCCATCTGTGTGATTGGCCAGGAGGCCACATTCATATTTATAGCTAATAAATGAATGTGATAATAATAATATATAATAAAACTATGAGTAATAGCTGTTTCAGTTAAGTTATTTTATGTAATAAATACACCGTAATTAGTATGATGCAACCCTTAGTCTTCAGGTTGCCAGCCTGTATAAGGTAAAGCTTTCTCCACTATTTCTATTGTTATATACCTGTACCATGACATTGTGCGTAAAACGGTGCATCTTACATTACTTTTAGGATAAATATTTTGTTGCTTCTCACACACAGCTGAAATTACCCGGCTTGAACAGGAGAAGAATGCTGACTTTGAAAGATTTGAGCGTACCAAAGACGGTCTGAACCAAAAATATCAGCAGCTGACAAGAGAATCACAGATGGCACTGACAAAAGAGAGACAAGCTCATGAGGAGGATGTAGAGAGGCTGTCAAGAGAAAGGGTCAGTACTCTGAAAAGTTAAAGACCTGAAGATATATTATTAGTGTCACAGTATAATAGGTCAGGCTTTGCCTGTTGCCTGATGACAGCAAATGGTGTCACCTGTAGCTGTAATACCCACTACAGTTTGACTGCTATATCTACTGTCTTATGACTGTCATACCCACTGCCTTGTGACTGTCAAACCCCGTCTTGTGACTGTCATACCCCTGCCATTGTGACTGTCATACCCCTGCCTTGTGACTGTCATACCCCTTCTTTGTGACTCATACCTTTTCCTTATGACTGCCATACCCTTTCATTATGACTGTCATACCCCATGCTGTGACTGTCATACCCCATCCTGTGACTCTCATACCCCATTCTGTGACTGCCATACCCTTGTGACTGCCATACCCCATCTTGTGACTGTCATACCTCATCTTGTGACTGTCATACCCCATCTTGTGACTGTCATACCTCTGTCTTGTAACTATCATACCCTCTACCAACTGCATTGTGATAGCCATACCACTGTCTTGTCATTATCATACTCCCTGTCTTGTGACTCATACCCCTGTCTTGTCATTATCATACTCCCTGTCTTGTGACTCATACCCCTGTCTTGTCATTATCATACCCCTGCCTTGTGACTGTCATACCTGCTGCCAGTGGTTGTCATAACCACTGTCTATGATTATAATTTTAGCCAGGCCAGCGCATATACCTCAGGGTGTCATAATTTGGGCAGTCATAGGGTTTACATGTTCATTCAGCACTCACAGTAGATTTTTATAGGTTGCTTCTTGTTGCATACTACAATCACCATGAAGATGTTTCTTATAACATTTTAACTAAAAATGGCTCAGTAATTGAAGTAACATACACTTTTGAATTTTATAGTATTTGATACAGCTCAATAGCAGTATGGCTTATAAATGCAGGATACAATGTTACAAAAGAGAAAGATGATAAGCAGAATGTTATAATACTGATCTTTGTCATCTTCATTGTTTTTTTAAAGAGATTTTATTCATATTATTGACAACTAAACATTGATCTTGCGTGCTAGTGTTAAGAACAGGTTAGAGAGGTATGTATCTTATTACTATGTGTTAACTCTTCATGCCATGTTTCTAACAACTGACCTGTGGAATCACAGCTTCATTTTCTTGTTTGTATTTATATGTTACATCTTCTGTGCTTTCTGATTCCTATATGAAATCTGTGAAAGATAATTTAAAATCATGAACTGATAATGAACTTAAATAATTTTTTTATTACCTTTAATGCAGAGCTCAGATAAGAATAGAATTTGTTTTTAGCCAAGCCACTTATCTGGCAAAACATGATATAGAAATGAACGCCAGATCTGGTTTGTCTAATAAATATTTATCCTGGGATAGTAAAGGATTAACGTACAGTTTTTTTCATGTCTGCAAGAATCCTTCATATTAGTTTACAGTTATGTTCTTTCCTTGTTTGTTTTACTAACTTAAGTTATATTGAAATAGGATACTCAACGAGCTGATTTTGACAGTGAAAGAGAGCAGCTAATCCACCAGCACAGTGTGGAGAAAGAAGATTTGACTAATGCGCTGGAACAACAGAAAGAAGAACTTTTACAAGAGATTGCCAGTCTGCAGAGAGACAGAGATGAGGCTTTGCTGATTGCTGAGAATGATAAGCAGCAGGTTTGCCACAGTTCACAAAATATCCATAATTACTGGAACCTTCCTCTGTTGTTTCTGTCTAGGAGGAGGTGTGCTCTGGAAAGCAAGACCAAGACCAATACTTATGTTTTTTTCTTCTTGGTGTTCCTTTCCTAGTGTGGAGTGTATGGACAAGAGATAGTTTATTATTTATTTACGTATTCATTTGATTGCTTCTTCATGCTTATCAAGCTCATTAACAAATGCTGAATGAGTGAAAGCTGTATGATGTTAGATGTGCCTGTGCGCCCAATTCTTAACCCTTTGAAAATAAAATATGTTCGTTCATTCTTACACTCTTATTTTCTTTTGCCTAATGCGGGTGCTTCTTCTCACCCCTCCTAGGCTAATGGCAGTTCCCAGGATGTGGGGTCTATGTTCTCTACCTTCATTTGTTTGTATATGTTGACCAGAGATTTGGGCATCCAGCTGTAATTTTGCCAGATGTTAATTGTTCATAAAGAATATCTTTAGAGTTATATTAATCTTCCATTTGGTGGACATGATCAAGTCAGTACAGCTTGCTTCAAGCAGATCGTATAGTTTTGAGGGTGTGCATGCGACAGTACTTCTGAATTTTACACTGGGTTATTTGATTAGGTGTAGAGAAACAGCTGGTTTCTCTGCAAGTTTCATCTTGCAGAAGACAGGAAAAATTGGCGAACTACTTTGCGAGCCCTATGTGACGTTTAACGGCACGGGAAGGATATAAGATAAGATATAAGAGAAACAGTGGAACAGATTTAAGAATAACACAGGGATAAGACAGATGAGCAAACAACAACCTGTCTCATGAGCGATCAGAAAAAGAAGATGGACATATGTAGGCCATGTGATGAGAAGAAACAATCAGAGAATACCAAAACAAGCTGTCAAGTGGAGCACAACAGGCTGAAGAAAAAAGAGGTCAGCTATGTGAAACTCTAAAGAGGACATTGTTAAGAGAAGCTAGTTTAGTGGGCATAACACCCCTTGATGAAGTTGAAAAGCTCGCACAAAACAGGAAATCTTGGCAAACAACTATGCAAACCCTATGTTATGTTTAACAGCACGAGAAGGATGTAAGAGAAACAGCATTATGTTTTTTAACATTTTGCTAGTTGCTGCAAGAGTACATTTTAATAATTTGTAATGTGTATGATTTATCACATGCTGTCTACAACATAATATGTAATAGGCGATGTGTAATCACTACTATAACTGTCTTAATCATTTCTGCATTGAAAGCATATAAAAAATATAAACATTTTCCACCCCTAATTTATCCATATATTCTCACAGATTATCTCTCTGATTGAACAAGAAAAAGCAACTCTGCAGGAGAAAAATGCAGTTCTTGTGAATGATCTCACTCAGGCAAACAGTGAGTTTGAGTGCTTGAAGCGTGAAGCCCAGGGCCAGCATGAACAGAACAGAGCCATCATCATCTCTCTTCAGGGTGAACTTAAGAACTTTAGAGCACAGTTTGAGGAAACCATGTAAGAAGTTATTTTTGGACAGGATCAGTAATGTTTAATGAACGCAGACATTAAGCTCCCTTTTGAGAGCTACCAGGAAACCACATAAGAAGTTATTTTCTTCAGTTTGGGTTAATAGTGTTTAATGAACATTGATATGCTGTCTTTTTGAGGGGTGTAGTTGTTCTTCTGATACTTCTGTAAGCTCTTGTTCTCTGTAACAAACATTGTGATGATGCTGGACACAGGCATTATGTCTTGTAGGAAGTGAGTTATGGTGGGTTACTTGAAGAACCAGATGAGACTTAAGAACAAGCTTCTTGGCAAACCCCACCTTCTTTAATGGAGCCCTATCCTTTTAACCAGGAGCACCATGAAGGAATAGAACAGGGTCTTGATCAGCTCACCAAAAACTGCCAGCTGTACCATCTCTGCTCCTGGCTTAGAAATTAAGATGTCTTTCTCATAGTGAAAGATTTTGGGTTATAGTTTAACTGATGGTTAGGGGTATTTTTTTTTCACTACAATGCCATCAGTCCATTATTTTTTTTGGTATTGGCCCCATGTTGTAATTCAGTCTACTGGATACAAAGCTTCAAGCAACTAAAAATGAAGACATCTTCCTATAAGGTTATGCATATCAGGGTTAGTTTACTTGCATCTGTGAGTATGTTCTTCGTGTAGACTGTATTTTGCTGGCCATTGACCTCTTTACATCATGTTGTCTAGTCTGGATCCTTGTTTCAGTGAGTGTGGTGTGTAAAATTTCAGTGATATCCTTATCCTGGGGACTGTTATCTCATCTGCCATCCTTTCCTCATTTTCCAGGAACTTTACTCTCCATTATTGCTTTCTCCTGTACACCAAATTGTTTAACATGATTAGAAAAAAAAAAAGCTTTCAGTCAATAATAATCAGTATTTCAAAATTTCTGTCATTCATGTGAAAATTAATCTGTATATATGCAAGCATAAGCAAGAATTCATAAGGACAAATGCGTAAGGAACCCCAACATTTTTTTTTCAGTGTTGATTAACTTGTGTAATGCAGAAAAGATTGAAACTTCAAATGTTCTTTGATCACGTTGAGCAAAAAGTCATTATTGTTTGTCACTGGAGGCAGGCTTGAAAATACTCTATCAGCAAGTTGGTTGTGGTTATAAGACAGAATATAGATGGCATAGCTAAAAATTCTGTATGACTCATTACTCTAACGTGAAACAGCAAAGCAAACCTAAATAGTTCTGATTGAATACGCCTTCATTATAAGTGATAAACTGCATGTGCAACCAATCAAATGCTAGATTAGCGGCAGTTCTCCCAGTACAAGGCTGTAGCTTATTATGCCAAACATAGTCACAACTTTTTACCTTCTCAGGCATATTTATAGACAGGAAACTACTGATTCACCTATTGTTGAAAGCTTTTTTTTATGTGCATGTAAATTGTGGTTTCATAGATTGAGTGTATTATATACACACTGAAAACAGAATATACAACTGTAAAGAAGGTAATGAAGAAACAAATTAATTTGACTGATTTCTTTCTTTCTTTATTTTTTTAAAAACATCAAGTCAGGATTATGTTTTATTTAATGATTTGGCAGGGAAAGCCATGAGAAGGAAGTCAAAGATCTAACAGCCCAAATTAGGGAACTTAGCAGACAGAGGGAAGCAGCGTTAAGGGAGGTTACTGAACTTAAGACTCAGCTGACACTGGTTGAAGAGACTAAGGATACAATCAGGAGAGATTTGATTGAAGCCAACAGGGCCATCAGAGAAAGTAAGCTGTTCTTGTGTAAGCAAGTAAAATAACTTGACCAGCAGGGCCATCAGAGTAAATAAGCTTTTCTTGTGTAAGCAAGTAAAATAACTTGACCAGCAGGGCCATCAGAGAAAGTAAGCTGCCCTTGTGTAAGCAAGTAAAATAACTTTTATAGCTTGTTCATTTTAAGGTTTTGGGGTCTCATCTATTAACACTTTCTGTGCCTTTGGTCATAAAAATGACGCTTCCAGTATACCCGTTGTGTACCAATGGTCATTATAATGATCATTGGTTTGTTTCAATAAAACAACCGGTATAACATTTAGATTGTACATATTTTGTCCACAATTCTGGTGACACTTTTCAAAATGGCGAAAGAGTGTCTAGTTACGAGCGATGCCGAGCGAGAAAAAGGAAGAGAAAGACCGAAATTTTTCAATTTTTGATGATGTAGATAGGGGTATGGACATGGCCTGTGGCCACCCTACTGCTCTTGAATGTATCCCAAGTAGATCTAGACATATTAGACGACGTTAGAAGTAGTTAGAAGGTTATTTCAGACATTAATTTAGCGAGAATGCAACATAGAATCAGAATATGAGATCGACAAGTAGATCTGCACATCTCAGATGGTAAGTAGTGCATATCTAGACCTAGCGGATGGTGAGCTGGGCACAATCAGTGTCTAAAAACATCACATTACTTCTTTTTTCCTAAAAAAACTCTGCATTTATGAAATTTTCATTAATTTAGTTATACTTTGAAACATAATAAGTATACGGAAGTGCATGGAAATACTGTTTTCCATTCCATTTTACAACTATACCCCCTAACCCTATCAAGACCTGCGCTTTTACTCTGGCACGTAACTGAACGTCCGTGTTTCATCCTCTGGCACGGAAAGAGTTAATGAAGTACATCTAATAAAAGTTGATTAATGGATCTCATATAATAATAGAGTTGATGATTTAATCACATTGCATAATAAAATTGATAACCTAATTACATTGTATAGAAGAATTGATGGCTTAATCACATTGTATAAAATAATTCGTGGCTTAATCACATTGTATAAAATAATTTATGGCTTAATCACATTGTATAATATAATTGATGGTTTAATAAATTGTATAATACAAATATTAACCTAATCACCTTGTATAATAGAATTGATGACCTAATCATCTTGTGTAATAAAATTGGTGACTTAACCAGCTTGTATAGTGTAATTAATGACTTAATCATCTTGATTATTATTTTATAATGGCGTCAATGACATAATCACATTATATAATAGAATTGTTCTATTTGTTACTGCACCTTCAGTCTTCAAATGTTACCTTTGTTTCATCCTCAAATGACACAGTACACTACACAGAAATGTGAATTTTTTTTTTTTTTTTAATAGGTGAAGAGGTCAAAGAGCAGATGCGACGTGATGTTATGGAGGCCAGGCGTGCTATTAGTGAGGAGGTGAGAGAGAAAGATCTAATTGGCAAGGCTGCGGATGAGCTAAGAAACAAAGTGAAGAAACTGGAGACAGATAAGAGTGAGATGAGCAGAGTGATTCAGGAAGCCAAACAGAAGATAGGAGGTGAGGATTCTGAGTTTTACATTGACTTAACTGAACAATGCCAAACAATAACACTCAAGAGTGCATGAACATTTCTGTATCATCATCATCATTTATGCCGTCTCCCCATGGAGGGTTGGCTGCAATGAATCTCCACTCTGCTCTGTTTCTTGTCTTCGTAGAGCACTCGTCCAAGCTTGTCCCTGACCATCTCTTGATGTTGTCCACCCATCTATGTCACTGTTGTCCTCTTTTTCTTTTCCCTTCAATCTTGCCCTCAAGGAGGGTCTTCAGTATAGTATTGTGCCTCTTGACATGAGGTGTCTTGTTTTTATGATTTTCAATATTTTTCTTTTCACTTCTAGTTGGTTTAGCACTTTGTAACATGTTTCTTTTCTTTTCTGTCCATGGGATATGCCATATTCTTTTATATGCCCACATTTCAAGGGCCTCAGTTTTCTTTTCTGTTGTCTTATTCAAGGTACAGGATTCTGCACCATAAAGGAATACTGAATATATGTAGCATTTTACGACACGTAATTTCAGTAGCTGTGATGTTTCTTTATATGTAAGGATCTTCTGCTGAAAGTGCCTTTTGTCGGTCCTATTCTTCTGTTAATTTCTGTTTCACATTTTTCCATCTGTTATCACATGTCACAAATACCTAAAGATTTTCACCTGTTCAAGTAATTCTTCATTTATTTTTATGTTTACTGCTGGCTTAACTTTCTTCTCTGCTGATTACCATATTTGTTTTTCTGATATTTATTTCCAGTCCATACCTTAGACTTTCATCATTTATTGGCATCACTAGGTTCTCTAGCTCTTTTTGGTTCTTTGCCGTCAGCATGATGTCATTTCCATATTGTAGGTTATTGACTGCTGTTCCATTAATGTTTAATCTGGGCATCTCACTAATTTCTTTGAATACCTTCTCTGTACAAATGTTAAACAGACATGGAGAAAGGACACATCCTTGTCTGAACCCTTTCTTTATATCCATTGGTGTTGAGTAGTTTGTGTTGGACCACACAATTGATATCTGTTTCTAATATAGCTTGCTTATTATTTTCTGTAATCAACTAATAAACTTATCATGTTTTTTTTTTAGCAGGATATGCTGTGGCATCTTTCATAGTATTTTGAAATTATGAAATTCAAATACAGAATAAAATCTTTTGATTGTAGTTATTTTATTATAATATAATGATAATTATAGACTGTAGTGCAATAATTTGTAGGCTATAAACAATAGTTCAGAGTGCTGTTGTTTATTGTGAGATAACGAGGCTGTTAGTACATTACATGCATGTTCCTGGTACTGTTTCATTAGGAAGGCCAACTAGGGGAGCAGAACAAAATGATCTCGTTATCATTGTAACTTTAACCACAATAGGAAATTACAGTTAACTTAAATATGAGCATGTAACATTTTAAAAATGCTTTTTTGTGTGTGTGTTTTCAAGTTTTGAATGAACAAAAGGCTGGAGTCCAGAAAGAGGCTGCAGAATTGCGCAACAATCTTCATGAAGTAGAAAAGGCACGGCTCGAGGCTCGCCGTGAACTGCAAGAACTGCGTAGACAGGTAAGATCATACTTGGCTGCAGGCTTTATGCTCCATATAGTCATTCTTCCTGAGGTGTCTGAAAACAGTCATGAATCACCATGATGAAGTTTCAAGAAAGACGGAAGCATTTCTCACTAAGGAACAATTTTTTATAAATAGGAAACTACGAGGCTTTTTTTACCGTACCAAAGCCTCGTAGTTTCCTATTTATAAAAAATTGTTCCTTAAAACTATACCTGAAACTAACTTCATGTAATAAGTATTCGTTCGTTTGTTATTGTTGTTCAAGTTTGCACCAGACATGGCAGGAGACCGTGTGTATGTTTGTCTAGATGGTACCTTCTAGAGAGACTGAATCTAAGCTATGGAATTTCTGTGTCACAACCTCGTTTCTTTCCGGGTGTCATGATCCTTCATGTCTGCTGAGCAGTTACTAAAGTCTGTGTCAACAAAACACCTTTTTTGGGGTGCTAGTTGGCTAAGTCGATAGTACGCTGTTCTCTCGTGGCTAGACGGCTGCTCGTCCTACCGGAGTCCGTGTTCGAATCCCAGGTAATTCTCTTGTGATTTTTCTTTCTCTCATGTCTCACTAAAGTGGTGATTTTTCTTTCTCTCACGTCTCACTAAAGTGCTTTGTCTACGATTTTTTCGAGGTCTAATCCTACAAAATTTGTTCTCTTACTTTACCATTTCTCACTAAATTCATTATAATAGTAAAAAAAAAATCATTTTCAAAATTTACAACTTAAGTTTCATTTGATCCTTTATTTATCAGATTTGTTTGAGTTTTTTAACATTTAGAGAGCTAAATAGGCCTCTGTGCAAGAATTGATTTTGCTATTAGAGCATAAAATGCTGGGAGCACCAACTTGTGTTCTCCTCAGGCAGTGGTTCTATTTCAGCACTTTTTCAGCTTTTTCTATCTCTTGATGTAGCAGACATATTTGCTTCGATGCCAAGTCTAGTCAGACACAGCCAAGACCCAGCCTCAAAGTTGTCTTCAGGAACACGTGTCACTGTTCTCTGGTGGATAAAATAGGGATTGATTGGGTTCCTGCTGTGCTGGTAGTTTATTGAAAAAGAAAATTGATGATCACATCCTGTCTTTTGTATAATTGAATAATGCTGCTTCTTCCCAAGAAGTGAGTACATCTATAATGGCCAGTTATCATTATTGCTAGTCATTAGGAACATCTCTGTCATTACCACTAGGACAGTTATCAAATAACTCAACCTCACTGAATTCAGATGTAGAGCAAGACTTTGTCTCCTCTTCCTTCCCCTGGGAACAACTGTGTTAAGATAACATAGTCTTTGTGAGACAGGGAACATAGATCTGATAGCTTAAAAACTGACCTACTTCTGTAGCACAGAAACCTGTAGCAATGAACACTAGTTGTGTTATTTTTGTAAAATGTAATGTCAGGTTGGTGGACGGATGGGGACATGGAGATCACTGGCAGGGATGAGGAAAGTCTAATGTGAAATAGTGAATCAAGGACGTGACAAGCCTATGGGTCTCTACAACAGTGGCTATTAGAATGATGTAAACAAAACAGAGCTAGCAGACTACAGGTGGTGGGGAATGGATATCATTGAAGCACTCATCGGATTCCTCATCCCAGAGTCAGAGTGTCTCTGTGGAACTGTCCCAAAGCCATTGAACTCAATGTAGAAAAGGGGCTTGTACAGCCACCAAAGGCTGGAAAACAAAGTTTTAGCCAGGCCGGCAAACACCACTGTCTTCATGGCAGTCCAAGCAAAACCACAGTTTGGCTTAGCAAGGAAAGTTGCTGAAGTCAGAGGTACCCAGTCAGAAGGTGCATCGCAAAAATGGGGTACCATGCATTATCACTAAATGCGTATGAAGAAGAAGAAGTCTCCTCTTCCTGACCTTGTAGAAGTGTTTTAAAATGTCATCATTTTGTTGCATCTTTGTTGGACACTGGGTATTGGATATATGATTATTTTTTTTTTCCTGCCATCATCTGTTTTGTTGTTCAGTAACTTATTTCTTGATATTTTTTTTACAAATAAATGACCATATATTTAAGTGCTTCTGTATTACATCTGTGCAGGTGAAAATGCTTGATGGGGAACGCAGCAAGCTTGGTAAGGAGGTCACAGAACTGCAAGTCCGTGTTGCTCGTGATGAGGAGAAAGAAGAGGAGGCTAGGAAGACCTCGTTTGACCTCAAACAAAAGGTTGTTAGTTGCTATCTCTTTTTTTCCCTTACTCATTAAGACCACTCTCATTATTAACTGGTTTCAGGTATTTTTTAATATACTTTAAATAATTATTAAGCAGGCATAGAGTAATGTGACTGTTTTCTCAGACAGTGAATTGCAGTGTTGACATATCTGTAAATAATGGGTGGCTGACCCAGGAATGTTGGGGAGACTGCTCTGGAAATAGAGAGTATCTGCAATCAGTGCATCTCCACAAGAGAACACTACACACATTGTTTTAATGCACACACACACAAAAAAAACAGTATATGTTAAATCAGTTTCATCAGAATAGGACTGTGTCTGAGTTCACATTGGGTGTCTTGTTAAAAAAAAAAAATTTATGATAGTAAACATGTGGAAAGGGTCTACACTTACTATGGCACAAAGTTAGACCTAGTCACTATTTAAGTTTACAGATATCTAATAGATGGAAATCAGCCACATACAAATGTTTACTTTATAAATGTAGTTTACTACAAGACAAATCCAAAGTCTAGAAATGTAAAGACCAATAAGCCTAGAGCAGTTGAAACAACCTGTATGTGACAAATGTCTTGATAACTGGAAAGAAAAGTTACTTTAATGAACATTTGAAGAAGATTGCTTCCACAATAGGAAATTACAGTTAACTTAAATATGAGCATGTAACACACAATAGTAAATCACAATGATTCACAACTAAAAGGTAAAGCATTTAAAATAGACTAAATCAAAAGCTTGAGGATTGGAATACTTTATTATTACAGTTTTAAAAATAATGTAGAGTTCCCTAAGAATGGTTGAAGTCATCATTGAAATCTCTAATCCACAATTAATTTCCCATAGTGATTTGTCGATTAACTCGGAATAAAACTGTCATGTCTTTAAAAGTGGACCTTCTGGCATCTGCAGGTTGTTGAAACGGAAGCATCACGTGAAGCGCTGCGCAAAGACCTGGCCAATCTTCAGCGCAAGATGGCAGAGCTCATTGATGAAGCCAGGATGAAGGAGAAAGATTACCAGTTGGCCCTTGAAGATAGTCGCAGATCTGAAAGGAAGCTTGATGAAAATCGATGTAACTTGGAGTTAGCACTTGAACATAGCAATACTGAAGCGGAGGAGCTCAGAGTAAGTGAATATATAAGTATCAGTCAGTGTAATGTGAAAATCTATTAATATCAGTCAGTTTAAAGTAAAAATCTACAAGTATCAATCAGTGTAATGTGGAAATCTATAAGTATCAATCAGTGTAATGTGGAAATCTATAAATATCAGTCAGTGTAATGTGGAAATCTACAAGTATCAGTCAGTGTAATGTAGAAATCTACAAGTATCAGTCAGTGTAATGTGAAAATCTACAAATATCAGTCAGTCTGTATAAGGAATGTAGAGATTTTCTGCATTTCTGGAAGCAACATTCAAATTTTAGCAGTCAAACCACAAGCCAGACTTGCCATACCAATGAAGTCTTTAATGAAAGTAAGTAGACTGAAAATACTGGGCAACACATCAAAGGAATTACTGACTAAACTGGTGCCAGGAATTGTGGACTTCAGTCTTGTCGTGGGTGAGAGTCATCACTTATATACAAGAGATGTAAGGGGCAGAGATGGGGAGACATCATGGCAGAAGACCTTGAAGAGCCTGGAGATCAGAAGTGGAGAAATAATGCCAGGAGTAGAGTTGAGTGGAGAAAGATTTTATTTGCAGTGATGAGCCTTGAAAGGCTTGGAATGCTGAAAAGAAAGAGAGAATTGTTATTTTGTCAGTAACTGACAGGTACATATTTGTATTAATGGCAAAGGAATAGTTTTATGATAAATTTAGTCCAAGTTGCTCTGTATGAGCTTTTTTTTTACATTAATATGCATCATGAAAACTTAATGATGTTTATTATTTAATCATGGAGGTCATAGCATTTTAATCTATAATGAGTGTGTTAATGCACATCATAAGTGATTATCTTTCAACAGCTTTGTTGATGATTTCTGTTACCATTGAAAGTGTTCAGTTTACAGACTTGAAGATTTATAGCAAAATGTTCATTACTTCGATGTCTTAAAGAAAAGTATTCTAATTGTTTAAAAATTTTCTTTTTGGAAAAAGCTGAAGCTCAGTGGAGCTGAAGGTAGAGTTAATGCACTTGAAGCCACCCTCACCCGTTTAGACAGCATTAAGCGGGAAATAGAATTCAAACTGAGCAGTATTGTGTCCACCTTGCGTCGAACAATTGGATTCCGCCTGGACACAACTCGTTCCAAGAGCCCAGTCTTACCAAGGTCACGCAGTCCATCACCGCGGCGCTCTAGAACAACATCTCCTGCTAAAGGTAGTGGCTTTGGTTGTGTATATATATATACATACATATATTCTGTACATCTTCTAGTCCTTTTGGTTGTTTTTTTTTCTCTTGAGCACATCTTGTTAAGTTTACATCTTTACTGGTCATTAGTTACTGTAATAAAAGTTAGTGAGTTCCACTATTAATTGTGATAACAAGGAAAAAAAACCCCAAAACGTGACAGTAGCTCACATTTTCAATAATACATAGAAGAAATAACAGTATTCAGCATACATGTTCAGTAATAAACAGAAGGGATAACAATACTTGACACTAATTTTCAGAAGTAAGTAGAAGAGATAACAAAATTTATCACACACTTTCATTACTGTGTAGAAGAGATAAGAAAACTTATCACATACTTTCAGTAATATTTAGAAGGGATAACAATATTTGTCACACACCATCAGCAATAAGGAGAAGGAGTAACAGTACCAAACACACATTTCCAGGTTTTGATAATGTGTATGCCACTACCACTGAGGGAAGGGGGAGTCCTATTCCCCGCACAGGGTCCCCGCTCAGGAACAGAAGTCCTTACAGGAGCCGGAGCATGAGTCCAGGACGTGTAGAGTGCGCTGACATTGACCCTGAGGCAGTCCGTGTGGCATTACGTGACTTTGTGTCCCAGCTGGCATCTGCAGAAAGAGAGCGGGTATGTTGAAGATAATTTAACCATTTAAAAAAAAAAAAAAGTACAGAATTGGTGTTTTCCAGTCATCCTTGTTCTTGGAGTTATTCTCTGCTTCCTTCCATGTGTGTCCCTTGGCTCTGAGCACTGTCATAATTTCTCTTATCCAAGTAAGACTAGGTTTGCTTCATACCAATTGCCCAGGTGAAACAAGAAACACATTCAACTCAAAGAGATTCAAGACTTTTCCCTTCTACACAAACATAATTTGTTGCTTTGGCTGATTATGCCAGTGAAGTATTGGTTGAATCATCTGTTAGAGAAGCTGTTCATTACAATGAAGCTTGGTGACTTCCACAAAACAGCTGACATTATCCTGCTTTAGAACCAACTTCTAAGACATTTTTTTTGGTTATTACAACCCTTTTGTTAAACGAATGGATAGATGTTATTTTAAAAGGGAGAGGAATTGAGCATACTGGTCTGTCTGATATTCTGCCAATCATCTCTCATCATTCACTCTCCCCAGGTATTCCATTTAATTCAAGAATACTGAATATGTCAATAAAATGTCAAATAACATAAGACAATTATCATTTCATACTTGTACATACATTCACAAATATAAAATCAGAGATCAAGTGAGTTAATTATCTTTGTTAATTTATCAGGATGATGCTCTGTCTCAAGTTCGCAGTCTTGGTACTCAGTTGAAAGATATAGAGGATGAAAGAGAGAGAGTGGAAAACAGGCTGAGAATACTGCAGAAATCATTGGGAGAAGCAGAGGAAGGTAAGACATAGGGAAGAAAGGAAGGCATGGGGAAGAATGGAAGACTTGGAGAAGAATTGGTGAGGGAATGGAAGAACACACCTTCAAGGCTTAATTTTTGCCTTCATTATCAAGCCTTCATTATGTCTTAGATTTTCTCTCTGGTCTTTAAAACATCTTCTCATGATCTGCTCTCTCATTTCCTGCATAATTAGGATGGCTTTTAAGATAAAAGTAAATGAACAAAAATAAACTAGGTAGAGAAAGGTTAAATTTCATGTGGGATGGGTGTCAAGATTTCATAAATTCTGGCATGGTGGAAACTTGAAGAGTTTAATAAACTGAGACAGACCAGAAAAAGTTAACACTTAACAGATACAAGATCATATGTTCAAGATTTAAAATAGCATTTGCAAGCTCAACTGAAAATTAAAGAAAAATAAAAGAAACGTTTTCATATGAAGTAACGTCAGTAGATCATCAGTAGACTATGTAGCATAAGTTTGACTGTGAACCAAGCTGTCCTACACTTGTAGTGACATCAGTAGATCATCAGTAGACTATCTAGCATAAGTTTGACTGTGAACCAAGCTGTCCTACACTTGTAGTGACATCAGTAGATCATCAGTAGACTATCTAGCTTAAGTTTGACTGTGAACTGAGCTGTCCTACACTTGTAGTGACATCAGTAGATCATCAGTAGACTATCTAGCTTAAGTTTGACTGTGAACTGAGCTGTCCTACACTTGTAGTGACATCAGTAGATCATCAGTAGACTATCTAGCTTAAGTTTGACTGTGAACCGAGCTGTCCTACACTTGTAGTGACATCAGTAGATCATCAGTAGACTATCTAGCTTAAGTTTGACTGTGAACTGAGCTGTCCTACACTTGTAGTGACATCAGTAGATCATCAGTAGACTATCTAGCTTAAGTTTGACTGTGAACTGAGCTGTCCTACACTTATATATTAGTGGTTACAGGAGGAAAATGATATCTGCCTGAGCATTTTTTTTTTCTTCTAAAACTTGGATAACTGATCATTTTCTTCATTTTCTGTGAACATATTTGGAAAGATGCGGTAGGTTTCAAGTTATCATTACAGTGTTATTTCACACACGTATGTTTAATGTTTTGTTTATGTATATTTATTCAATGTCACATTCACAATTTATTTCCCCTTTGAAAAGTATGAAATGGTGCAGTGTTTTTTTTTTTTTTATTGTGCCAGGTACTTCTAGTGTAGTTTCATACTTGTCTAGATCAAGTCAGTCTCAGCATACATATTTTTAGAATTTGTAATGTATGCATTATGTCCATCAACTGTTTAAAAAAATACACATAAGGAAATTGTGCAATTAAAAAATAAATACATGTAACAATTTATACATCAGTAGACTATGTAGCATAAGTTTGACTGTGAACCAAGCTGTCCTACACTTGTAGTGACATCAGTAGATCATCAGTAGACTATCTAGCATAAGTTTGACTGTGAACCAAGCTGTCCTACACTTGTAGTGACATCAGTAGATCATCAGTAGACTATCTAGCTTAAGTTTGACTGTGAACTGAGCTGTCCTACACTTGTAGTGACATCAGTAGATCATCAGTAGACTATCTAGCTTAAGTTTGACTGTGAACTGAGCTGTCCTACACTTGTAGTGACATCAGTAGATCATCAGTAGACTATCTAGCTTAAGTTTGACTGTGAACCGAGCTGTCCTACACTTGTAGTGACATCAGTAGATCATCAGTAGACTATCTAGCTTAAGTTTGACTGTGAACTGAGCTGTCCTACACTTGTAGTGACATCAGTAGATCATCAGTAGACTATCTAGCTTAAGTTTGACTGTGAACCGAGCTGTCCTACACTTATATATTAGTGGTTACAGGAGGAAAATGATATCTGCCTCAGCATTTTTTTTTTCTTCTAAAACTTGGATAACTGATCATTTTCTTCATTTTCTGTGAACATATTTGGAAAGATGCGGTAGGTTTCAAGTTATCATTACAGTGTTATTTCACACATGTATGTTTAATGTTTTGTTTATGTATATTTATTCAATGTCACATTCACAATTTATTTCCCCTTTGAAAAGTATGAAATGGTGCAGTGTTTTTTTTTTTTTTATTGTGCCAGGTACTTCTAGTGTAGTTTCATACTTGTCTAGATCAAGTCAGTCTCAGCATACATATTTTTAGAATTTGTAATGTATACATTATGTCCATCAACTGTTTAAAAAAATACACATAAGGAAATTGTGCAATTAAAAAATAAATACATGTAACAATTTATACATCGGAAAACATGTGTAGCAAAGTGAGTATTGTACTTGTCCCTTGTGGTGTAGATTGGCCATTCAAATACATTCAGAGACACAAGTCACCCAGCATAGAGTAGGTACCTGGCTCCATCTGAAGTGGAAGAAGGAAAGGCAGCCAGGCATGAGACTGATCATATCACCCCTTATTATCTCATCAGGCCCTGGAAAAATATGGGCACTAACTGCATGTCCCCCAGGTGCCTCTATGGCACAGTGGGGCTATCTTTACAATGACAGAGTTATTCCATACACCTTGTAGTAGATCAGTATAGTTGAGATCCTTCCCTTTCTTGTATTCTAGGCTAGTTGTATTCATACAGCAAATAAATGATTAAATAAACATATAAGGCTATATTTGAAAATAAATACCATGAAGGAGGGCTCTGCTTCTTCATATTTCACTGTTTCAGCATTTTTCATTCACATCAGTTTTCAGTATGTTCAGTGCTTGTTCATCATTTCTTGGTCATACTCAGCAGAGTGCATTCACTTTACTTATACTTGGTATATGCTAGTGTAAACAGGCTTTTGTATGCATTTGCAAGTGATAGAAAGCTGTTCCAGTTTTGCTGGTTTTTGCTTTCTGGCAAGGGACCTGAAACCTAACTTGGCATGTGAGCGAGTCCCTGCTGTACACTGGAGGTTTAACATATTCTCATCTTTAGTCTTACCCTTATTGCAGTTATTGAGGAAAGACGCTGGCGATGGCTGGGACATCTGCTCCGAATGACTGATAACTCACTACCAAAAATAGCACTAAGATGGACACCACAGGGGAACAGAAGTAAGGGTAGACCAAAAGAGACATGGAGAAGAACAACAGAGAGGATGTTGAGCAATAGAGGGCTCACCTGGGCAAGAGCAGAAAAAAAGGCAAAGGACAGGCATTTGTGGAAAACCCTTGCGGAAGCCCCATGTGCCCTGGGCACTTAAGGTTCAGAGAGAGAGAGAGAGAGTCTTACCCTACAGCACCATCAGAACCCATTTGTGTAAATTACAATGCAGTCACAATAGAGAATATATATATATATATATTGTGTTCACCAGAAAAAGCACCAGAAGAAGTTAGTAGTTTATCCACGTGAGCAGAGCATTTAAAAAAAAAACTCAGTAAATAAGTATTCTGAGTGTTTTATATCTTTTGCTTATTTACTTTCACTGAAAGAAACAAGTGAGCTTTCAGTAGAACACATTTTGTGTGGACAGATAAGTGTCACTATGCTCTGCTGTTGTATTTCACATTACAGAGATGTGGTCATAGTTGGATAGTTGTAACTGAACAGAAGTATTTATCTTAAATATAAAATACACTTGGGTGTGAATATAACTAATTGTAAAAAGAAGAGAGTTGGTGTGTGCGTTTATGTATACACTGCTTACTCAATACAGTGGCGTGCTTGATAGAATGCAGACCTGCATACAAAACGAGCATCTGAGTTTATCGAGTCTTTTCAGATTTTTTTTCTTATCTTTTCAATCTTTATAGCATCATACTCCAAGCTAGTGAGTTAAATTGACAATTAACAGCTTAGTTTGGAACCAGTTGCTCAGTGTGTAGTTTTTTTGCTGGTTCCCTTACTTGTACTCGCCATTTTTAAAATTTTGCTTAATGAAATGTGACATGAATTGTTGGTATATGTAACAGAAAGGGTTCCTCCTTGCAACAGTTTTTTTAATGGTTTCACACTCATAGTTCCATTTGTGTAGTCTTTTTTTTCTTTGATTGAATTGTATGTCTTCATCTAAAATGAAGAAACGAGGCACAACAAGAAGTTTTTTTATCACCACATGGAGATCGGTATTCGAAACACAACCAGAGATAACTTTATATAACAGGCAGAGTAAATTTATGTCCTAGAATGTAGAATTGAAAATCATTGATGAATGTAAACAAATCTCCGTCAGTCATCTCTTTTATGGCTCACCCACTTGACAGGTAAACGAGATATAGATGGACGGCTGGCCTCAGCTCAGACAGCTCTGATGCTGCAAGAGGAGACAATTCGCAGGAATGAGCGTGAGCGTAAAGCCCTGGCAGACAAGGTCCTCAACCTGGAGAGGTCAATTGCTTCTGCAGAGACAGATAAAAGGCAGTTGCAGGTGAATATGCCTTATTGTACAGTTAGTTAAATTTCTTATCTTGTGAAAGAAGGTGGATACATAGCACAAGATAGAGTATCAGGTGACACTCTACATATTAGATAGAGTGTCAGGTGAATACATATTTCATGACGTACATAAAACTGACATACATAAACCTATAATTACATAAGAAATTTCTGGCATGCTTAAAGTCAACACATGCACTAGCCAGTACACCTTTGAAAGACTAGATACTGCCTCATCTCAATTTCCACATGTCCCATGTGACATTAACGTGTCTGTGATATAATGAAGTGATGTTTTTATGCAGATACTTTTATATTCTACACCGTGGCTGGAAACGGACACATATCTGAAGAGAAAAAAGCACACAGCTGGATAATGTATTTCAGTCAAATTGGAAGTGAAACTGAGGATGATATGGAAGTAGAGAAATGGACACAGTTTATGATCAGTGCATGTAATCTATATTTCACAGTATGATCTGTGGATACAACTGTGATAGATGCTTCTTGCATAAATCTGACATACATAAAAAGTGATACACATAAAGGTTGTAGAACATGTTAATTACATAAGTTGAGAACCATCTGTACTTGACAGATTGTAGGCTGTGAGGTTAAAACTAGACATAGGATGTGGGGTGAATACTTGACAAAGCTTAGAATGTAACATTAGTACTTGACAGAATATAGGCAGTGAGGTGAATTCTTGACAGAATATAGGCTGTAAGGTGAATACTTGATGATACAAAAAGCAGTATGGTAAATTTTTACCCAAACAAAATACTATTGTTTATAGATCTGTCTCATGAGACTACACATTCATTTATCCCAATTTAATGATTCTAAGGACTGTTATAGCTGAGAAGGGTGGGGGATATGCTCTCCACTCCAATGAAATGTCTCCAAGGCGTGCGTCTCAAATAGCCTCTGACAGTCATGTCCAGCTCCTGGCCTTCTCGTGGCAGAACTTCAGACTGACAGGAGAAGGGACGAAGGCGAATATTTGGCATCTGAAAACCGGATGCATCATGTAGATGAGAATCATGTTTGGTAGCTCATCTACTGCTGCTGGCAAGATTCTTCAGCTGCCATGCGTGGAGTGGGGCTCCTCCCAGCCAGTGAAGAAAGGTGCGAATAGGGTTGCCGTGCGGCACCACTGTGGAAAAGGTGAAAGAAAGGATTAAGTGAAGTAATCAGTAGTCTCAAGGTCAGGACTGCTCAAATCACGGCACCTCTGCTCTGGAGGTTGGCCACGTCCTACGTGCACTCATACCAGGCGAATTGCCTGAACCGGCTTAACCCAGGGGTTAAGACACTGCTGGCGAGATTCTTTGGGTGCCTTGCATGGAGTGAAACTCTTCCCGGCCAATGAAGAAAATGCGAAAAAGCAGTTAGGGTTGCCGTGCGACGCCGATGTGAAAAGATGATGGAAAGGATAAAGTGAAGCTTAATCAGTATGTCCAGTAGTCTCGCAGCGAGAGCTGCTTATACCACAGGACCTCTACTCTAGAGGCTGGCCACGTCAAATATGCACCCATGCTGGTGAAATATACCTAAACCGGCTTAAACCAGGGGTGAAACTTGATGGCTACTCATGTCACGGTACCTCTGCTCTAGAGGTCGGTCACGTCCTAAACACGCCCATACTGAGATAATACGCCTAAACCGGCTCAACCTATGGGTGAAACTTACTAGTGGCGAAGATTCGTCCTCCTGGACAAAAGCTCTGTCCTGGTCACAACTATGAAGGGTAACGGCCACGACCCACAAAATGCTGAAGTCGGAGACACTGGACCAGTGCAGTCTAGATAGGCAGCCACCTCTTACCCGGTGGGGATGTATGCATATCCTAATCACGCTGACGTTTTCTGATGAGAAAGTCCAACTCTGGACTGGATGGGCAACCACCTCTCACCCAGCGGGGATATACTGATATCCAAAACACGTCGAGGTTTTCCGGTGAGAAAGTCCAACCCTAGATTAAACTGGTGCAAAAAAATTATGGTATCACGCAATCCCACTTCTGAGACCCACCGAGAATACAGGCCCAAGCCCTACGATACTCTGAACCTCTTATGGTCCTCTCGGGGATCTCGTGTGGTCCATTTGGGGACCATGGGACCTATCGAGGACCACAGGAGTAAATTCAGTAGGATCTCGGGGCGGTCTTGGTGGTAGAAGCAAATAAAGAAGAAGATCCAGTATAATGACAGTGATAATTTAATTTATGAAACTTACTAGATTTGACATTCATGCAGTCTTGTCTTGTCTTGTCTTGTCTCCTTCCTCATATACCTTTTGATGTTGAGGGGACAAATAGACGTTTTGATAGGAATATTTAATGCTGCTGTAATTTCTTCTCTTCATCTTTTGCGTGGGTGGCTTCTTCCTCTGTTATCTACAATCTTAATGTGAATGTTTTCTGTGGTATACTGTCTGGTAGTAACCATGTAACATGACCAAACCATTTGACTTGCTGTTTCTGGGTATAATGTAATACTGGAGTTACTCCAACCTTTGACCTGATGGTGTCATTTCTTATTTGGTTTCTTTTGCCACATTTAGCATTCTCCTTAAACATCTCATTTCTGTCATGATGATTTTTCTTTTGTTCTTGGCTGTTAGTATCCATGTTTGACATTGATGGCATAGAGTTAATTGTCTTGTACAGTGCTCTTTTTGCTTCATTTGTGATGTATTTGTTTTTCAGTAAAGGAGCCATTTGTCCAATGACCAGATTTGCTTTATTGTATCTGTTCTCAATCTCAGCGTCAATTTTCCTTGAGGATAATATTGTGCTACCTAAGTATGTGTCACTTGTTTCAAGGGCTGGTTGTTTAGAAAGATCTTTGTTCAGATTTCTTCTCTCGTTATGGTCATGACTTTTGTCTTTTCAGCATTTGATTTTCATTTTGTAGCTATTACATGCCCTTGTTAAATTATCCATGTTCTACTGTAAGTCTTTTTCTGATGTAACTATAAGTGCTTGATCATCAGCAAAAAGGACCTCATTTATGGTCCTTCTGTTGGGTGTATCTTGTGGAAGGTGTGGGTTTATCAGCATTGTTTCTGGGGTTGGACTGTTGGGCAGCTTTGTCGTGGAATTTTTACTATGTAGGTTAGCATCTTTGCAGATGTTGTCAGTGTATGTTATGAATAGTAAGGGAGATAGTACATAACCCTGCCTCACTCCAGATTTTTATGATGAATGTTTCAGTGTCCCACATTTGTCCTGACTGTTTTTGTATAGGTTTTTGCATAGGTTGATCAGATAGTAATCACAATGCTGTAAGATTTCCCACAGTTTTTGTCTATCTACTCTATCAAACTTGATCTACATAAGCTATGTGCAGTATCTGATTGCATTCAACTGATTTTTCTTTTTGTTGTCTTAGGGAAAAGATAGCATCTGTACAGCTTTTTTTTTTTTCTAAATCCCATCTGAGTGTCATTTAACTGTGGTTCAATCACTGGTTGCAGAACATTTTTCCAGTTTGGCTTAGCAATGAGATGCCTGTGTATTGGTTACAGTTGCTCTTGCAGCCTTTTTTTTTTCTTTCATATTGGAATAATTACAGCATTTCTCTAGTCCTGTGGTGTTTCTTGTTTTTCCCATATCAGGTTATAGAGTTTGTGAAGACAAGCTATTCCAACCTATTTCCTACATTTCATTAACTCATTGGGTACTTTGTCACATCCTAGGGCTTTGTTCATTGGGGCCTTTCTGATGGCTTCTCTGATTTCAGCCTATAGTGTGTCTAGTTCTAATTCTATGGGACTAGCTGTGTTGTTATTATGGGTTTGGCATGCCTCAGATGGTGTATACTGTCTCCATCTCTGTATTACCCTCTCTGGTTTGCAAACTGGATCACCATTAACATCGTTCAATCTCTGTTGGGTCGAAGTGTTCTGCTCACTTTCTCATTGCACTGATCTTTTTATAAAAGATTTTCATAGCTTTTTTGTGATTGTTGTTAAATACTTCAAAGTATTCCTGCCATGATTTTACATTTGCTTCTTTTATTGCCTGATTAGCGTCTTCTTGCAATTTGATATTCATTAAAGTCTAGATCCTCTTTACTTCTCATCAATTCTTTATATTTATTTTTCTTTTTTTTTAACAGCTTCTTTCACATCATCATTCCACCATGTTGTTATTTTCATTTCTCTACCTCCCTTTTTTTTTTCATGCTACTACATGGTTCCTTTCTTATATCTTATAAGATAAGGTAGTTGCCAATTTTTCCTGTTTTCGGCAAGCTTTTCAACCTCATCAGTTTTATGTCTATTAATTTGGCCTCTCTTAACAATGTCCTCTTTAGAGTTTCATGTGATCTGCCTCTTTTTCTTCGGCCTGTTGTGTTCCACTTGATAGCTTGTTTTGGGATTCTCTGATCATTTCTTCTCATTACGTGACCAACATATGTCCATCTCCTTTTCCTGATCACCCATGAGACTGGTTGTTGTTTGCTCATCTGTTCTTATCTCTGCATTGTTTTTGAAATCGTTCCACTTGATGCCGGGTATTTTCCTTAGGCATTTGTTTTCAAAAGAGTCTAATTTCTTGTCTGTTTCTTTAGTTGTTTTCCACCTTTCGCATGCATAAATGAGGGTGGATATTACATTTGAATTGAATAATCTTAATGGTTTTTGTGCTTATAACTTTTGAATTCCATATGTTCTCAAGATTCTTGAAGATCTATGCCGCTTTTGCAATTCTGATTCTATCTTCCTTTCTGGTGTCGCTATCCTGGTCAGTGTAGCTGCCAAGGTATGCAAATTGACTTCTTCAACAGCTGTCCCATCTACGTATTTTTCCATTTTGATTAATGAGAAGTTTCATTATTTTTATTTTGTCCTTGTTAATTTCAAGACCTATTTTACTAGCCAGTGAAGACAGGCTATCTGTTTTTTCTTGCATCAAATTCACATTGTTACTGATAAGAGTTATGTCATCAACAAAATCAAGATCTTCTAGTTGGGTCCCATGTACCCAATCAATATCTGTGCAGCATCTTTTCATTATGAAGTCTGTTGCAATTCCAAAAAGCAAAGGAGACAATATACATCCTTGTTTCATGCCTGTTTCAATCTGGAACCATTCACTCATCCCTTCTTCTGTCTTGACTTCACAAACATATCCATTGTAGAGGTCCTTAATGATGTTGACAGTTTTAGATGGTATTCCATGTAGACTTAAAATTCTCCACAGTGAATCTCCATGTATGCTATCATATGCCTTTTTAAAGTCTATGAAGTTCAGTATTAATGGTTTTTGCTTTTCAGTATGTTCAACTATTGTTCTTGAGTAAAGATCTGGTTGAGACAGCTTCTCCTTTTTTGAAATTATTCTCTCATTGCAGTATCCACGTCTATTCAAAATGACCTTGTAAAATACTTTTGACACAACTGATAGTAAGGCTACTCCTCTCCAGTTGTTACAGTCACTAAGGTTGCCTTTTTTTGTTGTTGGTATTTTAACAATGATTCCTTTTTTCCATTTAGAAGGGACCTTTTCTTCTTTCCAAATTTTATTAAACATTCTCTGTAGTTGTCTCATGTTGTCACTATTGAAAGCTTTTAACATTTCAGGTGTTATTTCATCTTCACCTGCAACTTTGTTAGACATTAAATTCACTGCTGTTTCAATTTCATGCAATGTAATTTCAACTAGGTTGACATTTAGTTGTGGGTTTAGTAAGTCGGTTTCAAGGTTTATCAATTTTTTTGGGTGTGGTCAATTAAGTATTTCTTGGAAGTGTTTGGCTCATCTTTGCTTTTGGTCTTTACTTGATGTTAATAGTGTTCCAGTTTTGCTAGGATTGGTCTTTCTTTAGATGTAGTAGCACCTGTTAGCCTCTTTTATATGTTATATAAAGTTTTGCTGTCTCCTGTTTTTGCTGCTTTCTCTGTCTCTTTCGCCATATTGTCTATGTATTCTTTTTTATCCCTTCTAGCTGAACTTTTTACTTTATTGTCTATTTCTTTTTATGTTGCTTTCACCTGATCTTTTCCAAGATCTGTCTTTACATTCAACATGGCTAATTTGTCTGCTTGCTTTTCATGGATGTACTTCCATGTGTTTTCTGATATCCATGCTTTATTATTTATTTTTTTGAGTCCAGCACTTGCTTTTGCTTCTGTGATTATGGCTGTGCTGTAAGAATTCCATCATTCATCTATACCTATCCCCTCTACTTCACTGAATGTTGTGGAATGATTGGCAAGTTCCTGATTGAAATTACTGTTAGTGTTTTCTTCTTGTAGGCTGTGACTGTTTATCTTTATTGATTTTTTTGTGTTGGCTTTTCAGTTTTAGTTTTATTTTCCCTATACACAGATTGTGATCACTGTTGACATCTGCACCCCTGTATGCCCTTACATCCATCAGAGATGTTCTGTATTGCTTTCTAATACAAAAATGATCTGTCTGGTTTCTAGATCTATAATCTGGAGATATCCATGTTGTTTTTTTATATCTCTTTGTGTGGAAATATTGTGCCTCCAATGAACATGCCCTCTGTTAGACATATTTCAATTAATCTTTCTCCGTCCTGATTTACCATGTCAGTTCCTTCTTTCCCCATTACTTTTTTGACGTCGATGTTATCTTTTCCTACCTTGGCGTTGAAGTCCCCCTTAGCAGTTAGGATGTCATGTTTAGGGACTTTGATTTGTTGTAATTGGTGATATAAATTGTCTTTTACCTCATCATCTGCATCGTTTGTGGGTTCGTAGCACTGTATTATTGTCATTCTTCCATGTCTTAGATTGTATTGTGCTCTTATTATATGACTATGTTTCCTTTGCTGCTTGCAAAATGTTTGTTTTGAACAAGTGTATTCCTCTTCCACTAATTTTGTTTCTTTTGGTAAGTTTATGAACAGTTCTCTTATTTTCTTCTCATATTCCTAAAAAATCTTGATAATATATGGAATTCAAAAGTTATAAGCATAAAAACCAAGTTAAGATTATTCAATTCAAGTGAGATATCCATCCTCATTTATGCATGTGAAAGGTGGAAATCAACTAAAGAAATAGACAACAAATTAGACTCTTTTGAAAACAAATGCCTAAGGAAAATACTTGGTATAAAGTTGAATAAATTCAAGAACAATGCAGAGATAAGATAGATGAGCAAACAACAACCTGTCTCATGGGTAATCATAAAAAGAAGATGGACATATGTAGGCTATGTGATGAGAAGAAACAATTAGAGAATACCAAAACAAGCTATCAAGTGGAGCACAACAGGCCAAAGAAAAAGAGGCAGACCACATGAAACTCTAAAGAGGACATTGTTAAGAGAAGCCAGTTTATTGGGCATAACATCCCTTGATGAAGTTGAAAGACTCACCAAGAATAGGAAAACTTGGCAAACAACTATGCGAGCCCCATGTGATGTTTAACAGCACAGGAAGATGTAAGATTCTTCTTTCACAGTCTCTTCCTTGAGGGTACTGAGTTTTATTGTTTTATTTGTCTTCTTCTTCTGAATTCTGTTATGGCTTTTCCTGTGTGTTCTGTTAACTGCTACTATTGCCTTATGATCTGTACATGACCTCAGGCTGGGTATTGCTCTTGCATTTATCATTCCCTTTTTCTTGTTGTTCCTTGTTAGTATGAAATCAGTTTGGTTTCTGCATGTCAAATCATTTTATTTGTAGCAGTTATTTGTTTGGGAGTCTCTGTGTTTAAAGAATGTGTTTGTGATAAAAAAGATCATGCTGGCTGCACAGTTCTAGGAGTCTGCTACCATTTTCATTTCTAAGGCACTACTGGCCACAGAAGACACCTAGGTGGACTGCTACATCTGCTCTACTTGTTCCCTGTCTTGCATTGAAGTCCTCCGTGATTATAATATTTTCCTCTTTACCTATGTTGTTTAATGTGTCATGGAAGTTGTCAAAAAATGATCACATTCTTCCTCCATATCTGGTGCATTGCAAGGGGCATATATTTGGACATAGGTTGTGGTCTCCTCATTTTCTTTTATTTGGACAGTTATAATTCTCTTTCTGATATATATTTTGTTTCCAAGATTTTGCCAGTGGTGTCTGGTTCTGTGATCATTCCGACACCCTGTTTTGCTCCTTCTTGCTCTCTTACTCCAGAGTATAGAAATACATAACTCTGATGTATTTGTTTACAGCCTTTACACCGAGTTTGGTGTCTGCACCTTCTTGATCTTTGTGTTTCTCCTTTTTGATCCCTCCACTAATTCCTCCTTTTTATCATTTATGCAACATATGTTGACAGTACATTCTTTAACTCTTTCTATACTTCGCGTCACACTGTGTGACGATCCGACGGACACTTTTTGTCTTGTGTACACATCATGTGTTGGTAATGAGTTGGGCTCTAAAAGTGAATTTAATCATACAGTGCTTAAAATCTGGCCAAAACCAGTTATTGTAGAAATCGCTTCCAGCATGATACAAGCGTCAACATGAGGTCCCGTGTGTGAATTGAGAGCCATGTTGTGATACAAAAATTAATTTTTTAAATGTTTTTCTAAGCTTATGGGCCACTGGCTGTGGAGTTGCCATGTTATTAGTGTAGTGTAGACTGTAAATTAACTGTAAATAAATAATTAATGTATATTGTGTGTGAGGAAATGGTGTTTGTGTAAAATTCAATTCAATCTGGATATCACTGGACCCACTACAGAGGAAACTTGAACGGGTTAAGAGAGAACATTTTTTCATCATAATTTTCCATTTTTTTCTTCTCAGCTCTCCTCAATTCTTAGCTCGTTTTTTTCTATTATATACTAATATATTAATAACAATTTTATTAGAAAAACAATATATAACTTTTCCTATTTAAAAACATGAATAATATGTCATACTGCGAATCAGACTATGCCTGTGTGATCCTTCTAAATGTGACAACCATCCCATTCCACATTAAGAAATTTACTCCATTGAGATGACCATTGGTCTTTTGAGGGAAAAACCCCCAGTACACAAAGAGTTGAGAATCACTTTTCTGTCCTTTAAAGTTTAATGTTTCAGAGTCATTTTCATCTTGGGTCAGTCCATCTACTCTTCCTGTGTTTTCTATGAGCAGTAAAGAGATCCACCGCTGGCTTGCTAGGCAAGTCACCATTTGAGGGGGGAATTTGACCCAGGGAGCCAGTCTCCCCGAGCAGACAGTATTTAACCATAATATTTTTTTTTTATGAACTTTCTTAGGAGAAGATTTCTAAACTGAAGATGAATGAGTCTAAACTAGAAGAAGATAAGAAACAACTGAGGATCAGCCTGGATGATGCTGAGAATAGATGCACCAAAATAGAATTGAATAGGAGGGCTCTAGATGGAGAGCTACAGCGTGTTCGACTGACAATAAATGACAGAGAGACAGAAAAACAGGTGAGTTTTCTATCTTATTTTTGGAGGAGTAATGTAGAATGGCTGGATAATGGTAGTTTTGCTGGTGAGGTGTTCGGAGATTATCATTTGTCTAATATTATGGGAACATTCCACTGCCTATTACATTTCTTTCATTATATGGTGTGTCTGTAGGTGTTGGCAAGCATACTTCTCCATTTTGTGCAGTTCTTCGTATTTCTAGTTATTTTTATTGTTTTTCTTATGTCATGGTACAAATACTAAATAAGATGGTTCATTTAATATCATCTTTTCCTTTTTTTTTCATTAGTTTTCCAGTGACTAATTAGTTCTGTAACTTTTTATCTTCTCATGATATGTCCTTAGAGTTGTGAGTTACGCTGACAATATTTAGCTTATGTGACTTAGCTATACTGAAAACCTTGGGACCATATCTCTCTCTCTCTCTCTCTATCTCTCTCTCTCACACTCTCTCTCACTCCTCTCTATCTCTCTGTGTCTGTCTCTCTCTGTCTCTCCCCCTCTCTCTGTCCATCTTCTCCCTCTCTCTCTCTCTCTCTCTCTCTCTCTGGGAGCAGTGCATTGATTTTCTGCTGCTTTCCTGATACAACAATATGCCTTTCCTTCTTAATATCTCTCGTCTGCTGAGTCCAGGGACATGCATAATTTATTATGCCCCACCATCATTGTTAGTAAGATCAGCGGCGTCTGTCTTTTAGATGATACAAAGAATACTTTACTTTATGATGTATTTAAGATGAACTGTGAAAACATGTAGAAAACTAATGATGTAGAATGAAATTAATAATATTGAATTCACATAAAAGTATATGTTGACATATTACCAAAATAATACCTAGAATTCATTTTAAAGTAATACTCATACACATTAATGTAATATATAATCCAGCTGTTTAAATTATTTCATAATATATTTTGCAATATAATATAAAGTGAATAAGATGAAAGTGATGTTAAAGTGCTTAAACATAAAATTATTTTTTAAACATTATTAAGTGGACAGCTTGCCATGATATAAAATTGTCCACTGCTTTATACGCTGAAATGATAAGGAAAATATTTGTTATCACAGAGCTGTTTAAAGTAAGTTTTATATCATTTTAAAACTATTTTTGATTTCTGTTTTCTTTTTCACTATTTTTATGTGAAGATAGATCAGGCATCATTTATAGCAAGTAATTGTACTAAAAAATACTTATATATGTAGTTTGTTAGATATTTACTACAGGTAATTTCGGTAATAGGATATATATATGTGATCAGTTATTATTGATAGATTAAGAATTATTCACTATAAGTAAGTAGAGTAAAAGTATGTATGTAGGTAATCTGTTATGGTTAGTGGGTCTTGCTTCTAGCATTATAAGTGTTTTATGTTCTTCTAGTGTAGTTTAATAATCAGTAGTTGGAAACAGTGAAGTATGTCTAAGTTTTTCTAGAACAGTTTAATAATCAGTAGTTGGAAACAATAAGATTTGTGTACAGCAAAGTGTGAGAGTAAAGTAGGTAGGACTTGCCTCAAGAAAGTATAGACAAAAGCCTTTTAGACATGAGGGAAAGAAAATTCATAATAAATATTTGAGAACTGAAGTCTAGACTATTGTAGGACACACAAGTGTCTAAACATGAAGCATCATGGCTGAATGGTTGGTGTTATATCTTATGTCTTGATAGTTTGCTTATACTGCTAGATTTGTAGAATGAGCAGACTATCTAGACTTAAGATAATTCATAAGTATGTGACTGAGAATTAAATTCTAGTTACTAGAGTCTGGGCTCAGCAATGAACTTGTGTGAATTTTTTTTTGGTAACTTCTGTATGCTTTATATACAAATTTTCATGGCCAAAATCCTTCAAATTCTGTATTCTGAAACTGTGTCTCAAGAGGCTGAAGTGTTTGATTTAAAAAAAAAATATCGCACTTTATACTAGTATGTAATCACTTCTGTACCACCGTCATTTTAATTATGAAACTTTTGAACCTGTTCCTGTGAGACACTACCTGACCTTGTCTGTGTACTTAAAGGTCCTTCAAGATCGCATAGAGAACCTAACCAAACAGATTCAGGACTTGGAGTCCAAGTCACAGAGCCTGCAGCTGACCATAGACAGACTGAATATTAACTTGGCTAAGACTGAGGAAGAAGGTCATCAGTCCAAAGACAAGGTTGTATATGGCTGTTTTAATTTAGACATATATTGTTTAGACTTTTATGTTCAAACTGAAACTTTTGTGTGTACATTTTAGAACTTGGTATGGCAAAAATTAGTTTATTAAAAAAATTGTTCATCTCTTAATTTTGCTGAAAAGTGTTTTAAAATATTACATCTAAATTATAAAAACACAACATTGGCATGGGGTGCCAGGCATATTTTGAAAAATCTTAGTGCCATTAGCACACTTTAAGTCACATGTTGCAGAAAATGGCTGGTCAATCAAAGAATGAGCAATATTAGAATGGGCCATATACCTTTGTGATGTATTTCAAATAATTTAAGAGTTTTCTTACATTAACAGCTACAGTGTTTTTTTGGTTTATTAGTTGGTAGGTTAGCTAGGAGTAGTGCAGTCTTACACAAATCCAGAGATTATACAATTTACAATGCCATATATCTAGAAAACAGTCCAATGGATGCCCATGGTTCCAGTCTTGTTTGGAATTTTATGTTGCTGTTGAAAAGGGAACATGCTGGGTAACCTGAAGCTAGTAAAATCATATTGCAGATGCAGATCTCTTTGAAGGCATATTCAAATTCAAAATGTTCAGTGTTATATTTTAGCCTCCAGTACATTTTCTTATTTTGATGTGAACTAAAGCTTTCATTCTTGCTGTCAGCAGTGAGTGTATTGTTAAAATATAGATGTGTGCCAAACTGAAATATAATTTAGTATAACTGGGTTTGTACTGAAGTCAGAATGAAATGAGATTGTATAACGTCAGAATATAAGTGAGATTACATAAGATCATTAGTGCAGAGAAAGGTAGTATATTCAGAAAGTAATGTATAATAGCTTGGATGGTTTCTGAAAGATCAGAATCTTTGACACAGCACAAATGGTCATAAATACAATTTGAAAACAAAAGATCAGAAAAATGCATAAACTGATTTTTAGAACAGAAGTAATCTTGAGGTTTTATCATGATAGATTAGGAAAAAAGGAAGACACAGTGTCCATGATTTTTCTGCTTACCTGATTTCGTTCTCATATACATGGGGGCTATTTTTATGAGGATATCATGTTTTGCTACACTGACAGCAGGTGCATGCTGTGTACTCTTCCTTTGCTTGCAAGAAGATGTCCATTTTTAGAGGCATCTTACCTGGCACAAGTGCATGATACCAGTTTTAAATGTCCAAGTTAGTGTAACATGAGAGATGTAGTTTAGAATTTTTTCCTGTCGTCTGAGATAACAGTTATTATCAGCAGCTCTACTCCTTTTCTCAGAGTTCAGAAATAGGCAGTTTCCCTGTAGTGTTGTATTTTTTAATCTTTTCTTTACCTTGTAACAGGTGCAGGCCTTAAATCTATCACTGTCTGACAGTAATGCCATGATTAATGATTTAGAAGAGACAGTAGCCAAACTACAGAGGGCTTTGACCTCCAGTGAACATGACAGACGGGTTCTGCAAGAGAGACTTGACACAACCAGGTGAGCTGGTACAAGATGAATACATTTTAAAAATGTGAAAAAATTGCTATCATTTTCACTCTAGACAGAGCATAAGTACTTCAGTCTCATCCTGTGAAGGAGATCTCATGATGGTGCATCTACTGTGTAGCTCTGTAGCATTGGCAAGTATCCCAGAGAATAGAAGTGGTGATGGATAGAACAAATGACCTTGTGTCTGAGCAGTTTTGTCAATATTGAGTGAGCCATTTTTTTCTTATCTCAGTGGTGGAAGATGAAAAAAATTTGAGAATCATTTCATGTTTTGCTGTTTGTGCATTATTGTTACTACACCATAATTCTTCTATGCATCCACCGACAAAAAAAATATTGATATTGCTGAACTGCAATCCATAATTTAGTGCTGAAAGTTTTGGCATAGTGTTCAGACACAAGAATGTAAGAAAACCTGGCAGTGGAACAAGCATGTTAACTTGGCTTTGTTTTTAAACCTATTTCTAAGCCCTTTTTTTTTCCTTTCCTGTTTTATAAATCAGAAATGTGCTGAAGTGTCAGATTTGAGAACAGCCTGTTTTATTTATTTATATATATATTTTTCTATGCATTCTCATTGTAAATTGAAGTCAGTTGAAAATAGTTTAATGCATGAGAGATAACTGTTCTGAAAAATAATTGTTTCATTCATATAATTAGTAATAAAACTTGGTTTTTTTATTTAAGTTTTTTGTCCAAGAAAATGTTTGTATAGGATTGGTGCACCAGAATTTATTTGTTCTCAGATTTTTTGACAAAAGATTATTAAGGGATTATTGAGCCAAAACTCAGTTTGAAAAAATGTAGAAATGAGAAAAAAGAAAGAAATATTTCATGTTCACTCTGAGTGCTGGGCCTTTGTTATATATGAGAGATTCAGCATCTGACTTTCATTATGTCATGGTCAAGCTGTGTTTTTCTTTCTACTTATGACACCCCTTTTGGTCTATGTTTTCCAGCCTGTGTGTTTGTTCCCTGCTGTGAAGCAGTAGTTCTTGTGATCCCTGGTGGTTGTATCACAGAGAAGACAACCAGTGGGAAACATCCTTGTTGTGTTTAGATCTGAAATACAAGATAGAGAAAGTGAAGATGTGAAGTGTTGTCATTAGAGGTGTAATAACAAGTCAAATGGGAAGTCATCCCTACAATGTCTGCTAATGTTGATGATGCTCAGTTGGTGAAACAGTAGGTTTTCATTTCTGTTGTCAAGTTTTCTGTCTTAATGTTAGTGTCACATGTTGGGAAACTGGTAACAGTTTTGGAGAGAAGTTGCTGATTGTTTGTGCGACAGATGAAGTTGTGACATATTTTTCATGGGTCCTTTTATTGCTGTAGACAAGCGCTGAACGATGCCAAGAAACAGAACCATGCTCTCCTGGAAAGACTGCAGGCCATCCAGAATGACACGGCTGCCACTGAGGTCAGGTGCTCTGAGTTGGAGGGACAGATCAGGCAGTCAAACAGCGTAAGGAGTTTATCAGTCAGATATAGAGAGCTTGTCGCAAGCACTTTACTGTAACTGCAGAGCTTTCACGAGTTAACGAAATTTTAGTATGAAAGAGTGCTTCATTTTTAAAGTAGAAATGTTTTCACTCATAAAATGTTTTTCTAGCATTATGACTTGTAAACGTGGGTCTGTGCATTTATTAGATAACAAGTTGATAGATGCATGAAATCCACTCACACTGGACAATTATTTAATTACATTACTTATAACAGAGAAATGGTACATTTAGATTCATATCTTCTGTTCAGGAATGTAAGTTCAAACAGACAAATGCACATTCTTGTAGAAGTAGTGATGTATATTTGTGTAACAGTGACAAGTATAGGCAGATTTGAGTCCTTGTAGTGCGGAGATAGATTTGAATCCTTGTAAGATAGGTAAGTGTACAGCAGATCCGTCCTCTATGCGTGTCTGTTCTGTAGAAGAGCAGCATAGTTTACACAAACACAAGTTGGGGGGGGGGGGGGTGTGAACTGGAAGCAGAAAGTAATAGTATTCATGTGTATGGTGGAAAGAAAACAAATGATTCCATAAGATCTTGTGAGGCAGAAAAGAACTAGTTTATTCTTCAGTTAAATACATTTCAAAAATTCAATTTTACAAGAGCTGTTCACAAAGTCCTGGGACTGAATTTTTTTTTTGTCAGGAAACTAAAATATGCTTTGAAATGGCACCAAGGCATAAGTTGTAATAACCATTACTGAGTGCACATGCAAAATCTGAACTCATTATCTAGTCATTCGCGCTGCACAAGCCTTCAAGTGATCGCATACCTGTAGGTTCCAGTGCATTTCTAACATGGATGAGAAAATACAACAGCATGTGTGCATTGATTTGCCTCGAGAAAGCTGGTGCTGAAACTTACGAAATGCTACAGTCAGCTTTTGGTGAGTCCTGCTTAAGTCAGTTGAAGATATCTGAGCAGTTTTCCCACTTCAAACGTGGACACTGATTATTTGAAGATGACCACTGTCCTGGCAGACCATCAAGCCTCCCACACCAATGAGACTATGGCATGTGCGCGAGAAATCATTCATGCTACATCAAGCCTCCCACACCAGTGAGACTATGGCATGTGCGCGAGAAATCATTCATGCTACATCAAGCCTCCCACACCATTGAGACTATGGCATGTGTGCGAGAAATCATTCATGCTAACTGATGTCTAACAGTCAGAGAGGTAGCAGAGGATATAGGAATAGCAGTTACTACTTATGAAATTTTTACCAATGAAGAAGTCTCAAGAGAGGCTGGAGTTAAAAGGCAAATTAAAGCAAAAATCAGAGGCAGACGAGCGAGATTTGTAGGACAATTTCTGAGAAGAGGAAAATTGGAACACACATTGTGGCAGCTGGAAAAACTGAGGGAAGAATAGACAGAGGAAGACAGAGAGAGAAGTTACTGGATGGGTTGTCAGTGTGGCTAGGAAGAAAGTCACTGGCAGATCTCGTAATCAAATCTAAAGACAGGGAATTATGGAGAGAAATGACTGCCTACGCCACGTGGCACTGCACTTGATTGATTGATTGAGTTACTACTTGCCATAAAATTTTAAGCAAAGATTTGGGTATGAGATGTGTGTCACCAAATCTCATGCCCTATATCCTGACTGCAGAGCAAAAGGAAGATCACATGTCATTTTCACTGATCTTCACAAGTGAGCCCAAAACAATCCCAACTTCATGTCATCGATAATCACTGGTGATGAAAGCTGGTTGTACAAGTATGGTCCAGAAACAAAGCTAATGTCATCCCAGTGGAGAATGTCATCATCTCCTCATCCAGCAGGTGAAGTCCAGTGTCAAGACCATGTTGATTGCATTCTTTGACATTGATAGACTAATTCTTCATGAATATGCTCCTAGAGGGCAGACAATGAATACAGAATTCTACATGGCAGTCCTACAGTGCCTCTGCAATGCTGTGTGCAGACATCATCCTGAGAGATGGTGTACCAGCAATGGAATCCTTCACCGTGACAGTGCTCCTGCACATGTCTGTCAAAACAAATTAATTTTTGGCAAACACCACATCTGTTGCTTCCACACTCCCCATGCTCACCTGACCTTGCTCCCTGCAACCTCTTGTTCCTACATCTGAAGAAAACATTGAAAGGTTGTCATTTTGATGAAGAGATTCAAAGAAACGGGACAAGACAAATGAGGGTTATCTCACAAAGTGACTTCCAGAGGTACTCCCATAAATGGCAGGACCACTGGAATAAATGAAATGGATACAATCACAAGGAGGCTACTTCAAATGAGACTAGACCAAGAAGCCAGTAGGTCTGCTCATTTAGTCAAAAAAATTCAATCCCAGAACTTTGCGAACAACCCTCATAAATGCATTTAATCTTTGAGCTGGAGACTAGACTGACACAGTTCACATCCAGCATAAATTAACCAGAATAAAGTTATGTGGGACAGGCCTTATTCTCAGCAGGTTCTGACAGCCTAGATTAGAACCTAAATGAAAGAGGAAAAGAAAATGTTTAGAAATGAGAGCTTGCCATAGAAGATCACTATAAGAGTTTACCATGGAAGATTGCTATAAGAGTTTTGTTATAGAAGATTGATATAATAGTTTACCAGAGAAGATGGGTATAAAAGTTGTACCAGAATCATTATATCACCATTCATTGGACATATAATGAGAAGGGGAGGGCTTGAAAACATAACAACAGGAAAGATAAATGAAAAGAGAGGCAGAGGAAAGACAAAAAAACAAAAATAATGGACAGTCTAACATGATAGCACAATAAAAAGTCACCAGTTAAGTTGATGGAAAATATCAAGATCTATGGAAAAGTGTGACCACCAGAGTCTACCAGAAAAGTACATAGGTGGTTATGGCCAGAATGGAGTATCCTTAAAAATGGAGTGAATTAATGGCATAGAAGAGTGTTACAGAAGTGCATTGACTTCAGGTTATGCAGTGGAAAGCAAACAAGCCTTTTTATACTGCTAACACATCCATTCTTTTACTAGATTTCTATATATTGAACTTTTTTCTTCATTTGACACAGAATGGTAGAATCAAGATAAGATTAGTGCAGCATAATCCAGTCACTTTTTCCATATAAGTTGTCAAGATGAAGCAGAAAACATTGGATAATTATGTTGAAAATCAGCCATGAGTGATGATGCTGAGAAAAATGATGTTGGGCAACTTCCAAAAACAGGAAACATACACCAACTTCAAAAATGTCATTAACTTTCATGAACTTTCTTGACAGGTATAACTTTGTATCAGCTGTTTATCACTTTGATGTTTGTTTGTAATTGCTAACATTGATCCACACAAAAACCCCCCAGATTTCTGAGACTTTGACCTTTCTTTTCTTGGCAGCTTCTTGAGCAGAGGAAGGCCTCAGAGGAGGAGCTGAACCATCACCTGCAGAAAGTGTGTGCAGAAAAGCAGGCCTTGCAAGAGAGAGTGGCGTCCCTGTCCAGAACTCTGGGCAGCATGGAGAATGAGAAACGTGAGATTGAGAGATCCACTCTGAGGCTTGAGAAGGACAAGTCAGCACTGAGGAAGACACTAGATAAGGTTAGAGCTGAGTAGTGAAGTACAGACTCGGTGTTGTGCTTACTGTCAGGTCTTATACTGCTAGCTCCAGGCATCAGTTGATACATTCCTGTACCCTGTCATTGAAAACTTCTCAGCTTTTCCCAGACATTTCAGGATGCTACACAAACCATAGAGAACACATTTGTCCTACCTCTATTAGCCAAGCTGAGGAACAACGTTTCTTGGGAAACATTTTAACAATAGAACAGGTTCTCATCCAACTATAAGTGACTGACCTTCATCCTTTCTACCTAAGATAGAACCAGCACATCTAGTATAAGAATGAATGATCTTTATTTTAAAAGGGTGAAGAATTGGGCATGCAAGGCCTGTCTTACATTCTAGGTCAATATTGTATCACACTCTCTCCCCTCCCCAGTTCCCCATCCACCACCCCCAATTACAACCCACCGACCACATGTCACAGGTCTCTATTTAAACAGTCTCCACGTTCTACTAAATCCATTCCTGACACACACCGCCGAACAAGTCACACCTTACAATTTACAGCTAAGTACTCTTTTAAAAAAAATTTTTTTTTTTTGAATAGTATTCATGTGAATCTATACTTTATCTCCTCTCTCTATTTCTTCGTCCTGTATGTTTTTGTATGATTAAGGCTCATGCCGAAATGTCACAACTTTGTAATCGTTAAGTAATAAAGCTGCTCTTACTTTCTCCTGTTTTATACAATCTGTCTTACATTCTACCCTTTATGACTCCATCTTTCATTCTTCCCACACACTCAGTTTAATAAGGTATACAAATTACGTGAAAAAAAAATAAGAATCAATGACCTATAGAAATGGACAATGCAAGAATCTCTTAACAGAACAGTCAAAGATTGATATTTGGACTAGCATGACTACGTAGAAGATTACTCAGAACCAAATGGAGAAGATGAGTAAAGAAAAAAACACTTACAATCAGTCCATTCATGCCCAGAGGTGTGCCAGGCATAGATAAAACTGATCTTCTTTCCCTCATCTTGTCTGCAGGGTAGTTTATCAGAAATGTTAGTCTCTGTGCATCTTTGATTTTGGCCTACCAGCTTTCTACTTGTGCAACTCAATCCATTGTCTTGAAATTGATATATGGGTTAACTGAGCTGTTTAGATAATGTAGTCCAGTGTGTTATATATTTTTTTATCTTTGAGATGTTACATTATTTGTGTTTGCTAGTGTGGTTTGTCATTATAAATGAGTTCATTTTCAAGGGTGTTGGAATTCTTGAGTTTGGTCATGAAAAATAAACAATTTTAACAGGTAGAGAGAGAGAAGCTGCAGACAGAGGAGTTTGCTCACAAGTCCATCTATAACCGTGAGAACGTTGACAGAACCTTATCCAGGCTGGAGGAGGATAACATCAGTCTCCAGCGACAGCTGCAAGAACTCCAGGCAGCTCTGGCGGAAGCTGAACAGACACATGCGCAGAGGTAAGGTCTACAGGTTTTTTTCATGTGTGTCTATCAAGATTTTTTTTTTTTCAGTGAAGGGATGAAAAACCCCAAAATTTCTAGAGATACAGTGAAATAAGATACTGACACAAACTGTAATATAGCATCTGTTAGTGATGAAAGAACTAGGAGTAAAAGGTGAAAATACTAGTAATGAAAGCAGTGAATCAACCTAGAACTGGCTTCATCAGTTGTTTGCACACAGAAGGACATATTACACTGGAAGTCAGTGGACTTTGTCATTAGTGTGGGGTTGGTGATTCTAGCCTGAGAGTGCAGCAGTAAAGAAGGTGGAAGAACCTTGAGAATCTTACCCAAGCTAGGAACAAAAGAGTGAAAAAGCAAGAGAAGTGCAACTAAGAGTCAAATGTGCATGTACAAGCAGCTACCTAGCAACACAAAAACCAAAAGAACAGACTGCTTACATTTTGCCTCAGTTTCCCTTTGTACATGATTTGCACTCTCAAGCCTTCATAATTGCAGTGTTCTCACATTTCATAATAAATAAAAAGGCAGCGAGAAAATAGAAAATCTTGAAAGGTGTTAAGATTAGTGATGAGAAATCATCGGTATAAAATGAACAGAACAAGTAATTTAAAGAAAATAATTTTTAAATCTTTAACACTGCTCTGTACACTTTTCATATTGCACTCATTTTAGGTAGCATGGAGTAGATTTGCATTGTTCTTTATTGTAATTTAATCATTTTATATTGTACAGTACATATATTAACTCGTTCGATTCATTCATTCACTCATTCATTTGCATATCCCTTGCGGAACTTTGCCTCCCAAACAGCTCTCCTGTAGGCCTATCGGTTGTGAGCAAGATAGCCTGCTGCTGATGCATCCATTTGCAGATCATCAACGATGTCTTGCAGCCATCTTCGCCTTGGTCTTCCTCTCTTTCTTTTTCCCATTATGTACCTCTCCAAGACATTCTTCTCTAGACTATCATGACGTTTAATGTGTCCAAAATATTTAAATTTTCTCTCCCTAATCCTCTTCACTAGCCAGCCTTCTTCAGTATTAAGCTCTTGTAGTATAGATATATTTGTTCTTTTTTGTGTCCATGATATTTGAAGAACTTTTCTGTAGCATTTACATTCAAAGGCATTTATGCGTTTCTCAGCTGTTTGGTATGCCTACGTTCACACTAAATTGTTTACTGTTGCCAGTTTGTCTGATTTAAACAAGGATCATTTGAGAAGGTATTGTGAAGAATTTTCAGATGTATCACAATTTTCAATATCACATTTTAATCATATGGATGGTGGGGGAAACAAATTGGAAATATTTAATATATTTTTACTCATTTGTTTGTTCTGAACAGAAGAACTAGGCAAATATGCTTATAAATTTTGAATTGTAATCATTTAAACTAGATAACATTTTTCTGTGTATCTTAAAATTGTAAATATATTTACAACAATTAAAGAAAAGCTTCTTATATCTAAAATGTAAATCAGATTATACCACTGTAACTGTATTAAAAAAAATAAATAAATCAGTTTATTCCACATAAGGAAAAAAGTGAATCTGTTTATGCTAAACAAAGTAAATTGTTTATATGTAAAAACTGAAATCTATCAATGCCATATGGTGAAATCTTTTCTTGTCACAAGTTTGTGTTTTATTCACATGTTTGGTTTGTCGAGTTATGTTTGGTGATGGCTCACTTAGATTTTATTTTTCAGTGGTAATCATTTGGGAAAGCATGATAGCTTTGTTGTTTGTCACATTATTATTTTGTTAGTAATATACTCACAAGCAGCAGCCGAATATTACAGTAATTTAAAGATAAAGGTAAAACTCCCGTTTTCACGCCACTAAGGTATATTGAGGATTCGGTGTTAGGCACGTATTTCTAAGACCATCGGCACATGTAAGTGTGATGTGGTCAGTATCGCATCTAGCTGCATTTACCTTCCCAGATTTCTCTGATGCCCAGTTTTAGAGGCTGAAGTAGGTGAACCCTGGAGCTGTTTTTGGCATGTACCTGAAAAAAATCCCTACTGCTGGGACTTGAGCATGGTACCACCAGATTTAGTAAACCGAGGGTATTACAGTAAATACAGTAAAAAAAAAAAAAAAAGTGCTCAGGCCAAGTCAGCATTACAGAAAATGAGACATATCTTGTGCAACAGATCCATATCATTGTAAACAAGATTTTAGGTTCTTAAATGTTACATCGAGCCAGTTCTGTTTTGTAGGTGTGAATAAATGTCTGTGAATAAAAGAAAATAAAGCTGCTCCTACTTTTTTCCTAGTTTATACCTTATGAATAAAAGAGTACAGCAAGAAGTGGAGGCCATGGAAATGTGGTTTATAAGAAGGATGTTGAAGGTACCACGGACAGCTAAGAAAACCAATGATGAAGTCTTAAGAGATGCTGGAGTTAAAAGGCAAATTATAGCAAAGATCAGAAACAGACAATCAAGATTTATAGGGCATTTCATGAGAATAGGAAAATTGGAACACATTGTGGCAACTGGAAAAATTGAGGGAAGAGACAGAAGAAGACGAAGAGAAGTTAATGGGTGGGCTGTAAGTGTGACTGGAAGAAAGTCACTGGCAGAGCTTATAATCACCTCAAAAGACAGGGAATTGTGGAGAGAAATGATCGCCTATGCCACATGGCTTGGCACGATTGATTGATTGATTGATTACAGTGAATAGTATTGCACTGATATGCCAGCGTCAGGGTTAGCGAACCATAGCTGACCAAGGTCCTGTCCCACCTCTCCATGGTACCCCCAGTAACAGGCATAGCCTGGCTAACAGGCAGGGATCACCATAGTCCCCATGGTGGTGGAGTCTGCTAAAGAAGCATTGCACACCCCTTGCTTTTTAGCTGTACTCCGGGATTGAAAAAGTAGCTGATATAACCCACTTCCATGTTGATACGATGCTGTGCCTCAATACCTCTACAGCATTGGCTGCAAAGAACAACGGCTTGCAGTTACAGGGAGTTCGTACAAGTACAAGTTCAGTGAATAGTTTAGAACAATTTCTGTACACCATATTTTTTTTTTTGGTGAATTCATAAAGAATAAGGGAAGATGTGACCAGAATTGAGCAAGACTATTGTACGAGGGGAAGTCACTAAGTAACTCGCAAATTGAAATATTTTATCAGGGCAGTTATCAGGTAGTATTTAAATATATCCTTAGATAGTACCATCATCCAGCTTTATAATAGTTGTATGTATGGGGCGCTGGGAGTTACGTGTGCATGTGCAAAGCAACAACAAAATGGCTACCCAACTGTTAGTGTGTGCCAAAGAGGAACAGAGAAGTGTGGTGCAATTTTTGTGGGCTAAAGGACATTCAGTTGAGGGAATTCATAAGGAAATGATTACAGTTTATGCTGAAAAGTGTTTATCACGTAAAGCGGTTTTTAACTGGGTAAAAGAATTTTATCAAGGCGGCACCAAAATTGTTGACAAAGTCCAGCTTGACCATCTTGTTCAGATTGCAACAGAAGTGACTGTGCAACGTGTGAATGAGGTTATCAGAGCTGATAGACGAGTAACATCCACCCTATAGGCTTTACTTAGCTCCAAGTGATTTTCAGCTGTTTGGTCCATTGACCTTGGCAGGAGAAGATTCTCGAGTGACGAAGAGGTGGAAACAGAAGTAAAAAAATGGTTCAGAAATCGGACTCCGGATTTTTACGCCATGGGTATTGCATGAGTGATTACACGATGGGATAAATGTATCAATGTTGGTGGTGATTATGTTGAGAAATAGGGGAATAATGTAGGTTCAAAAATTACAAGTTTCAAATTACTGTCGCATTTAGTTTTTTTTGTAACAGGCGTTTGCGAGTTACTTAGTGACTTCCCCTTGTATCTGTACATTGTGTTTCTTGTAATAGACTAATGATTTGTCTCAGAATGAATAAATGATCTTTATTTTAAAGTGTAAAGAATTAGGCACGCAGACCCATCTTACATTCTGCCTTTCATCACTCCATCTTTCATTCTTCCCACACACTCAGTTTAATACAAGTACACAAATTACATGTCAAAAGAGTGCAAAATTAAACTATCACATTCATGGTATAAGAGAAGAAGTAATTGACCTAACAAAATAGCTCTCATACACACATGCACCAGGCATAAACAAAAATACATTTTCAGTATAGTTCTTGTAACATATATTCTTTAACATTCATTAAAATAATTTCTAACAAGTTACTTTTGGAACTTGATGGCTGGCGAGCCATGGCTTGAGAGACTACTGGTTTTTCTATGTAGGCATGATTAGTAGGGTGGGGTTCATCATGTTGTCAAGCTTATTGAGAAGCCATAGGTCAGTTATAGTGGAGTCAGAAATCCATTACAATCAACTAGGGTTCACACTAGAAGAGACAGACAGCTCATAACCTGTAGTTTTCATCATAATTATTTAGCTGGTCTTTAAAACCATATTCAATAGAACTGGTACAATGCTGTAATATAGAGGGCATTAATGGTTTCTCACCACAAGTTTTGATGTTAAAGTATGTCAATAACTGTATTATTGGCAGTTTTTATTGAAATATTTTTTAATCAGTTACATGTAACAGTAGCATAACAATATTGCTTCTTTCAGTTAATGTTTATAACTAACCTAAAGTCATGTGACATGGTGATTGTACAGTAATATCTAGGTGACATTAATGAAAGTTATATACTTAAGTGATGTATATTAAAGTTTTAAGAATCAGCCAACATTTATATATTCATGCATGTGTGGTTTGCTTTCACAAGTAGTATAAGTTTCATGCAAGTATATTATGTAATACTAGTTATAACCCCTCAAAAATGAAGAAAAAAGAAATTAAAATGTAAATTGTACTGGAAGCTATACAAGCATAATTGATTTATCTTTTATCATTCATGATGTCCTTCAGAACATGATCTGTTACTTGCTGTATCATTTAATTTTTTTTTTCTTTCCTCAATCTCCCTGTATCTGCAAACTGGTGTTCTTTGCAGCCACTACTGTGAAGATGTTGAGGCACAACATCGTATTGACATGGGAGCAGATTACGGCAACTGTTTTTTCAGCCTCGGCGTGCAGCAAAAAAGCAGAGGCTGTGCAGTGCTTCTTTAGCAGACTCCACCACCATGGTGACTATAGTGATCTTTTCCCTGATAGCCAGGCTAGGCTTGTTACTGGGGGTACCAACAGAAAGGTGGGACAAGGTCTTGGTCAGCTATGGTTCGCTCAGCTATGGGTCACTGATTGCCTAATTGGACAGTGTGTTCACCCCCCCCCCCCCACTCCCCCCTTAATATTTAATAAAAATAACATTGAATAAAATGACTAACTGAGCTACAAGTAACCAAGGGCAGTGGATGCAAATCCCTTTTTTATGTGCTAGAACACGGCCAACACATAGCCAACATAACATTGGAGTAATATTGCTGAAAACACTGAAGGACATCCTGATGTTGAAAGCTGAACACGTATGGACATGCCCTGAGTGTAACGAAGCAGCTCCTTAGGACCAGCAGCAGAGATAGGTCTTTTTTTCCAGTTTCCAGGATTTAATATTGTTCATTTTCTTCTTGCTCATCATCACAATGCACAAAATGAAAGCAAAACTCTTCTGAGTTTAAGCAGTTTCCTTTCTTTGCTTTAAATGATTTATGGTGCAGGATTTCAAGTGTTATAAAACCTTAGTTTTGTTCCTCATATAATGTGCAAGTAAGATGTGATGGTACTTAATCTTTTCACTCTGGATCGAGACTGGTTTAGTTCACTTGTTTACAAATTATTATTGTTCCTTATTTTTAACTTCGCATAGTTTTCTTTTATGTTCTAATTTTTAGTTATACAAGGTATGTTGCAAATAATAGTTTTTTTCTTTTAAATAAATGATACTTTTGTTACAAACATTTGGACTGTGCCTAAAAGACTTTGGTAGTCATTAGTTTTAAATTTGTATTACATGAAAGAAATAAGAAAAACATTGATTTTTTAAAAAAAAATCATGCTCTTACATTTGTTTCTTTTTTGTTTTCTGTAAAAGTGCTGTTAATTTTGCAGTGAAATGTTTCATTACATTTTTATTTTATAGTCCTTATTCCACTTCTTTCATTTTATTTCAGTTTTTACATCTGTCTTGAAATGTTGGAATTAGTGTAATTTTCAGTTTTGCTATATCCTTTGTCTCAGCTCTGAGAGACAAATACAAAGTCTGCTCTCTCATTGTCTCTAAGCAAGTTCTTTGTATTGACACATTTTTGTTGAGTGTGAGTATTGTTGGTTGCCTTATATCTTGCATGTCTAATGTTTCTCAAAGTTTCAGACTTGTGTATATTATGCAAGGTATTACCAGTATACAAGGTGTGCCATAGACTTCATAATGAAAAAATGCTGCACAGGTAAAATGGGCATTGATTGGATACATAAGACCGAGCTGAAAGATCTTGATTTTGCAGATGACATAACTCTTGTCAGTGACAATGTGAAATCACTGCAAGTAAAAACAGATTCCCTGTCTTCAATGGCTAGTAAAATAGGACTTGAAATTAACAAAAATAAAACAAAAATAATGAAACTTCTCATTAACCACGAAGGACAAATATATATAGAAGGAACAGCTGTTGAAGAAGTACACCAATTTGCATATCTCAGCAGCTTCACAGTCCAGAGTGGTGACACCAGAAGGGAAGCTAGAATTCAAATTGCAAAAGCAGCGTTGATCTTCAAGAATCTTGAGAACATATGGCATTCAAAAGATATAAGCACAAAAACCAAGTTAAGGTTATTCAGTTCAAATGTAATAGCCACCCTCATTTATACACATGAAAGCTGGGAAGCAATCAAAGAAATAGACAAGAAATTACTTTTTTGAAAACAAGTGCCTCAGGAAAATACTCAGTATAAAGTGGAATGAATTCAAGAACAACGCAGAGACAAGACAGGTGACCAAACAACAACCTGTCTCATGGTTGATCAGAAAAAGAGGATGGACATATGTTGGTCATGTGATGAGAAGAAAACAGTCAGAGAATCTCCAAACAAGCTATCAAGTGGAACACAAAAGGCCAGAGAAAAAGAGGTCACCATGTGAAACTCTAAAGAGGACATTGTTAAGAGAGGCCAGTTTAGTGGGCATAACATCCTTTGATGAGATTGAAAAACTCGCCAAAGACAGGAAATCTTGGTGAACTACAATGTGGGCCCTATGTGCCGTTTAGCGGCACAGGAAGGATGTAAAATTACCAGTGGCATTGCGCATGATATTATGTTTGCGTCCTTTATTTTTGTACTATCAGTGGTGATCTACAGAATTACCAAATTTTCTAAACAAAGTAATCACAAAACTATAGACACAGAAGCCAAATAATTTTGTTTTTTGAACAAGATTTTCTGCCCACTCTTGTACTTAGACTGATCGACCTGACCACACGTCACCGAGCAGAGACTGAAATGGAGACTGAAAGACTCCGCAGTGCTCAGCAGCAAGCAGAGAGACTCTTGGAGGCCAGAGAGAAGGCACACAGACAGAAGGTTAAGGGTTTGGAAGAACAGGTCAGTCTAAATAAATAGACATAGATGTGAATTTTCCAGATCACAGTTCTCAGATTTAATCAAACTGGTGCTTTGTTGTGCCAGTCACATTTATTTGCCAAAACGTCTTGGATGTCTCTAAACTCTAAGAAAGCTGACAGTATTTTTTTATTTTTCACTTTCGTTAAATCTGTGAAAGAATATAAAAATGAAGAAATATAGCAAAATGTTATTGTCAGTGAACAAGTCCAAAGTATCTCAGTCTTTTTAATCTCGGACTAATGGTGCTTTTATTTTCTGACCAGAATGCCCTTTTGAAGGATCAGATAGCACAGGAACTTCGTAAGCGACAGCTATACATCACCAAATCGGCCCGTGCAGGAGATGAAATCCGTGACCTCCGCAGTGTCCTTAACACTTCTCTGACCAGTGTCATTCGTGACCCCAACCTTGATCCTATCTTGCTAGAGCAGGAATCTCACAAGCTGGAAGAGAGCCTGGGTTATGGTATTCCTGTGACCCCACGTCGCAGATCACCAGCACGTACTGCATCTCCAGGTCGTCTTGGTGGCTACACATCTACACCCCAGTATCGTCCAGGACCACGTAGTCCAATCTTGAGACGTAAGCTTAAACAATAGACTGTCATATCTAGGAGCAGCAGCCAAAGCTTTGATGAGTTATTTTGTGAGAGTCTGCATTAAAATTATAACATTTAAACAGCAGATCAATATGTCAGCAATCTCATGGAATTTTGTTAGAATATAGATAAAAGAATGTAAGGTCCTCTGTATTTGTGAAACAACATATTGCATCTTTAATATATTAAAAATAAGATTACCTTTGTACTATCAGTTTAATTATGAGTAAATAACAGTATGAATCCATAAATCATCTCAGGTTATAATGTCATGACAGTGGCTGGATGGAGGGTGTTAGATTATAATACAATCAGTGACATAGGTTTTGTTTTAGAAATAAAGATTTAGAATAATTTGTTTGTCTCTCAAGATTTGTATGTGCCATGGTTATTAGCAGCTCCCAGATCGTGCATACATTTGTGACTCTGTATGGTACAGGTTGGAAATGTTACAGTTTTATTACTTAACCTTTTCTTATCCATTGTCCAAGTTTCTTACATAAAATAGTTTTTCTAATTCTGTGTCAGTTTTCTCACAAGAGAAACGCAGAGCCAAAGTAATTCAAAACTTTATTATTAACTATATGCAAGATAAAATAAGTAACCTAGGTTTTGAGTTTACATTTTTAATCTTGGAAACATTTCATGTAACAATCCAAGGAAAGTGGGGGAAAAAATGTAAATGAAACAATATTTAATTTATAGTAAATTAGATACAGTGAATCTTCAGTTCTTCAAAATGGATATAAAAGGGTTAATTTTATGTGTAATGTGCTTCACAAAATTGTAACAGAAAGCAGGGGATTCAATACACTGAATGCCTAGACAAGTACTTCATTTGTTTGTAGCTGTGTGATTGCCTGAATAATCATAAGTTACCATGAGTCAAGCTAATCTGATCATGTTGTGATGTAAAGATTTGTTTGAAGCTGTGTGATTGCCTGAATAATCATAAGTTACCATGAGTCAAGCTAATCTGATCATGTTGTGATGTAAAGATTTGTTTGAAGCTGTGTGATTGCCTGAATAATCATAAGTTACCATGAGTCAAGCTACTCTGATCATGTTGTGATGTAGAGACTTGCTGCAGGTGAGAGTCTGTGAATGTTGAAGGCACTTCTTCTCTTGTTGAATTTAATGAGGCAGAGGGAAACATCTTCCAAAAAAGTATATACAGGAGAAATTATTTCATTTAACATTGAACAACATTCCCATGTTACACAGAACTTTTATTTTTTTGTGACATTATATAGGAGTTTGTTATGATTTGTGCCATCATGTGACATTATCCTGTTTAATTGAGTCCCATCATCATCTTGTGTTGTCTCCCCCTTGGAGTGTTGACTGCACTGTCTCTTTTGTGATCACGGACAAGGACAACAAAGGAAGCTATGCTGTCCATCAGTTTGAAGTGTTCTTGTCCTCTGACACATTTTTCAAGAACTTTTCCTTCTACAGTTTTAAGTATATGATTGTATCTCTTATTATGTTCACAGTATTTTAGCTATCACAGTCTTACTTTTTTTTTTTTTAATTTCTCTTTTTTCAATTTCATCTTCTCAGCATTTTTTTTTTCTGCTTGATGAAATTACTTTCACCTTCACCTGCATGCCCCCAATATCTTTCTGTTACACCTGTGTACTAATTGTTTGCTTCTTTCAGCGTTACAAAACTGTGTTAAAAGCTGAAAATATGAAATAAAACTGTTAGTAATAAAAATCATTTGATAGAGTTAGAATGTTTATAGCAACATAAATTCTAGTTTATTAAATAAAGTGAAAGTTTCCAGAAGTATAAGTTCTATTTTGTAAAGTTTAATATTTCCAGCAATATAAATTCCACTTTATAAATCTGAAATGAATAGTTGTTGCATCTACCTTATTTCACCCTGATTGAGCTGTTGAAAGGACCCATATCGGTGACTACAGCAAATAGCTTATCATTTTACAAATAGATGTTGCTCTAGAAAACAGAAATGTTTAAAAACCATGAAGCAAGAACTGTGTAAATAATATACACTGCACAGCAGGACTGATATTCATTTTGTAAATCCTGAGAACTGTGTGAAGTATACAGGTGAACTTTTCAGCGTGATACAGATCGCACCAACTGTTTCTAAAAGGTCATCTCACCCAAGATAAGAAAGTGTTGATACAGAATGTGATCTTTAAAAGTTTGTCCGTTTTCTTCCTGTTCGTAGTGGGGTTTCAAGTTAAATCATGGTAAAGTTAAAGCCTTAATAAAGTGAAGTTGACAGACATATGATGGCCCAATAGCTTCTGATCTAAGATGGCCCTCTAACCAGGGCTGATGATATAAAACAGCATAGGATGGGCATTTGTGTAATGACAGCATTAGATAATGTCACACTTTTGGCGAGAACTAGCTTTTTTTTTTCTTTTTTTTTTTTGTGTGTAAGAGATTACTTTGAAGATGACTGTACAGTAAATGTGTTTGTTTATTGATGTTAAGAAACTCTTGGGACCAGTGGTTTTTGTATTTTTTACATTTTTTGTCCCTGTTTGCTGAATGTAAGACAAGAACTGGCACAAAATCTTTGCTGGTAAGACAGAGAAGATCTTCTGTCTGTTGCTGGTTCTGTTGTGTGCTCATTCCAGTTGCAGGCTGTGATATGTTTCCACCCGGGTACTTTGCTGATTTGTAAAGTGTATTAGAGTTCCAAGTCAGTTAAGTGCTTGAAAGTTTGTAAGAAGGAAAGATTAGCTGTCAGTTTTAAATACCAGGTAGATTCAGTCCTCTGAGAGATGGATAGAAAGGAAAGGATTGAGAAATCTACAATCATTTAAATATAAAGAGTTACACAGGTAGATAGTGTTAAACTACAATGAAGTGGTTAAGAGAGGAGAGTTCACAATATTAATTCATCTGTCGAAGACATAAGCAGTCAGATACTTGTTATTGGATAGATCTATCAAAAACATTGAGGGGAGATTTCATCACATAAGTTCACCATCATATTTCATGATTCATGTGATGAAGTATTACAATTTATATATAATAACTTTGTTATTGACTGGTTTGCAAGATCAGATATTTTTCCCAATTGGATGCATTGAACATTTTCATGTAAGGCTTTTTTTTTAGGCCATAAATCCAGAGCATTTATTTGCTATGTGATATACAGCCATTGCTTGATTTTGTTTGATTTTTGTTATTGTTTTTTTTTTCTTCACTTTTTAAGCAGACAGTATCATACATATACTGAGTCTGAGCCTGTTATCTTCCCTTTTTTTCTGCATGTTTTCATGTTATACTGTAGCCATATTTATAGTTTTTTGTTGTTTTTTTTCTATACTGCTGTAACCATCTGTTTGAGTTTTTGCATTCTATTCTCTATAACTTTATACATGATGCTGTACAACAAAATATGATTTTTTTTCCCTCTTTAAGTTCAGACATTAGTATTGAAGGAAAGCCAACTAGAAGATTATATATGGCAGTGGTAATGAAAACTTCAATCAGGTCTTGAATTGTAATGAGATTTTCAGTATTAAAAAAAAAAAAACCATAGTGCTATTTTCTTTCATTTATTGTTTCATCTTCAGTAATCTGCAGAGAGATTCAGATGTAAAGTGAAAGAGTGATGCCACACTTAAATAAAGCAAAATATTTTGCTTCTCAAAAATTTCATAAATTTTTGCCCCAAGGACTAGCAACTTTTTTTTTTTTACCTTTTTTTTCCTGTGTGTTTCTAGATCTGTTTTGTTTCAGACAAGCTCTCACTGCATGAAACTCACTTATTGAATTCTCAAACTATACAGCTTATCACATGTATATATATTTCTATAATCCGTCCAGATTTTGGAAGTGCTAATATTTTGTTTACTGTTTATAATCTATAGTTTATAATTGTCTACTTATTAAGAATCTGCAGTCATTTGCCATTTTTTTAAAAAGTATACCCTAGCCCAGTATTGGATATATAAAATATGCTATATTTTGTAAGAAATATATAACATCTTATACAATAAAGAGATCAAAGAAATAAATGGATATTATGCTAGTTAGATGAATATGATAAAACTAATTTATGAAAGCTAGTTTTATACAAGAGAAACAAAAAAAAGTGGTTATTACAGTTGCATTTTTTAATTTTTTGATGCAAGAAATATTTTTAAATGAAGCCAAATAACTTTTGATTTGTTAATACCAGAATACCCAGTCCTTGGGTTTATCTTTTTTATAATTTTTATCTGTATCATTTATACTCATACTATTTTAAATAAGTTTTTGATCCTCAGAGATTGCTTTGAATGATCTGCTTCTTATATTCTTTTCCTCACGTTTTGAGCATACATTTTTTAAAAATGTCTGAAGGATGTAATTTCATACAGTTTAAAAAAAAAAGTTTAGAGGAAAGCTAGCATTATCATTTGATGTTGCTTAAATGTTAACCACAAGTTTTAATGGAGATGTAGTTCTTTTTTAATACACTTCACTCTTTGATCTTAAACACAGTCTTGCTAGGTATCATGTGTTTTGTTAACAAAATTTGTCACCTTCTTTAGCTGCTTAGATTTTCTCTGTCATTCACAGGGTTTTGGAGTTCTTATGTTAAACCTTCAATACAAACTTGAATATTTTTCCTACAATCTGATCCTCTCTTCTTCATAAATGGCACATTTCTATAGGCTTCAGCAAATGCTGCACATGAAATTGCTTCAGACTCTAGCCCCCTGTCTTTTTACATATTCACTCACACACTTTCAGAAAAGGCACATTTTTACGTACCTCCACAGCCCTGATCATTCATCCTGCATTTTTTTGTTGTTTTTTTTTTACTTTAAAAAAAATTGTTTTCAAAGTTTTTGTGTGTGTGGCTTTTTTATTTTCTTGTTTATCATAGTAAGAATATTTGACCAATGAGTTAACTTTTGGTTTGATCCAGTGACTTTCTTGAGTTTGCTGTTTTTTTTTTTTTTTTGTGAAATAATTATTGCATTAAAAAATATTGTTTCCAATTTTCCAGGACACATAAATGTGTTGGGTAGCTACATACGAGCCTTATTGTTATAAAAATATTTTCCACTACTTAGAAAAAAAAAAGTAATTTGTCTTGGTAATGTGTAATACTTGACTGGCAAATAGAAATGAAGTGTCTGCTACAGGCAGAAAGGTTTTGTCATATCACAGCCACGTAGCAGTAAAGCCAGTGCTTATTGTGCGGAGTGTTTGGTAGAGCCAGATATATAAAACAAGATTAGTGTAGATATTTTTAACTGTTTCAACCAAGATACAGAACTTTCACTGTTTTAATGTAGGTATGAAAGATCATTGAAATTTTTCACAAACAAAAAAATTAAGTTGATTATTATACTTACATAATATCAGTGAAACTTTGTTAGATTTGTATCAGAAAATTTACAAAACTAATACATTAAAAAAAATATTTTGTGTAAATTCAGTCTTGTTTGGAATTGTAACAACTGGTCTTTGCTGCTTCCATAAATCTGTCAGTGTTATTGAAATTTTGGTAGTCTACCAAACAGGACGCAGCTGACTCCAAGTCATATGTATACAAAGTTTAAGGTTGGTACTACTAATCTATGTACATGTGCCCAGGTGCCCCAAACTGTGGAACATATCCTCCAGAACTGCACCAACTATGAAACACTAAGAAATAATTACTGACCTAGTGAAATCACTAAAGAAGATAAGCTGTACGGTTCCATACATGAATTACAAATAACAGTGAAATTTATCCAAGAGACAGGACTGCAGATATAGACAGACAATGCAAATGAAGAAGAAGAAGGTACAGTCTACATCAGTGCAGTTTTTAAGTTGCAAAAAGTTAATGCACTTTTTGTCATACAGGTGAACTAAAACTGAGGAGCCACAAAAAGTCAGTAATTAAGGACATGTGCACTACCAAATGTTGTCTCAGAATGAAATAATATGATTTTAAACTTGGGACAACAGTTCTCAACATAGAGGTCCATGAGAGGTCATGTGAGATTACATGTAGCATGTCAGATTTCAGAAATTAGTTTTGTTTTTGTACATCTTAGACAAACAACCCACACCCCTAAGTTTTCAAAATAAATATTTGGAAGGCTTTAACTAACTGGTAAGGGAGGTGTATGAAGGCCACAACAAAATATCTTTTGATTTGTGGTTCTGTGACCTGAAAGAGGTTGGGAAGTATTGACCTAGGATATTTGCTGTCAAAATCTTCCAACATCTGAAACTGGATGTATTTGTGGGACATATATATTTTTTTTTAATATTAAGGCTTCACATTTCAAAGATCTGTATCCTCAGTAAACTATATTCACCTCTACACTTTACTTGAGTGCATGAATTATCTTTCTCTCAGTTTGTAACACTTTTTTTAAAAAAAATTTTGCATGACATATTCTTATAGTAACACTTTTTTCTTTCCCAAAAATAAAGCGTGCCACAAAATGTCACAGTGTTCTTGTTATATTCATTGGCCAGTATAATGGATAACGCACACTGTAAGTGCGATAAGCTATAACATGTACTTTAAGTGTGATAACCTATAACATGTACTTTAAGTGTGATAAGCTGTGTTTGATGTTAAATGGCTTAAAAAATTCTAGTCCCACAATCTTCAAATTTCAGCACATGACGATAGAGATTTTGTCTTGTAAAATGATCTGATAATGTATATACCAAGCCCGAATTGTGAATGTTCATGTTTTTAGTTAGTATTTTTTTAACCTGTTTCTTATTTCTGTATACTTTCTATGTTGGATAAGTAAAAGGTAAAGAGAAGGAGTTTGGTAATGATCAAGTGGGGGACATGAGATGGGCAGGAAAACAGACTGGCTAGTCATTATGAAGGAATGAGATGGAAAAACACTGGAGATATTCATTGTGTTCAGCCTTTTATGGGGAGAAGATAGGATGATGATGATTGATCTGCACTTACAATTCTATGCCCAGCATTCTAAGATGATTCAGGGCGAACCAACACTGTCAAATACATTGTAACTGCATTGTAAACTCTTTTAAGTTCGAGGAGTGTTCAGAAAGTAATACACCACATCATTTTTTTTTCAGCTAATAATGAAGATAGAAGCATGAAATTTTGCACACTTTAAATATGGCATGTGCCAATTGTGTGAACCAAATTTCACCACAACAGGCCAAAGAATATGGCTGCCCTAACCTTTGAAATGGAGCGTGTTAGCAACTTGTGGTATAAGCAGCGAATTGTGATAGAATTTCTCGTTGCAGAGAAGAAAACTGTTGTGAACATTCACAAGCGTCTATGTGATGTGTATGGAAGTTTTGCAGATGACAGGAGTACAGTCAGTTGCTGGTTTCAGAGAATCAAAGAATCAATAAGTGGAGATAAGGAGTTGTATGATCAGCTGTGCTGTGGACGTCCTGCCACAGCCACCAAGGCAGAAATGTTGAAATGCGCTGAGGGCATTATTCTTACTGATAAGAGAGACAATCAGTTTGCAAGCTTACATTAAGACATTGAAAAACTCAATGTTTTAGAGTTCGGCCACAGAAATATCCAGCAGACCTGCTTCTCCTTCACAACAATATGTGCCCTCACACAAGTCTGGCAACACAGGAAGCAATCACCAAATTCGGTTGGACTGTACTACCCTATAGTCCCACTTTGGCACCCTCTGATTTCCATCTGTTTGGTCCATTTAAAGATGCACTTCGAGGGGTAAGATTTGAAGATGACGAAGGAGTGATTCATACAGCAAAGAAATGGCTACATAATCAAGAGAATAATCTGGTACAGGCTAGGAATACATGCACTTGTTTCGCGCTAGCATAAAGCTGTACAAAGTGATGGGGATTATGTTGAATAATATCAATGTTTACATGACATATGCATGTATTTTGTGTATAAATTTCATGCATTTTTAATAAACAGCTCCTGAGAAAATGCATTACTTTCTGAACGCCCCTCGTATATGGAATGGCAGAAGACAAAAAGTGTGAACTCTGTAAATCATCTATGATTATATTCATACATTTGGAAAATGAGCAGAGAGGCAAGGAAACTTTATTTTGCAACCTCAGCAAGCGTCGAGAAAGAATGCAGTGTACCATAAGCAAAGCACTTCTCCTTATATCTGTGACCCATGACAGATCACATACTGGGTTCAAAGCTGACTGTGCTGGAGGAGTGGTTAATCTTATGATTCAGCCAAAACATGAGCTGGCTGAAAAACAGTCCTACCACAGAGAGCATCATGGATTCACTACAGGACACCAAGCAAGTCCCTGTGTTTTTTGATCATCACAGCATGGATTGCAGAGAACACAACAAATTAACGGTTCTGGGAGATCAGATAGTGAAGAATTAAGCACACAACTTTTTTCATCAAATTTTGTTTTTTTGCAACACAATTCTCTAGACATTCTCAGTTCGAACTCATGCAGACTGTTGACCAAATTATTGTAACTTCATTATAATCCCAGAGATCTTTTGACTAACTTTTGTAACAAGTTTCACACCGCAGCAATACATCAAACAACACATCAAGGAAGAATTCAATTCAAATATATTTTTTTATTCATACATTTACACAGCAGCACAACTAGCACTGTACTGTCATGGTTGCTTTGTCTAAATCTTAGACATTTAATGTAGGAGTCCTCTCTTATTTCTCCACCACACAAAAATATTCATAGCTATAGATTTGCTGGAAAAAACTCCCCATATGAACCTTGCTAAAATAATAATTAACAAGTAAATTATATATCTTCATCTGAGCATGGTGGACGATATGAAGTAGATGAAACAAAATCTGAAGCCCTTGATACATGGAACAATGAGATGTATTTTTCTGGACAGAAGTGAAAATGAATGTTTAAAAAAAAAAAAGCATGAAAACATGGAAAGTTGTGGTTAAAGAAATGAAAATACATTACAAGACAGCTAAAATATTCCCTCTATTAAGTTTCATAATGATGCAGTTTGAAGGAACTCGAACAGGAAAAGGGATGAAAGTTGTAGAGGTTTCTCAAGAGATAAACAGGAAACAGCTCTTTCACGTGTGACGTACTGGCAAGTTAGTTGGAGATTTACTACAGTCGGCCTTATGTGGAAAGTAGAAATTGCAATAATGGACTGGAAACCAGCTTAATTCTATTCTTAACCCTTGTGAAATAAAGATAATCAACCACTAATACGAGCCTTCTTCACATAATTCATACCGCACACTTGGAAAATAAAACTAACGCCCCTGAAATGAAGATATACTGGGAAAAAAAAGTGTATTCCATGGATTGGTTTTACTGAAAAAAGAAGTCTATTTCATGGACAGGAAAAAAAAAAGAAGAATTATTAGATGGCACCAAAACTGGAGAAATAATGAAAAACATAACAAGACCAGTCAAGCATTTTGGCTGTACCACGAGGTGTAAAAGTTTAATGAAAAAGCATACTCGAGTTAAAAGAAAAAGAAAAAATGGGAAGACAGTATCACAAATGGTCAGAATCATGAGATACACAGAATTTCAGCTGGGCCTGATGTGCACTATGAAAGCATGGGCCACAGCAAATTGGAGATAGCCTGCAACCAAGGAGATCACCAACTGAACTGATGGCCTGCATGAAGGATCGGGTACTCTGGAGAAGCATAATAGCCAACGCCAGTCGGCACGGCACCTGATGATGATAATGATGCTGCAACCAACCTTCTATATGGAGAGGGCACAAGATGATAATAGCAAATCAAGAGAAACAATAAAAAGCTTTACATTGTGGGTTCAGCATACAGTTTATAGATACCTTTGTGAATTATAAGGAACAATTCTTTCTATACCAGTGCTTCCTATTGTTTTAATAACCACCAGTGATTTTCTAACATGATACAAGTCGTATACAGACCAAGTCATGTACAGACTGGACCTAGTTACATACAATCTGACCTTGTCATGTACAGACTGACCTAGTCACATACAATATGACCTGATCAGGTACAGGCTGACCTGGTTACTACAATCTAACCTAGTCATGTACAGAGTGACCTTGTTACATACAATCTGACCTAATCACATACAGGCTGATCCAGTCATGTACAGACTGATCTAGTCATTTATAGGATGATCTAGTCACATACAGGCTGACCTAGTCATTTATAGGATGATTTAGTCACATACAGGCTGATCAAGTCATTTATAGGATGATTTAGTCATATACAGGCTGACCTATTCATTTATAGGATGATCTAGTCACATACAGGTTGACCTAGTCATTTATAGGATGATCTAGTCACACATAGAAGGAACAGCTGTTGAAGAAGTAAACCAATTTGCATTTCTCTGCAGCTACAGAGACCAAGACGATGACACCAGAAAGGAAGTTAGAATTCAAATTGCAAAAGCAAGAATCTTGAGAACATATGACATTCAAAAGTTATAAGCACAAAAACCAAGTTAAGATTATTCAATTCAAATGTGATATCCACCCTCATTTATGCATGTGAAAGCTGGAAATCAACTAAAGAAATTAGACTCTTTTGAAAACAAATGCCTTAGGAAAATACTCTGTATAAAGTGGAATGAATTCAAGAATAACATAGAGATAAGACAGATGAGCAAACAACAACCTGTCTCATGGGTGATCAGAAAAAGAAGATGGACATATATTGGTCATGTGATGAGAAGAAACAATCAGGATCCCAGAACAAGCTATCAAGTGGAACACAAAAGGCCAAAGAAAAAGAGGTTGACCATGTGAAACACTAAAGAGGACATTGTTAAGAGAGGCCAGTTTAGTGGGCGTAACATCCCTTGATGAGGTTGAAAAGGTTGCCAAAAACAGAAAAACTTGGTGAACTACCATGTGAGCCCTATGTGATGTTTAATGGCACAGGAAGGATGTAAGAAGAAGTCCCATACAGGCTGACCAAATTACATACAACCTGGTCTAGTCATATACAGCCTAACCTAGTCACATATGAGCTGTCCAAGTTACATACAACCCTGACCTAGTCACATACAGGCTGACCTAATCATATACAAGTACAAGTGGACTGAATAACATACAACCTGGCCTAGCCATGTACAGGCTGACCTAGTCACATACAACCTGGCCTAGCCATGTACAGGCTGACCTAGTCACATACAACCTGGCCTAGCCATGTACAGGCTGACCTAGTCACATACAACCTGGCCTAGCCATGTACAGGCTGACCTAGTCACATACAACCTGGCCTAGCCATGTACAGGCTGACCTAGTCACATACAACCTGGCCTAGCCATGTACAGGCTGACCTAGTCACATACAACCTGACCCAGTCATGTACAGGCTGACTTAGACATTTATAGGATGACTTGGTCACATACAGGCTGACCTAGTCATGTACAGGCTGACTTAGACATTTATAGGATGACTTGGTCACATACAGGCTGACCTAGTCATGTACAGGCTGACTTAGACATTTATAGGATGACTTGGTCACATACAGGCTGACCTAGTCATGTACAGGCTGACTTAGACATTTATAGGATGACTCGGTCACATACAGGCTGACCAGGTAATTTACAGACTGACCTAGTCACATACAACCTGAGCTAGATATAACAGTTTCTGGTTTTCATACCCCACTATTTGCACAAGACTGCTCAATCTCTACATTACTTTTTGTTAATGCAATACGTGTACAAAAATGCAGTTAAAAATAATATTTGTAACAATACTGCTAATACTGACAACAAAGATAAGGTCCCACCTTATGGTCATAATCTTTATTTCCATTGTCACTTTTTTTTTTTTTATGCACTGAGTTACAAGGTTTTTCTTTATTTAGCAAAAGGATAGTCCTACATACTCAGGGTACTGATATTAATGCAATGTTTTCTGCCATAAAGCACAAACAGCACTGTGCCTCACCTTGCAAAAAACACTATGATTTCAGAACAGACAGCAGTGTGTGCCTCACCTTGCAAGAAACACTATGATTTCAGAACAGACAGCACTGTGCCTCACCTTGCAAGAGACACTATGATTTCAGAACAGACAGCACTGTGCCTCACCTTGCAAGACACTATGATTTCAGAACAGACAGCACTGTGCCTCACCTTGCAAGACACTATGATTTCAGAACAGACAGCACTGTGCCTCACCTTGCAAAAAACACTATGATTTCAGAACAGACAGCAGTGTGCCTCATCTTGCAAAAAACACTATGATTTCAGAACAGACAGCACTGTGCCTCACCTTGCAAGAGACACTATGATTTCAGAACAGACAGCACTGTGCCTCACCTTGCAAGAGACACTATGATTTCAGAACAGACAGCAGTGTGCCTCACCTTGCAAGAGACACTATGATTTCAGAACTGACAGCACTGTGCCTCACCTTGCAAAAAACACTATGATTTCAGAACAGACAGCAGTGTGCCTCACCTTGCAAAAAACACTATGATTTCAGAACTGACAGCAGTGTGTGCCTCACCTTGCAAGAGACACTATGATTTCAGAACTGACAGCAGTGTGCCTCACCTTGCAAGAGACACTATGATTTCAGAACTGACAGCACTGTGCCACATCTTGCAAGAGACACTATGATTTCAGAACTGACAGCAGTGTGCCTCACCTTGCAAGAGACACTATGATTTCAGAACCAGTATCCAGACAAGGTTCAGAGGTTCATGTCTACCACTATTGACTTCACTGGAGCAAAACTCTATAACCAAGTCTCTTTACATGAGAATCTCTTCACTACTTACTGTGCTATTAACTCTTTTACTCCCAAATTCATTTCTATGTTCTGTCAGAATAAGTTTTGATGAGAAATTCTGGCAGAAAGAAACTGGAAGTACAAGGTTCATACCGAAAGTTGTGAGCAAAAATTTTTTAGAAATCAGAATGTGTGCAGAGAAAATATATCACCTTAACTGCATCCTCTTCTTCCCTTTTCAACATAATCTCCATTTCTCTGTACAGATTTTTCCCATCACTCTGCAAGTTTGAAAATACCTTCCTGTTAGAATTCCGTTCCAGCTGACCGATGACACAGATGCACTGCTTTCTGGACGTTCTCTCCTGTGGGACCCAGCTGGCATAAACGTTTCTATAGCCTAGAGTTTCAATCATTTCCTGTACTGCATTGTGTCCTATTCCAAGGTTTACAGTGATTTCAGATACTGTGACATGTCTGCCTTGCTTAATGATGTCGTCAACGCTTTCCACATTGCAATCAATGGAGATAGTTCAAGGGTGACCGCTGTGAGGCATAACTTGGATGCTCGTGTTTCCATCTTTGAAATGTTTCTCCCCACTAGCACTCATACACACATCTCCATAAGCAAATTGAAGTCTTTGGTGAATTTCAGCAGTGGGAATTTCCTCTTTAACGAGGAACTCAATAACAGTACATTGATGAAACGAAACTTCAGCACCCGCCATTTTGTTTATGTTCTGCGTGGTCACGTGACACATGACTGTGAAGTCATGTGACCTCTACATGAAGTGCAAAGGATGCAGATTAAGGTGATACATTTATATTTTCTCACTCTATAAATTCTGATTTTTAAAAAATTTTTGCTCACGGCTTTCAGCATGACCCCCGCAAGTTACCGCATAATTTAAAAATACGGGTTGGGTTAGAAATGTGCTACTTTCCATTTTATTTAGACTGCCTGAATATCACTGATTTGCTTGGCTGCGTAAGATCTACCAACACTGCCAGTGATGTTTTGCAATGAAAGAGCAAGTTCATTCATTATTTTCTCATCTTTAATACTCTGGCTGAAGAAGATCTGAAACTAAAACTCATTTTTCCTGTATTTATTCTGTTTATAGTAATACCAATGCTTTTTTTCCCCCACAATACACCTTACAACTGCATTTATTTTACAGCAGTTATTTTTACCATCAAAAACAAATTTAATCAACTGTTTTCTTTCGCATGCATTTATTTCAAAAAGATGCCAAGAAAAAATACATTTGAGAAGCACTTTTTCAAAATGAACCCCCCCCCCCCCCCCCCCCCCACCTCCCCCAACAAACTAAAATAAACATTCATTCATCAACAATACAACATCAAGCAGATGAAGACGACAAAATGATTTAGAACACCAGCATGAAAGAGCAAGGTCTGAGAAAACGAATTATCCACAACTTACACCAGGGACAAGTACTCTTTTTTCCATTTTCCACCCCACACAAAAAAAAACAAAAAACATCAAAGATGCAGAGCAATTTCAAATAATTTCCTAGTTCACGTTAAGCATTCAGTGGGTGATAAACATGACATATTTATACTGGGACTAGAAGTTCTCTATGACCTTGTGCAGGCTACTACATGCAAAGACTTGCTGTATGAAGCAAGAGAGTATTTCAATAAAACCTGGACTAATTATTACAGGAACAAAGCCGTTCATTTTCTGATGTCATCAGTGAAGTACAGACACCTGCATTAAATTTTTTTACCTTTAGATGACTGTAACAAAATGTACTGGTGGAGTACAGACACCGCTGTCTGATTTTATTCATCATTAGGAAGTTATATCTCTACTAAATGCCCAGAGTGATCCACACACTTCTGAAAAACTCCATTATTTTTGTGATGCCGTCATGAAAGAACTGCTCAGGTTGATGGAAGAACTATGGATCAGGCCTGTCTTCACCGCATCATTCAAATCATTGTAAAGTCCTCTGCGACTCTTCTTTGGCTTATGGAACAAGTGGAAAGTTGGACGGGTCCAATATGGGTCAGTTTAAATGGGGGAGTCAGTGCACTGAAACCAGGCCCTTGAATCTCCAAAGCCATTCTCTGGCTGTTGTGTGCGGATGAGCATTATCATGTTGGTGTGGCGGATCCACCTATGACACTAAGTTTTTCTAAGCTATACTTTGAATCTTCTTGATGCATCAAGTTACTGTTACGCCTTTAGTGAAAAAACACTGAATTCAGTATATTTTTGCCTGCTCCATGGCTGTTACACAAAAGCTTAAGCTGACCTTTTTACCCCAAGATGAAACAACTCAGTTTTGAATATTACTGTTATTTAAACATTCTTCTCCAAAACACATCCTTCATTCATTAAGGAATATCAATTGTAAGGCAAATTCTCTGCAGCCAAGAATTCTATCACATTCACCATTTCATGCGCATTAACAAATTTTCATTTTACATTCTTGATATTTTTTCATATAATTCAGATCCCCCAGTGAAGAACACAAAAAAAAAAAAATATGAAAGCAGTAGCAATCAATAATGCAGGAAAGAACAGATTACACTTCAGTACATATGTAAGTTTTGAAAAAAAAAAAAAAAACACAACAACAAAAGAGGTGTCACTTTTCAGCACATCTTCATATATCTGAGCACCACAGCCACTCCCTCTCATTACATAAACACTCCATATTATTTTTCTCATATTCTTACAAATAAAATCAACAGTACTGAAAGTCGACCAATGAAAGTGCAAGATTTAGTTATCACAAAATTTTAAAATTTCCACAAATCATGCAGTTTTTTTTTTTTTTTTTGGTTTAAAATCAAGCTTTGAAAGGGTTATATATAAATCTGAGAATTATATATATTCAGGTACACAGATGGGGTTTAAAAACGGGAAGGGAATTAAAAAAAATTGAATCTCTTATACTTCGGATATTTTAAAATGCTGATAAAAGTTCTTTCCTATCCATTTTTAAACATAAAGATAAGATGCATATTACAATTTAAGTTTATAAAACTGTCAGTTACAGCATAGTCACCTGATTCCCAATGTCCAGTGGGAGGGATACTTTGTGGTTGAGGGGTTAATGGTTGCTTACCTACAACAGTTACCGCAGGATGCATAAACTGGCCTTTTCATTTTGCTCCCGACACACACACAAAAAAAAAGGAAGGATTTGACAGCGATTCAAACCAATGTTTCCCACATGAGAATCTATGTGGCGTTCAAAGCACGAACTAAGCCACCCATGGTCTGTTGATAATAATTTCATTTGTCTGTTTCTGTTTTGCTTTACCTGTATGTGTATTTAGGTTGCTACACGAAATTTATAAGAGAAACATTTTTTTTTTATTTTTCACTTAAAATGATCTAATAATTAACCTGACTGAACTGTTGCTGCCTGTATGGTGTATGTGTTTGAACATACACGCACACATACAATGGGAGCAGCATTAGTGCAGTGGATTAGTCACTCACTCACTCACTGACCAGGCAACCTGGTTTTGATTTTCATTCACCACGGTGGAAAACCGTGACTTGCTAAAAATTTCCAGGGTTTACCCAGCCTCAAAAAAAAAAAAAAAAGTACTAGGGTCAATGCTCTTGGAAGGAAAAGGAATGAAGCCACTAGCCACGGAGTTCGTGTTGATGGTGACACTAGTTAGCAGTTTCTGGTCAATTGCCGACTAGACAGCACAGCACTTAAGGTCAGACCATGTGCGATGACGATGATTCACAGCTCACACACACATGCAAATATTTAGGAGGAAAACTCTGACACAAGATAGGCTTGGTCTGTCTGAGAAATATCTAACAAAGGTCTAGATCTGGATAAAAATTTGGCAAGAAAGATAAATATTACCACTTGGATAAAATATTGTAAATGATCTTGCCTTTAATACCCCTATTTGAAAAACATTTTATATTCAAAATCTATATTAAATTCATCATATTAAAAATCTGTTATTTGTTTCATCGTTACTGTCATGCCCATGCTCAGCAGAAACACACTTTTTACTATTTTTAGCACAATGAACTGAAAAAATGGGTCCAACAATCATCATCTGTTCTTGATATCCCTAAAGCCATGTAAGGGAAAAAAAATAAACAAAATATCCTTTCAATCCAGTAACGAAGTAATGAGTAATGAAATTCTCCCACGGATGTTACTCATTAGTTCCATGCAAGTTATAAGATCGAAATGTGTTGTTTTAACTCTTTCACTCTTAGTTAAAAAAGAAACAAAAAAATTCTGCCAGAATAAAGTTTGATGAAAAATTTTGGCAGAAAGAAACAAGAAAGAAATTACTCTATAATTTAAAAATACAATGTGCAACTGTTCATTTTATTTAGACTTAGGTGTTCAAGATCTACTAACCCTGCCAGTGCTTTCCTGGAGTGAAAGGGTTAAACTGATTTCCTGTCTAATATGTCAAAATCTGTGAATGATCTTTAGTGAGCACACAGTGCTGACCCACATCTGGATGGTTTTAAACTCTGAAAGCTTCAAACATCTCAACAAAGACTGCACAAAATGTCTGCCATACCAAGTTTACACATGTGATGTTCAGTCAGCATATACAGGGTTATTCATAAGTCTGTTAAACATTTTAAAAACTCACAACAAATAAACTACGTAACAGATCATGATTATTCTTAAGCCAAGAGAGACTCTTCAAGTTTTTTTTTTTAAATAAAGCCCGCACGCATAACTCCTGTGATATGTCGCTAGGAGGCAGCAGCAGTTGCAAATATGGCATTCAGTAAACACGAACAGTCATTTTGTGTTTTGGAATACGTAAGAACCTCGTTTGTTGTGACTGCAGCAACGATTTCAAGCGAAATTCCAGAAGGCAGCACATGTTTTCAACAGTATCAAGAAGTGGTATACAAAATTCCAGGATGAAGGCTGTCGGAGCACATCTCCTTGGTAGGGACATCCAGGACCAAGCGAAGAAACCGTGAATCATGTTGAGAAGCTTACCAGCAAAGCTCCCGCTGGAATTTCACGTACTTCTTGACAGATATTTTTTTTTTAAAACTTGAAGAATTTCTCTCTCTCTCTTGGCGTAAAAATAATCGTGATCTGTTACGTAGTTTACACGTTGTGAAATTTTGAAATGTTTAACACACTTATGAATAACCCTGTATATTCAGTCAATAAGAACATATATTCAATGATATATACATATTTTACACTTTATAATGTTTTAAATATTATCTAGCAAACTTCTGCCTTTAAATTTTCAACTATAAATAGTAGATTAAACATTTTAAATACTATATTTAGAAAGCGTATGCCACATACACAATGTAGATGGTTTAATGCCTGAAAGTTTTTAGTGGCAGTGCTACCGAACACTGCCAGCTTTAAGTGGAACTCACTTCAAGTTGATGAAGGATGAAACGAAACATCAAGTCTTAAAAAATTGAAAAATTACAATTACTGAAGGGGGGGGGGGGGGGGGAATAGAAAGGACATCACTGAGACTCTTATTTATTACTTCTGAAGGGGACGCTTCATAGCTACATGAAAGGTAAGCATTCTACCCAGATTCAGCCATTTTAAAGCTGTGCCAAACTGCACAGAAATGGCCAGATTTATGCCTCAACTCAGCACTTTGTATGCTGCATTTAGAAGCAAAATTGTGACCTTAAAAACTAAAATAATGCTTCGCTGGCTGGTTACATAGGACTGAACAAATAAATTACAATCATTTCATACAAAGTGAAAAAAAAAAAAACGTACAACTATGTTACAATTCGGTAACTGCTAGGTTGGATGGGATTTGGTGAAGCCATTTGTTCCGTCAGGACCCTGGGGTTGCCGTAAAACTGTCACGTGCGGCAACGAAGAATCTGGCTTGATGATCTGTGGTGAGCTTAAAAGAAAGAAACGAAATTATGCGTGTGGCATGGTAAACCTGTACGCAAATGTAAAAAGTCTTTCATATTCATAAAAAATTCAGTACTACATATGGCATGTTTATGAAATCAAAATAAAATGAGTTTATGGATGAATATATATATATGTACAAGAAAATGGTTATATGTTCAAGAGATGAAGGAAACAAGACCAAGGGGTAGACCAAGATAAGGATGGAAAGACAACATAGAAGAGGATATAAAGGAAATTGGTGTCAACCAACTGGAGAGAGAAGACTAGGAATTGTGAGGAATGGAGGTGAACTTTATCTGCTGCAATGAGCTTTAATGGCTTGGAAATCTGAAGAAGAAGAAGATGGGTGAATATGGACCATAATGTGAAGGTGAACCCAGTCCCAAAAATACACCAAGGTGAAGTTGGATGTGTCAGGCCATAACACACATGGTATAAACTATAACACACACAATGCTCTTTTGAAGGCAAACAATGAAGAAGAGCAACCATTATTATAGACGCTAAATCCACAGAAACTACCATCATTATAGATGCTAAGTCCACAGAAACTACCATCATTATAGATGCTAAGTCCACAGAAACTACCATCATTATAGATGCTAAGTCCACAGAAACTACCATCATTATAGATGCTAAGTCCACATAAACTGTATATTTGTTAGTGTTCTTTTTTGGATCTTCCTGAAACTGTGAACATGAATTTCTTGGCAACTGAAGATCCTAGAAATAACTCATGAAGTCTGATATGGAGTGGACTTGCTGGCTGTTGCAAGGTCAAGAATTAGGTTTCTCTCCTGGCACAGCCACCTTAAGAACAGTGCAACACTACAGCTGGCTGTTAAAGACAGAACAGTGTGTAGGTGTGTCCATCTTCTCTGACACGGTAGGACCCCCCCCTTTCCTTATACACAAACACACACACAAACCCACTGTTATATACCCACAAAAACTGTGATACTCCAGCAAGAACATGCTCACCTCTGTATGCTGCTATCATAAATTTTTGGTGTCTCATCACATACTTCACCATCGTCATCTCCATCATTATCGAAATCGTCATCATCATCTGGGGGCGGAAGAGAGCCAAATATCCTAAGTCTAGCTTGCGCATATTCGGCTTCGCGCTGTTGGAGTGATTTGCTATGTTTAGAAGATCTGGGAACATTTGTGGCGCTGGGGAACAAAAACAGGGAACCAGTTTTTATTAAAGACATCAAAAACATTCTTAGTTCCTGAGCTTTAGTGAAAAAGAAAAAAAAAATTTAGTTACGAAATGTTTACACTGTATCTTTAATCCAAAATAAATGCATAAAACTGGAAAACAGCTTTTCTCATTCAGCAAAGGAAATACAAAATACTGCTCTTTTTTTTTTTTTCTCTAGCTTTCAAATATTACATCCAGGTTTTAGTGCCAGCCCCATAGCTTCTACATGTGATCCACTTCTCCTACCAGAATTGTATGTGAAGGTCTGCATTAAAGGGATCCAACTCCATTCTCATATGGAGTCTCTCATACATCAGAACATGTGATACTGAACTCTGCAAGAGCAAGCTTCTTCACCAAAACAAGATAGTCTCTTGATGTTTCTGTGAGGCATGTGAACTTGATCCAGTTCACTATGAAGAACAATTTTTGGAGGATAAGATGCAAAGGTGAAAAGAAAAGTGTGGGGGGGGGGGGAATTTTTCATAGACTGAAAGGAGAACAAGTATTGAATGAACTCTGAAAAACAGAACCAGACAAGTAATGTGTTTCAGTCATTATTAAGTGCCTTATTATTACAAAATATACCACAGGATGCCTGAAATCGAAAGAAGGTAAAATGTTAATGGGAAAAGAAGACATTGTGGACAGGTGGACAGAGTATATCGGTGAGCTATATGGAGGAGAAAGACCAGAATTAACACCAGATACTGAAAACTATGATGGACCGCCAATACTTGAAGATGAAATCATAGATGCCATCAAACACATGAAGAAAGGAAAAGCGACTGGGCCTGATAATATAACAATAGAAGAAATAGAGGCACTAGAGGAGACAGGAATAAAAATAATAACCAAGTTACTGAATGATATTTACAACAGTGGTTATATTCCCAGTGACCTGATTAAATCCACGTTTATAGCACTACCAAAGAAACCAGGTGCAAAGGAATGTGACGACCACTGGACTATCAGCCTCTCATGTCACATAACGAAGCTACTTCTGAGAATCATTATGAGAAGAACAAGGAAAAAGATAAAAATGGAAATAGCAGATGAACAGTTTGGATTTGTTGAAGGAAAGGGAACACACAATGCCATTTATGCTTTATGAACACTAACAGAAAGAGCTTTAGAAGTACAGAAAGATCTCTACTTATGCTTCATTGATTACACCAAGGCATTTGACAAGGTGAAACATAATGAAATTATTAAAATGCTTGAAGACATCAATATAGACGGCAAAGACCTGAGGATTGTAAAACATCTATACTGGCAGCAAGAAGCAGCAGTTCGAGTTGAAAATAGAATTGGAAAATATCAACCTATAAAACAAGGGGTGCAACAAGGATGTGTACTATCTCCAGACCTTTTTTCTCTGTATAGCGAGAATATTCTAAGAACAATCATCACAGAACCAGGCATAAAAATTGGAGGATACAATATTAACAACCTTCGGTATGCTGACGACACAGTACTGATAGCGGAGAACCAACAAGACCTGCAAAATCTCTTGGATAAAGTGGCCAAAGAAAGTGAACAGAAAGGCCTTACTTTGAACATCAAAAAGACAGAGACTATGGTTATATCTAAGAAACAGAATCCACCAGCATGCAGTATTAAATTAAACGGAACTGTTCTAAAGCAGGTGCAGAAATTCAAATACCTTGGAGCAGTAATAACTTCAGATGGGAAATGCAGAACAGAAATTAGGAACAGAATAGGCCAAGCAAAGACTGCATTTCTGAGAATGAGAAACATATTGACCAACACATCCTTATCAATGAATGTTAGAAAACGAGTCCTAAAATGCTATATTGAACCTGTCTTGTTATATGGAAGTGAATCATGGACAATAGGCAAGTCTGCACAAAAATCATTGGAAGCAGCAGAAATGTGGTTTATTAGAAGAATGTTGCGAATCCCCTGGACAGCAAAAATAACTAATGAAGAATGTATGAGAAGAGCTGGAGAGACAAAAAACCTTGTCAGAAAGATAAGAGAGAGACAATGTACTTTCATAGGACATGCAATGAGAAGAGGGGGCATTGAAAATATTATAACAACAGGAAAAATAGAAGGAAGAAGATCAAGAGGAAGACCAAGAGAAATGATACTGGACAGTCTGACGGGATGGTGTGAGAGGAGATCACCAACTGAACTGATGGCCTGCATGATGGATCGGGTACTCTGGAGAAGCATAATAGCCAACGGCAGTCGGCACGGCACCTGATGATGATGATGATGATGATTATTTCAATACTAGCAAATACTTGTCAAAAATGGAAAGCAAAAAATTTTTTTTATTAAAACTATGCAAGTTTATTGTAATAATAATATTCTAATAGGACTGAAATCTTTATTAGTCATCCATATACTTCACCACAGCTCCTTATCCTTCAAGCAGCTTTCAGTATACAGATGAAAAGCAAAATAGGAATTTTATGAAGAATAACCAAACTATTTAAAGAAAATCATATGAAAGAAACAACAATAAAAAAAATATGCATGATCTGTAATCAGATAATTCACTACCTGCTGTCTGTTCAATGGCACTAACTATAGTTAGAAAAAAAAAACGGTATTAACATTTTTTATGGTTATTTCCCTTTGACTGTTACGCCTCTCCATAAATCTGGACTTCTGATGCTTTCCATCAAATGGCTCAACTGATTTTTATATCATGACCATGTGTCAGACTGCCCATCATCTTCTCTCTCTGAAATCTCTTGTTACTATCTTTTCTTTCACACAATGCTTCCAAGTCCTCTTTCTATACATGTACTCAAATTCCTCTCCTTCATTACTTCTTTCCACTATAACAGGTGAAACAGCAGTTTTGTTTTTGTTTTTTTTTCCTCAGAGCTGACTAGCTACAGCCAGAGTCCTGCCGCTTCCAGAACTTTTAATCTCCACATACTCCAGCATGTCTGGTCCCAAGCCTAGATGAGAAAGGAGGAGGGTTGGACACAGAGCCAGTTATCCAATTCTATATAAATACTTCAGTTATGGAAACATCAATAAGAGCTCCGCAAGAGGGGAAAAAAAAAATACATCAGTAATGAAGAGCTATGGAACCAACCCACAGTGAAAGAAATGATAATGGAAAGACGTTGGAGATGGACAGGACATACACCTCAAAACCCTCCCACAAACAAAACCAGACAAGCTCTCACCTGGAATCCCCAGGGTAAGAGGGAAAAAAGGAGGACCTATAAAAGCATGCTGAAGCAGAGCTCAGAAAGATTGACACAATTCAAATAAATACATTCCTTTTTTTTTTTTTTTTTGTCATAACTGTAAGAACAAAAAAAAAAAGGAAGAAAAACTTACCACTGAAAAAGGAAAAAAAATGGAAAATCAAACCATTCCTTCTTCCTTCCACACAAAATAAAAAACTTTCTTAAGCCAAGAAATTCAAATTCAACAATTTTGTTCAACTCTGTTCATAAAATGGACTTTCCAGATTAAAAAACACCTGTTTTACTCCATATATAAACTGGGCTTTCCAGATTCTACAAGCCTGTTTTACTGTGTTTATAAACTGGGCTTTCCAGAATCTACAAGCCTGTTTTACTATGTTTATAAACTGGGCTTTCCAGATTCTACAACCCTGTTTTACTCTGTTTATAAACTGGGCTTTCCAGATTCTACAAGCCTGTTTTACACTTTTATAAACTGGACTTTCCAGATTCTACAAGCCTGTTTTACTCTTGTTCATAAACTTTGCTTTCAGATTCAACAATCTTGTTTTTACTCCATTTACAAACTGGACATTCTAGATCCATTAATCCTATTTCACTCCGCCCATAAACTGGGCATTCCAGACCCAGCAATGCATGGCATTACTTCCCTGACATATCAAGTCTCTGTTCATCTTGATAGTCTTATTTTTTTAAATGACCAGAACAGGACCAACATGTCTCTATCTCTCTCACTTGATTTATATGTTCATAAATACAAACATGCTTCCAGCAAACCAGTCATAGAGATGAAACATCAGTTCTTGATCAACCATTCAAAGACAGAGTATGTTCTTATTCTACCCCTCACAGAGATAATATAGATGCCTTCATCTAACTTTTCAGGAGATAAAATATATATTTTTGAAAAATAACCTATCATAAATATAAAATATGTTTTAAACTAGCACTTCATAAAGATAAAATATGCTGTAAAATAACACTTCATAAGAATAAAATATGTTTCAAACTAACATTGCATAAAGATAATACATGCTGTAAACTAACACTGCATAAAGATAAAATATATAAACTAATACTTCATAAAGATAAAATGTGTTGTAAAGTAACACTTCATAGATAAAATGCTTTAAACTAACCCTCATAGAACCAAAAGAAACAAAATATATGAGGGTCATACCAAAAGTCGTGAGCAAACATTTTTTAAAAATCAAAATTTATAGATAGAGAAAATAAAAATATATCACCTTAATCTGCATCCTTTGCACTTCATGAAGAGGTCACATGACTTCACCATCATGTGTCATATGACCATGCGAAGCATAAACAAAATGGCGGGTGGTGAAGTTTCGTTTCATCAACGTGCTGTTATTGAGTTCCTCGTTAAAGAGGAAATCCCCGCTGCTGAAATTCACCAAAGACTTCAACTTGCTTATGGTGATGTGTGCATGGGTGCTAGCAGTGTTAGGAAGTGGGTGAAACATTTTAAAGATGGAAACACGAGCATCCAAAATATGCCTTGCAGCAGTTGCCCTCGAACTACCTCCACTGAACACAATGTGGAAAGGGTTGACAACATCATTAAACAAGACAGACGTGTCACAGTTTTTGAAATCACTATAAATCTTGGAATAGGACACAATGCAGTACAGGAAATGATTGAAACCCTAGGCTATAGAAAAGTTTGTGCCAGCTGGGTTCCACAGGAGAGAACATCCAGAAAGCAGTGCGTCTGTGCCTTTGGTCAGCTGGAACGGAATTCTAACAGAAGGGTATTTTCAAACTTCCAGAGTGATGAGAAACATGTGCACAGTGAAACAGATATTATTGTTGAAAAGTGAAGAAAAGGACACAGATTAAGGTGATACATTTATATTTTCTCTACCTATAAATTCTAATTAAAAAAAAACTTTTGCTCATGACTTTCAGTATGACACCTCGTATGTTGTAAACTAACCCTAAAATGTTACTATGATTCTGTGTTAAATTTCCAGGACTTTTGGCTTCTCTGCGGAGGATTCGAACCTGAGGCTGATATGGTGTTCTTCCTGTGTCCTCTGATAAAATGACACCATCAGGTAATGCAGGTGGGTTTGAAGACCTGAAATAAAAAATTATAATGAAACTGGGTCAACCGAAAGTCCTCACGAGAACCTCAGAAAAACAGTTAATATGCTAATTATCTGTGATCATGACTTCTGTGGCTTCTGGCACATACCTTCTGAGTACAGATCATCAACCCTGGCTTAAATGACAGAAAAGAGGATCATATCTTGTGAGATGTTACAGAAATAAGACATGTCCATTTCAGAACGTTATCCCTCTCACTGCCTTCTTGAATGCAGTGCAGCCTTCAGCAAGTTAACCAACATCTCACAATGACATCTTCAGCAAGTTAACCAACATCTCACAATGACATCTTCAGCAAGTTAACCAACATCTCACAATGACATCTTCAGCAAGTTAACCAACATCTCACAATGACATCTTCAGCAAGTTAACCAACATCTCACAATGACATCTTCAGCAAGTTAACCAACATATCACAATGACATCTTCAGCAAGTTAACCAACATATCACAATGACATCTTCAGCAAGTTAACCAACATCTCACAATGACATATTCAGACTGTCCAAGCAGCAAGGTTGCCCTTTTCTGGCGGGCATCATGCCTTGTGACTATCAGCCTCTCCAAACCATTAAGTCTCCTGATGTGGCCAATGAATCTCATCTTTCTAACTTTGATCGTGTTTACTAGCCAGTTTTCTACGACACCTAATCCTGAAAATATCTCTTTTATTTGATTTTCTTTCTAGCCATGATATTCTAAGCGCCCTTCTATAACATTTCAGAAGTACCCTCAGGAATATCTTGAAAAGCAAAAAGAAACAACAAAAAGCATCTCAGAAGAATTGGATATGAATGAGAACTTGCTCCTTGTCTTCATAAAAACAAACAATCAAAAGGCTCTTATAGGATGATAATGATCAAAAAAGATTCCTGGGAAAACAGAAAGAAGGCAGCCCTGGTGATGATGCTCCCATGGTATATCAATGACTCTTTAAATACCACATTCACTGAAGCAGGCATCCCGGCTAGATGAGACTTTTTCAGATTTGCTATCATGATAACTTGTTATCAAGTGCAATGCTGAACACAGGAAATGATGAGAGAACCTATTTAAAACAATCTGCAGCACTGTCACATTTCTTGCTGGCATCCCTGAACAACACACTCCAAACTGGCAAAAAGCTGAATTAAAAATAACCTTTACGGGTGCCCAAATCACCAGATGAGACAACCTAATACACACATTCAGACAATTAAAAAGCCAATTGTTAAAAAGTTCACCGACGGCACAGCAGACAGAAAAAACATCCAAACTCTAAACCTGCTCAAGTGACTTGCAAATACACTCTGGAGAGACGACAGGACAAGAGTTTACACAAGATATGCTAGATCCAGAACAGACTACAGCTTTCAGGGGAGGTTTGTGTGTGTGTATGTGAGTGGGGGGGGGGGGGCAGCTGAAGTTCTAGCATCTGAGCCACTAACCAATACCCAGACAAGACCCTGGCCCCATCTTTCCACCAGTAACCCCCCACCCCCCCCCCAACAACAAAACAGACGTAACATGGCAAACAGGACAGGGATCATCATAGTCCCCATGGTGGTGGTGGTGGAGTCTGTTAAAGAAGTATTGCACATCTTCTGCTTTTAGTTCCACTTTGGGACCCAAAAAAAAAAAAAGCTGCTGTAATCTGCTCCCTGTTCAACATGATGCTGTGTCTCAACACATTCACAACACTGGCTGCAAAGAACATCATGCTCACAGTTCTCTCCCTTCAGGCTGCAACATGATGCTGTGTCTCAACACATTCACAACACTGGCTGCAAAGAACATCATGCTCACAGTTCTCTCCCTTCAGGCTGCAACATCAATGAACACTTGTACAACAGCTGGCAGAATCCAAAAACCAGTCCTTTTTCAATCCATTTATGCACAGGAATGATAAACTGACATTAGCACACAAAGCCACACTCATTCATTCATTTGCATGTCTCTTGTGGAACTTTGCCTCCCTCACAGCATTCCTGTAGGCCTCTTGGTTGTGAGCAAGATGGCCTGCTGCTGATGCATCCATTTGCAGATCATCAACGATGTCTTGCAGCCATCTTCGCCTTGGTCTTCCTCTCTTTCTTTTTCCCATTATGTACCTTTCCAAGACGGTTTTCTCTAGATTATCATGACGTTTAATGGAAAAGCCACAAGATATGAGGAAATAAAAAGATAGCCATTCAAGCAGGGCAAAAATATAAACCTATTCCCCCTCCCCTCCAAACACCCCAGCAGAAAAGCACCAGACAAACAGAAGTTTAATAAAAGACTGAAACTAATAAATCTTCAATGCCATTAGTGGAACTACTAAATCAGTGGTTCTCAATCTTTTTTTTTTGTTGTTCCATGAACTCTTTTTACCACATGTCAGTATATCACACTTTCCACCTTAAGACTGTCTGATGACTGAACAACAACCAGTCTCATGGGTGATCAGGAAAAGGAGATGGACATAAGTTGGTCACTTGATGAGAAGAAATGATCAGAGAATCCCAAAACAAGCTGCTAAATGTTACACAGGGCCTGCATGGTATTTTGCCAAGATTTCCAGTCTTCAGCGAGTTTTTCAACCTTATTAAAGGATGTTACGCCCACTGAACTGGCTTCTTTTAACAATGTCCTCTTTAGAGTTTCACATGGTTGACCTCTTTTTCTTCAGCCTGTTATGGTCCACTTGATAGCTTGTTTGAGGATTCTCTGATTGTTTCTTCTCATCACATGACTGACATATGTCCATCTTCTTTTTCTGATCACCCATGAGACAGGTTGTTGTTTGCTCTTCTGTCTTATCTCTACGTTGTTCTTGAATTCATTCCACCTTATATCGAGCATTTTCCTTAAGCATTTGTTTTTAAACTGTCTAATTTCTTGTCTATTTCTTTAGTTGATTTCCAGCTTTCACATGCATAAATGAGGATGGATATTACATTTGAACTGAATAATCTTAACTTGATTTTTGTGCTTATAACTTTTGAATGCCATATGTTCTCCAGATTATTGAAGGTCAGTGCTGCTTTTGCAACTCTAATTCTAACTTCCTTTCTGGTGTCACCATCCTGGTCTATGTAGCTGCTGAGATATGCAAACTGGTTTACTTCTTCAACAGCTGTTCCTTCTACATATATTTTTCCTTCGTATCATTAGCAATTTAAAAAAAAAATGGTGTAGCACAACTTAAAACAACAAAAAAATAAATAAAAATAATGATAAAAACCTTGTTCCCTCCTTAGACTCCCAACTTCCGCACAATTCAGACTGGCTGACGCAGTAAATTTTCAAATCTTCTAAATGAATTACAGCTGATTCTATTTTATTCTGTCTTGTTAAATAAATTAAGCATAATCTGTTTCTATTTTATTCTGTCTTGTTAAATAAATTAAGCATAATCTGTTTCTATTTTATTCTGTCTTGTTAAATAAATTAAGCATAATCTGTTTCTATTTTATTCTGTCTTGTTAAATAAATTAAGCATAATCTGTTTCTATTTTATTCTGTCTTGTTAAATAAATTAAGCATAATCTGTTTCTATTTTATTCTGTCTTGTTAAATAAAGTAAGCATAATCTGTTTCTATTTTACTTTGTCTTGTTAAATAAATTAAGCATAATCTGTTTCTATTTTATTCTGTCTTGTTAAATAAATTAAGCATAATCTGTTTCTATTTTACTTTGTCTTGTTAAATAAATTAAGCATAATCTGTTTCTATTTTACTTTGACTTGTTAAATAAATTAAGCATAATCTGCTTCTATTTTACTTTGTCTTGTTAAATAAATTAAGCATAATCTGTTTCTATTTTACTCTACTTTGATCAAAGTTGTCAGTCTCACAGCACAAAAATTCTGCTTACTGTTTCTTTTTCTCTTCTTTATTCTTCAGTCCCAGGGTCATTTCTTCTAATCTTTTGTCCAGAACCTGGAAAGAAACAGTGGAAAATACTCAATTTGTACAGAAGAAAAGGGGGGGGGGGTATGACATGAACAAAACAGATGGAAAACAATATAAGCAAAACAGGTGAAAATGATCAGATAAAAAATTTCTAGAAAACAACATGAACAAATTAAGTGGAAAACTATTCATATGAACAAAAACAGGTTAGAAATAATTAATGTTGTGTTACTGTACCACTCTGTGTATAGTTTTTTTTTTTTATAATTCACATGCAAGGCACGATGTACTGTCTGTCTTACTTAGAGCATCACAAAGTGGTGGTATGGGGGCCATGGATGGCCAGTTCTGCTTCACCAGCCCTGATAATTGTGCCACCACCTTATCACTATCATCTTTACTCTCGTCGTAACAGGTGATTAATGAAGCTTTTCTTCAGACATGAACGAAGAAAATGAGGACATGGACTGCATCTTGAAGATCGACTACGCTACATACCTAAAAGAAATTACTTTGTGTTAATTAAATGTAAACTGCTTTCATTCTTTACTTGGCTTGCATCTAAAATAAGCATAAATTTTTTCAATCTTACCATTATTTGATACTATTATTTCAACCTTGCATGTTGTAAATGTATACAAGCCGCAAAACACACTAAAAAA
>CM019696.1:26470682-26475682 GCA_009760885.1 Achatina immaculata | reverse complement strand
TAGACTTAAAATTCTCAACGATGAATCTCTTTATATCTCTTGTAATATAAGATAACAAACAATAAACAATCTATAAACCTTGTAATATAAGATTAAAAATAATAAAAAATATATAAACCTTGCAATGTAAGATAAAAATAATGAACAACCTATGTGTGCAAGAGTAAAATACCTGGGATTTGCTTCAACTTCCTGTGAGGACATGTATACATGGGATTTGCTACCACTTCCTTTGAGGACATGTATACATGGGATTTGCTACCACTTCCTTTGAGGACATGTATACATGGGATTTGCTTTCCAACCTCCTCTGAGGACATGTATACATGGGATTTGCTACCACTTCCTTTGAGGACATGTATACCTGGGATTTGCTTTCCACTTTTCCTGTGAGGACATGTAAGTCATCGAGGCGGGTGTAGTGTGTACTTTGAGGGAGGTCTTCTGGGCTGATTCATCGATTTGCTGCTTGAAGGATTGATATATTCCTTCTTTTGACCATTTCGGCAAACTGATCAGCTTCTTCGTTGACATGAACTGCTGAGTGCCCCGGACAGAACATCCATGTGACGTTTTGGATTTGCTCTTCGTTCGCTTCTGGCACCAAACCACCCCGTGATCCTACTAAATTTATTCCTGTGGTCCTCGATAGGTCCCGTGGTCCCCTAAAGGACTACACGAGATCCACGAGAGGACCACAAGAGATTCAGGGTGTCGCAGGGCTTGAGCCTGTATTCTCGGTGGGTCTCAGAAGCGGGATTGCGTGACACCGTGGTTTTCGTTGCACCAGTTTAATCTAGAGTTGGACTTCCTTTCCGGAAAACCTCGACGTGTTTTGGATATCAGCATATCCCCGCCGGGTGAGAGATGGTTGCCCATCCAGTCCAGTGCTGGACTTTCTCACCTGAAAACCTCGACGTGTTTTGAGATACCCGTGTATCTCCGTCGGGTGAGAGGTGGATGCCCATCCAGTCCAGTGTTGGACTTTCTCACAGGAAAACCTCAGCGTGATTAGGATACGCACACATCCCCGTCGGGTGAGTTTTGGATTTGCGATTCGGAGATAATGGTTAGCTACCCACTTCTAATGCTACTATGTCCGTCTTTCGTACTAGCGAACCTGCCCCAAACTTAAAGGAAATATTACATAAGAATGTAACTCATATATTATATAATAATGTAACCCCTATATTACATAAGAATCTAACCCCTATATTACATAAGAGTGTGACCCGTATATTATATAAGAATGTAACCCATATATTACATAAGAATCTAATCCTTATGTTACATAAGAATCTAACCTCTATATTACATAAGAATGTAACCCCATCTTGGTTTTATATCACATGACGCGGGTGTCGCCCTTGTAACAATCTTTATTATCTTTGCAATCTTCGATTTCGTGTTCCCAAAAGAAAGCGAGGAAGAAAAAAAAAAAGAAACCCACATACTCCAGACACACCTCCCCATATCTCACTTGTCCCAGGTCTAAATTTAGACATCCAATGCTTGAACTTGAAATCCTGTCAGACCTTGTTTGAGGCCCGAACTCTGCTAGGATTTCTTTATCCAAAAATTGCTAGGGTTTCTGTTCTATGTTCAGTCGCGAGCTGTACTGTGTCGTGACTAGAGTTGCCAATGCCCTCTAGGTTGATGTCACCTCCGAGCAGTGGTTTTCAAACTGTAAAATTTGGAAGCGAAAGCGGAAGCACCGAAGACTGTAAAAATGAGTAGTTGTAAAATACAAAATTGAGAAAAGCTGCTCAGGAAACAAGTACAAATTATGACATACTTGGACTTGGACTTGTATGAACTCCCTGTAACTGCGAGCTGTTTTTCTTTGCAGCCGATGCTGAAGAGGTGTTGAGGCACAGCATCGTATCGGCGTGGGAGCGGGTTATGGCAGCTATATTTTCTGTTCCGGATTACAGCTAAAAAGCAGGGGGTGTGCAATGCTTCTTTAGCAGACTCCACCACCATGGAGGACTATGGCGAGCCTAGCCCCGTTAGCCGGGCTAGGCCTGTTACTGGGGGTGGAGGGAGGGTACCACGGAGAGGTGGGACAGGGTCTTGGTCAGCTATGGTTCGCTAACTCTGACGCTAGCATATCAGCTATGGGTTACCTATTGCCTCATCGGACAAGCGTCTTCACCTCCGTAAGAAACAACGTAAACTGGCTTTCGTACACCAGCAACGACGACTGCGATAAAGCTAATGAGATAGACAGAGGTGTATGGTTCAGTTTACAAAGAAAGAAAGAAAGAATGAGAAAAATGGACGGAAACAAGAATTGTTCGTGTTTCTAATCTGTTTTTATATGTAATCCTTGAAAATGGCTTTGACCGAAATATTGGATCGTTGCGTGGTCTTCACTTTCGCACCAATAAAGTAATTAGAAAAGTGTTATTTGGTCACATTGTGCAAGATTTTCGGTTCTTTCATAAGATGGAGAATAGGCGATGTGGAAACGAATAGCCTTCTGTGAACATGATGGGCTTCTCTATATGTTCTATTTAAATCACAGCGAATTATAAATGTCTTGAAACTGAACAGATTACTCTGATTGGGTCATGTAGAAAGAATGGAAGAGAACAGACAAACTAAGATTATATATCCACAAGAGATGAAGGGAACCAAGCCAAGGGGTAGACCAAGACAGAGATGGAAAGACAACACAGCAGAATAGGATATAAAATAATTTGGCGTCATCAACTGGGGAGAGAAGATTAGGAATAGAGAGGAATGGAGGTGAATTTTATCTGCAGAAATGTGCTTTAATGGCTAGGAAAGAAGAAGAAGCAGAAGAAGAAGAAGAGGAAGCATTGTGCCTTAATGCTAGGAAAGCAGCAGCAGCAGCAGAAGAAGGACATAGATAAGAGAAGATGTTGCTTAGAAGACTACAGTGTCAGATCTACACTTCACAATCACTTGTCTCACATGTAACGACCCAATTTTGGTCTGTGGCAGCTCAGACAGACAAACTGAGTAGGTGCCGACGTCTGCTACGCAGCCGCGTAGCCAAGTGAGCAGCCTATATTTGTATCTAGCAAAGCATGTGCTCCAAAGAGTGCCCAATATTCACCTACCTGGCCACAGAGGGTGGATCTGAGCCAGAAACTGTGTGGCTGCCCCGAGGATCTGTGAACTTCGTCCTGGCGACCTATCTTCCGATTTAGCATGACCTGGCACTTTAACGAAGAAGAAGCATCTGGTAGAAGCAGGGGCGTGGAGAATCAGCTCGGACCCCGAGTCAGTTACTATAGGGGGCCCCCTTTTCTCTTATTAAGAAAAAAGAGAGGGAAAAAACATACCACCGGACTCCCTTAGACGCCTAGGAATCAGGGCCACAACCTCAGCTCTTCCCACCCCCACCCCCATCCCTTTTTGGTCACGAACAGTCGGACCTGACTGACATTCCTATTTATAGCTAGATGATTCAGAACAATGGTAACACACAATTGTCGCTGCAAACAAAACGAAACAGCTTTGGTTCACTTTTGCTTTCGGAGGCTAACGGCAAGTAAGTTGAAAACCGCTGTCTATTTTAACTGAGCGCGGTTTGCCCAGTGACTGAACGGCTTTACCTGGGAGAGCCTGCCAGATAAAGTACACGGCAGTGTTTTCTTTCACGTGGCTAAGCCAGGAAACACCTGTCTTTACTATCATGTGTCGCTGGCAATGTTTTGAGATTTTAATTCTTTGACGACGTGTTATACATGGATCAGTGACTTATAAATACATAAATATACATAGATATTTTGTGTACGACACTGTTCTAGGAATGATCTACGTGAGAATAGATTGAAATCTGGAATTTGTACTGGATAATTTCGTTACAGGTAGGTCTACTTTTCGGAAATAGTGGATGTGTTGTGATGTTGTTCGTGATGATGTTGGACTAGATGATGGACTGTTGTTGATTTCCTGTTTACTTACACTCCCAGATCTGTTTCTCGAGGCCCCAGTGTTTGTAAGTACAGTCTGTGTCTTACTTCTTTATGTCTGTCTTTGTCTGTGAAACAAGGGGAGGTCAGAAATAAAACAACGCTCTTGTTATTATTATTATTATAATTATTATAATTATTATTATTATTATTATTAGTAGTAGTAGTAGTAGTAGTAGTAGTTGTTGTTGTTATTATTGTTGTTGTGGTGGTTGAAATAGTAGTGTAGTAGCAGTATAACAAAGTTTAGTTGTGATTTATTATAATTTTGATGATGATGATGATGATGGTGAGAAGTTTGAATTGGACAAAACTTTGATGTTCTTGTTTCTCTTTGAATTTCACACACATCAAGAATCTCCTCTCAGATTTTACAAGTTTTAATAAATGAAGCCTCTCCACAGATTCCATTTAATTCGGTCTAATGATGGTTCTGATACAGTAGTTGGCAACATTACTTAGTCTAGAAAAAATGCATCTTCTTGGCTCATCTCGGAATCACTTAAACAATGTTTCACAACATCAGATCTACTATATTCTACATGCGGCATTTCAGCAATGTTCTCAACTTCACAGTACTCTACTCCTGACACGAGGACAATTCTAAACGCTCAACTATTTTAGATCTGTAACACGTGGTCGACTAATTTCTCGTCTGAATCACTTTACTCGAAGTTTCAAAAGTAACAAATCTCCATAATCACTTGAAACACATTTTCAGTCTGTCCTAAAACTACTTCTCGTTCTAAACTGCTTTTCCTTGATATATATTTTGTCCTCCCTGTGTGTCCTCTACTTCTCCTTGTGTGTCCTCTGTGTGTCTCATTGTCTGCCCTTTCTGTGTGTCCTCTACTTCTCCTTGTGTCCTCTGTGTGTCTCATTGTCTGTACTTTCTGTGTGTCCTCTACTTCTCCTTGTGTGTCCTCTGTGTATCTCATTGCCTGTCCTCTCTATGTGTCCTCTACTTCCTCTTGTGTGTCCTCTGTGTGTGTGTCATTGGCTGTCCTCTCTGTGTGTCCTCTACTTCTCCTTGTGTGTCCTCTGTGTGTCTCC